>OY728141.1:145647242-146049877 GCA_963277665.1 Viscum album
CACAAAACCCGCTCTAGACTGATGATTTTCCAACATAATACTTTCTCTTTCCTTTCCACAATCCACACTGGCATGTGAACCAATGAAGCATATAGCTCTAGGTCAATGTGATCCCATAAAATCACATATTCAGGATCATAATAATACTTTTCAACTAAAATACATGAGAACCATTATGAAGAACACTAAACTATGGTGGAAATTTCAACAAATATTCCACCTCACCAACCAATTAAAGTATCTCAAATGGGTCTTTGTATCTAGGAGATTACTTTCCTTGACGTCCATAATGATGATATCCAATACATAGAGAGATCCTCAAGAAAAAATGATCACTTACCTTAATGACAACAACCATTGACAATAATCTACATACAATTTCTAATGGATCTGATCTGTCTCCATCTTTTTCCTGATCAACCAAATCTTATCTAATGTTTCTTTGATAAATCTTGGCCCAAATATTGAATTCTCACCTCTTTCATTCTAATAAAGTGTATAATGACAGGTATTCCCATACAATACTTCAAAAGGAGCCTTGTGTATCGAGGCTTGATAACTGTTGTTATACGAGAACCCCAATAATGGAATGTTATCTTCCCATGAGCCACAAAAATCCATTACACAAGAGCACAATATGTATTCCAATTATTGTGTCATACATTTGGATTTTCCATCCATTTAAGGTTGGTACTTCATATTCATAGTCAACTGAGTTACAAGGTATTTTGGTAAGGACTTCAAAAAATGAGACACAAACCTCTGATCTCTATTTTAATCCATTGCCTATTGTATTCCATGCCTCTACCACTACTCGAATATAGATTTTTGACAAGTCCTCCACCATATGAGATTCATAAATAGGGATGAAATGGGACGAATTTGTTAGTCAATCCACTATCACTCATATGGAATCATGTTTTCGAACTATTCTTGGGAGACCTATTACTAAATCCATAGCTATCTGGTTCCACTTCCAAATAGTAATAGGTAAAGACATCAACATATACAATGGACATTGATGTTCTGATTTAACCTCATGAAAATTTAAGTATCTTGAAACCAAATCATCCACTTTTCTTTTCATGCTGACTTACCAAAACTATTTTTTCAATGCCTTACAGATCTTTCGTATCCCAGGATGAACAAACCATTTTGAATGGTGGTAAGACTGAATGAGTTATTCCTAAAAACCATAGGTATGACCATCCAATTTCAAAACCACAAAAATGAACTCACATCGAGTCTCTAACCCTCAATGGTCTCCCCACTATTGAGTTTTGACCTGATCACAATACATTCTGACTCATACTTTTGGTCATATCTAACCATCTCCACTAAATCAAAAACAAATGAAAATTAAAATAAAACCATAATATCACCTCACTCTTAACAATCCCATTGCATGTCAGCTATGAGCGACATCAAATAAAACTTGTCAGAAGCTTGTTTTTTTAGTTAAGAATATGACTTTCTTATTAATATATCTACCATCTAATTTCCCTTATCCAGTGTATACACAAAGTCAAAGTCCAACATTTGGTGATACCCCATCCATCTTATTTGTCTCAGATTCATATACCTTTGTGATAAAATATGTTTCAATCATTAAAGATTCCTAAACACACTAAATTTCTCACTAAGGAGGTAATGAAACCATGCTTTCAAAGAATTAATGACAAAATCTAATTCCAAATCATGTTTTGGGTTGTTATTCTCATGAAACTATAAATTTATTTATCCATAAACAACAACATGATCTCCCTGAATGAGAACACACCCCAACCATGATCCTAAATCAAAACAATACACCACATAACCTTGTCCTGATTCTAGAAATATTAAGATAGGAGAGGATGCAAGGAAAATGATAAACTCTTTAAAAGACTTTTGATATTCCTCACACCATTGGAATGGAACATTATTCCTTATCAAAGCTTTTATAGTGAGGATAATCTTGGAAAATCATGAACAAAGCGTCAGTAATAACCAACAAGACCAAGGAAACTGTGTATCTCTAAGACATTCTTTGGTAGTTTCTAAGAGATGACAACCTCTATATTATCTATATCCATAGTAACACCTTTTTCATAGATTATATAGCCAAGGAAACATACCTCTTGCAGCCAAAAATCACACTTTCATAATGTTTCATACAAATGATGATCCTGAAGGATTCCTAACATTGTCTCCAAGTGTTCCTCATGCTCAAAACATGTCCTTGAATACACCAATATGTTATCTAAAAAGACCACCATAAAAGAGAAAACAAATACCTTTGAAATATCCATTTCATCAATTCCATAAATGCTTTGGGTGAATTTGTAATACTGAAAGGAATTAGCACATATTCATAATGTCCATATCTACTTTTGAATGATGTCTTTGGAATATCCTTCTTCTAAATCTGTAATTTTTGATATCATGGTTGCAAGTTAATTTTGGAGAACCACTATTCTACCCTCAATTGATCAAATAGATCACCAATGGATGGAAGTGGATACTGATTCATTATCCAAACTTTGTTAATATTATGATAATCCACACATAACTAAAGAGTTCCATCCATGTTTTTTATAGACAAGACTATTTATTCCCACTAAGATGTGCTTGGTCAAATGAACCCTTTTCTTTCCATCTCTTACAACTGCACTTTTATCTCCCTTAATTATGTTGGGTACACATGATAATATGTAAGGTAAATAAGATTGGTCTCTGGAAGGAGGTCAATCGTAAACTCTAGTTATCTTATGGGTGGAAACCCAGAGAAAGTTTTAGAAAAAAATCTATAAATTGATCAAAATCACTAAAAAAAATTATTCTCAATCTCTTCCATTAATACCAAAGTCAATTCTTCCAACTAGTATGATATTTTTCTAACTTATGTTTCCAAAAATCATGTTACACCTACCTTTAAATTCTAGTATCCTCTAAAGAGATGCTTGATTCCCTCTTCATTCTTAAAACTGACTGTTCAGGTATAACAGTCGATGTAAGCCTTGACAATTGTCAACCAATCCATACCCATGATTATATCATATACATACATATAAAGTATATAGTATCCATATACCGTCTCGATTCCATCAATGGTTATATAATTTTTTTTATACAGAAAGGCTCGACATTCTCATTGACCAAGATGATTTTGAAGTTTTAACACATAGGGTATCATCTCAATAATCAAATATAACAAATAAAGAGCATGAGAAGTAATAAATGAATGTGATTCACCCATATTAAACAAATATTGCTTAATTGTAGAATTCATAAGAATAGTACCTGTCATCATTGATGGTCTGTATTGATCATCCATAATAACTTTATCAATTCCATAAAATTTCTTACTCACAACACTTTGTTTTATATTTATCTATTGAGATTTTATTTGCTGAAGAGTCATGGTATTCTTGGAATCCCTATTACGATATCTGTTATATTAATGATGATTTTTAAGATTCCCTCATCTCGTAGAATCATATAACATCTGCGACACATGAGAATTGTCTTGAACACCTGACCATGGAGCACTGTGACAATAGCGCTGAATGTTTCCCATATGATTTCAATTGGGGAATACTCTAGGGGTGTCACACACTTTCTCTTGATGTGATTTTGTGAACCACACTGAAAAATTCTAAGCTTTCTATTAGGTTTGGAGAATTGTTAATAGATATTGTAGTGAGATTCTAATATGTCCCACCTCCTTCAGGAAAGGTTTCCCTCTTCATCCTGCTCTTAGCATTAGAGTTCTCAATTCCTCCCATGAAGAAAACCATACTTCCTCTAACTAGATTTCCAATAGTGATAAATATCATAAAATGAGTATCTAGTTGCAGTCCTAACTCATTAGTTTTAAAATCCTAAATGATTCTTTAAACCAACAGCTGGTTCACCTATGGCTCGGGTTAAACAACATTCTCAATAGCTTCCTTCTATTGGTTTCAATAACACCTACTGGGTTCCATTTTTTATAAACATAACAACCTCCATATGTCACACCCTATAGAAACTGAAGTATTAACAATTTCAAATTATATTCCACCATACTATAAAAATGTTGCTTTCCAAAATTCATCATTTTTCACATTCAACCATTTTTAAAAATTACACCATGATTTTGAAAATAAAACCATGTTCAAAATAGCCATTTCATGCCAATTCAAAATATCACAATGAAAAAAAAATTCAACAATTTCAAAAATCAACACTTTTATACCAAATCATATGTCATTATTCAATATTAGATATGAACTCCAAGTTCTTAGTCATTTATATAATGCATTTAATGCTTATCTCACTGGATAAACCCATGATAATGAGATTTCAAATACTATAAGTTTCTATAAAACACTTATTTACCCAAATCCATGGTAACTTGAAGTTGAGTATAAAAAGGATAGTTACATATTTTTATGCTCTATATTTCAAGTCCTGACAATCCTACTCTTTTCCACCAACCCAATGCAAGGATTAGATCAAAATAAATTTCAATTGCAATACTACCAAAACTAATGACCACTTGTTATTAAAGGACCAAAGAAGTTGATACCACTTGTAACATCCCTCCCCTCCTCATTATATTTATAAGGTGGAAGGCCATTACATGGACTTAAGAGACATACCCAAAGTTCCAAATGATGATAATAAATATCGAGGGCTTCAATGTAATTGGGGGTGATTTTCAACTTGGAAATAAAATTTCCAAACCAAACATGCTATAACAAAAAAATACAAAATGATTTAGGATAACAATGTAAAATGACTCAATGTAATTATATTGATATCAAAACCAAACCATAATATAGTACCACATCAGAAGAAAACTAACATCAATGTAAAAAATAGAAGACAAAACCAACAAAACCTAAGGACTCTAAAGACATAAATCCACATCTCCAAACATGCTACATGCTCCAACTTTAAAATATATCTCTATTATCACAATTCACCACTAAATAACTATGATAATTTTCCTTTTCCTATGTCCCAATAACCAATAACTAAAAAATCACAAAACTTACAAGTCATGGATGAGTAATGAAACTTAGTAGTCTTTCCCTAAGTGACTTCCCTACTCAAACCACTAGTATAGAACATGTCATCACATTTATATAAAAAAAATTATATAAAAAAAATTATATAATCCAATTTAGAATTTTTTATCACAAAACCAAAACTATTTCTAAGAAAAATAGTTTTCCAAAACAAAACCATTTTCCATGGAAAGAAACCAAGGAATTTTTCTAAACTATTTTACAATCCATTTGGAATACCCCATCCCAATCCACACATCCACACATGCCTAGGATAAATTTCCATACTCATGAGCAGTCTCTCATTGATCTACCGAGTTGTCACAAGGTAACCAATATCTCATCTTCCATTACACCTTTGGAACTGATAACCAAGTCATATTTCAACTAGGCCTCGTATACAATATGAACACACACCACCAAGTATGCCCAAAACTATTCCAATAAAATTATGCCAAAACCATTTCAATATAAAAAATTATTGAAATTTATTCTAGAAAACCTTTACCATGAATAAAAGTAAGCAAACATTTTAAAATAAACATTTTAAAATCATTTATCAAATAACTTTGTACAAAAAATTCAATATTCCACAAACCATCACTAAAGATGGTTTCTACTAAGCTTAAAAAAAATATTTCCTAATAAATTTGAAGTAAAAAAAAACAATATGAAACAAACTGTTCAATTTCTAGAAAGTGGAGTCAAGTGTGATTCCAATTTCTTCAGGAATTATGGAGAAGATGACGAATGACATGAAAAGTTCCTCAAATTCATGTTTAATCTACAAAAAACCCTCCTTAGTTCTCTTCCCCAGTCATAACCAAGGAAAAATATAACCATGATTTTTATAAACACTTTAGATTTATCTGTAGAATACTATATTCTATGAAATTGATAGAGTGAAGAAAGTATATCTATGAAAAACCACCAATAACTACCACAAACGAAGACTTATGAAGGGAATCAGGCATCAACGCACCAAGAAACACCTCTAGATCACTTATAATTTTATGGGGAAGGGTTCTATATCCTTTAGGAGGATATAATATAATGTTGGGGTTTTTTGGATAAAAAATAGGGTTTGAGACTTAATCTCAACCCAGATCTACTTTTTTAGGATATTGTTTTTAAACTGTGCATGTTTAGTCATATACTTAGGCAAAATCATGTGCTAGCCATGTGTTAACCTCTACCTCAAGAAGCACCTCATATGGATGGTCTAAACAGTTAGAAAAACTTTTCACCAACTATAAAAAATCACATTGTTCCACTTCTCAAGGTTTCTCCTAGGTGGAAGCATGGTTTGTACAAATAGTGAACCTTCCCCTTAAGCCCTATCTCACTATGCACCGTTTCCTATAGGAGATGCACTATTTCTAAAAAACCGTGATCAAACCATGTACCTATTGAAAATCCCCAAAAACATTCCAAAAAGTTTCAAACCCTCTAAAACTTCACACAACAACATTATACACTTAAAAATCTAAGAAAAATTTTATTTACTTAAAACTAGGGGTGCTACATATTCAATGATATACATGGGATCAAAAAATATGATTGATATAATTTAAGTGCTTAAACTATTTGTGAACTATCAATAGTATTTTATGATTGATAACCCTATCACCACTTATGATAAGTGTACAGTGTGAGGTAACCATTACATATTAGTTTTTCACTATTATAGTAATTCCTGGGCTATTTTTATTGGATTTTAATTTCTATTGAAAAGTTTGGACCCTTACATATTATCCTTTTACTTTTGTGGAAATATTCAGACCCTTATGTATCAACCAAAGTGATCCTTATGTATCTATCAAGGTGCACCTTATGTTTCAATATCATCATCACCCTTATGAATTAGATTGACATTTACATTTGACCCATATATATATATCATGTTTACCATATGAATTGGTTTTTCACTATTATGGTAAAGAGAAAACTCACATTCATAGGACACATACACTATAATTCATGAGTAAATAAACTAATATATGTGGGACTTTTATATTTGATGACATAAATTGTATCATTACTATTACATAATTCTCTATTTTTACATAACTCAGATTTCATTTATATCCTAATATATATCCTCTTTTTTAGATTATGGGATGGAAAAAATCATAGGATTTCATTCCATTATAACATCGAAACAAACCTGTCATTCCATATGAATAAGACAAAATAGAATTGTACAATATGATGATTAATATTATAACCAGGTAGATAATTCCAATGGTTGACACTTAGTCATTTCATATCACACATTATGTTATGGATGATTAGAAAATATGATTCATATATTCTTTAATTTTAAAAAATATATTTTCAATGATCAAACACATGTTAAAGATATGGCACTTGTATTTGGTTTTATATAATCATATACCATTTATATAATATAGATAAATTAAATAAGAAAAACAAATCTAGGAACACCATGCTTTATAAATGAAACCATGATATAGTAAAATGATCAAATTTTTGTACATGCACCTTAAAAAAAAGTGTTAATAAAACTATCATTATGGGTTTTCATTGATAAATATAACATCAGAGGCCTCTGAATGACCTTCATATTCTTTGATGCTTCCATGGGTTGGATTAATCACTCATCACATGAGTGGTACTTCTGTTCACACCACAACATGCAAGTACCTCACTAGATAAATATAAAAAATATAGACATCTTCAAGATGATGTAGTTTTTTCAACTATATACAAGAGCCTATGACACCCATAAACTATGTACTTTTACTTTATATAGATCCATCATGGATTATATTACAGATAATATAAATTTACTCATGTGTTATTATGTATATGTAAATTATACATTCCTCTTTCATGAAATCTTTGCATGAATACATTTATCTCATGACTATTTAACCATATGAAACATTTATATAATGATATCCATTGGTAGAATATTCCCATATGTTAACTTTTATTGTTTAGGTGCCACACATTTCATAGGGTATAATATATCCATATCGTATGAAATGATATTACCGTCATTGAATTTTATAATTTCTATAATTAAGGATATTATCTAAAGAGATACCTCTGTAGAGTGCAATAAAATAAAAGCTAATATGTATCTCATACATGAAAATATTTAGTGGAAATTTATCTTAAATGCATCATTTTTCATTCACCTTTATGGATGAGCACATCACATACCCATCACATGATAGATAAGAACATCATATGTCTTATCAAGTAAGGAACATACAATTCCATCATCAATCTCAATTAAGGATGCATAATGGGATATGATGGTGCCTAGTGTGATAACCCTTCATTGATTTGGCCTATAAATGATATCTCAATTTAGTTATAGTTTTAATATAGGCTCAAAAGTTTATTATAGTCTGGTCTATATTTTACACGAATTGATCCATGGGCTAACCTTTAATTTTAATTAATATTAAATATATTTTTTTAAATAAATTAAGAAAATAATTAGAAATAATTTTTTTATTATGAAATAAATGTTAATTTATATACATATTCATCACAAATGTAAAATATATGTATGATTTTCCTAAAAAATATAACATTAAATTTAAATAATATTTAAATAAAAGTAAAAACACTATTCTTAGCTTGTTGGACAACTCTAATTTATTGAGTCTACTCCTCTTAAGCTTATAAGATCTTCACCACACCCCATTTATGATTATTAAAAATGTATTTTTTTCTAATATAATTTGGCATATAATTATGGTTTTAGCTTGTATGGTAATGGCCCGTTATGGACCCCTTATCCCAATCATGATTCCATATGTCATACTTTTTATAGGTGAGGGAAAATACCATTTTGGATAGGCTATAACCATCAACATGATTATAATTATACCCATATATCCCCAATTAGATAATCCATATGGATTTTATTAGTTATGTATCAAAGTATAAAGGTTCTCATGTAAGGTATTTCACCAACCTCAAGTAGGGGATCCAAATATAAACCATTTTAAGAATATATTATCTAAATTCCATATAAATTTGATATGTTATGGATATATCACATCACAAGGTAGAGAAATATCATAATAAATTGTTTTGTACCAATTTTAATGAAATTTGTAGCGTATGACTAAAATTTTCATAATATATGGTATACATGCCACTATTTTATATTTTTATTGTGGAAAAATGAAAAATGTTAACATTAATGTATTATTACATGTTTAATTATATATTTGAGCCATTTCATTTGACCAAATAGATGTGATTTCATTTCATTCATATAAGGTTTATATAAATTAGCTGATATATTTTATCATGAATTATAATGCATGAGTAAATATATTAACCATCAAGGAGATTCTATGATTGGAACATTAAAGTTATTTCACAATAAGATAGGGTGTATGAAATCCATCATAATATGTTATTAAAACTCCATCATCTTGAAGCTTTTTTCTCCCACATCCTTTATTACATGAGGAACTAACATGATGTGGAGGGTAAAAAAATCATTATCACATGAAAAGTGATTTATCACAACCCAAGGATACCTCTAGGGGGAAGTATTTTTTCTTACTCTCACATATTATTATTTAATAATACTGGAGGAAGAAGATTATAGTATCCAACTTTGGTGTATTTTATATAATAAATTAATTTACAGTATGTGTGGTTAAATTTATCTAGTATTACTAATCTTGAATTTGGGATTCTATATTTCTTTGATTGTGCTTAGAAAGTTTTATTAGATCCTTAATAACATTGTAGTTGTATTATATCATTTCCATGCCTTTTTATTCATTAAATCATGAGGTTAATAAAGGTTTTTTAAATATTTTATCCTTTCATAATCCTAATTGTAAAATATTATTTAGTTTTTGTTTTACATGATTAAGTTTTATCATAAGATATGGTAAATAATATCATGTTACTTAGTATAAATTCCATGTATTTTTATTTTTCATAGTTAATGAATCTTATATATTATATCTAATGATTGTGTAGTGACCTTTTTTCAAAATGGGGCATTATATCTTCTTTAGGGTATCAATTCGTATCATTAAATATGATAGAGATATCATAGAAGATAATACGACTATCAATCCAAAAAAATGACTTATAAAACTCACTAAAATCATATTAATCGAATCCTGTGATATAAACTACATCATTAAATGTGTTAATGAGCTAATTTCTTTTATTAAATTCAATTATTAATTGAAATATATTTTTTATAAACTACAATAAAATGTATTTTAGGATATATTTTGAGTTAATTTTTTTAAAAAATAAATTTATCATATAGTGTTCATAATTAATTAATTTAATATTTACAAAACATTTATGAATACATTATCCATAATATATGGATTTAATGTTAATATAATTTTTTCCAAATTATATGGAATTCATTTTTTCTTATAAATAACATGTTTATTTAGAAACCAATAGGATAATTTATGAAGAAAAAAATAAGTTGAATTAATTTTTTGGTATTTGTTTTAAATGTGTTTGAATGATGGAAAGTAAATGTGATAGTGATTTATATATAGAGTTTATATAATTTAATTATTCCCAAGAAGAATTCAGAAGTTAAAATGGATGTTCTGTCATAAATATTTGTTGCTTAAATTAAAGAAACATTAACTATTATGATTTTAAGGATTTTCATAGTGCCTAAAACAAGTACCAATTGAATTAGAGGAATAAAAAGTATTTATAGTATTTATAGAATATATTTTGATAATTTTGTTTAACAATAATAATTAAATTTTATTAAATGTGAAAAGTTAGGATGAGAAGGGTTTTTTGTTTAAAAAAAGGGAATTGAAGTTGAGATTGTGGATTGGTATTTATATTTGGAATTACCATATGGAATTTATTTTTTCTAAATGTTATGAAAAATATGAAAACCATTAAAGATAAGGAACCAATTAAATCCCACATGTGTTAGAGGAGACCACCACCACATAAGAAAGCCATATCATAGTGCTCATATTACCAGGGAGAAGAGTTTTGGTAGGAAGGTACCTACATAAGTAGGATGGTGTGCACATGTAGGTGCACATAGAATGAAGAGAATGTATCTCATGTAAGCAGTGTAAGTAGAAAAGTGAATTAGCAGTGAACCTCAGTACTCACATATGGAGATTAAAGGATTCACAATCTATTCTTAACTAGAGATTAGTTGAAGGAAAATTCATGTGGGATAATGTGATGCACAACACTATATCCCCACCATTAAAAATTATATAGAGATATCTATACATATTATACATTATATCAAGATTATTATGTTAATGCTAATATCATCTTCAACCTTTATCCAAATAAGGGATCCACATGTTTTGGGATTTATTGATACTGTGAAGTTCAATAGTCAAGTTGAGATTTTATTTTCATTTTGGTTGACTTAGATATATGAAGGCAGTCAATGAATGAAAGTAACTTCCTTTTCATGAATGACCATAGTATAATATAAGATAAAGATAATTTTTTGAAGTTGGATATGTTTTCCAGTGATATTAATTTTTTGAAAAGGTGTTGTACAAGGTAAGTTAATGTGCGTAGAAACATAGTTTTGCACATATGTGAGGTAATTTGGCGGATTAGTTCTTATAAATACTAAAAACCCTTTAAATTTATAGTATAATACAAACAAAAATCTATGATAGAGATAAGATACCAAAAATAAAAACTTGAGAACCTGTTTTATTCATGTGAATGATCTATGTGATGATCGTGATATGATTCCCAATTCTTTTGTGACTATATAAAGATTCAATCTATAAGCTAGTACTTGAGTAATAAAATATCATCGTGTTACATGGAGAATCAGTGTTATTTCATGAGGTTAATATCATTGTGAATAATATTTTCCAAATCAACATGTTATGTAAAGAATTGAGTTTCTATGTACAATTCTTATATGAATTAGTTTGATTTGGAATAGGGTTAAAGAGAGATGAAACTCATTTTATATGTTTAATTTTAATGAAATAAATGATATGTTCATGCAGTGTAACAGTATCATGATGATGATGATAGTTCCACAAACAGAGAAAAAAGAGGATAGGGTTTTAAAAATGACTCGTAGTATGATACACTTGTGAACAAGTAGTGTTGTAGAATAATTAATTTTCATTATAAGAATATTATTAACTCATTAAAATATAGTGAGGGAATGTAGTAATTTTTTTCAAAATATATTTGAAAAATATATTTAAAAGAGTGTATTTCCCTAAGATGTTATGTGATAAACATAATTAAAATAATGAGTTCATTTAGAAATTTTTATGTGAATACTTGAAGTGATACCTAAATAGAAATGTATATGAAGACCACGTAATATACATGTATTAATGATTGAAAATATTTTATTAACATTTTTCATGAGAAATTTTTGAAGAATAATTTAATGATATGTATTGGGACGTTCTAACTTCCATATATCCAGATAGTTGAGGAACATGAAAACTTTTTGTGTGTTTAGGAATCATTAGTTTATTCTGATTTTATATTGAGATGAAGTGGGGTGATATATTCAAGTCATTATAAAGAGTAATGGGATGACTTAAATAGAGTTTTTTTGATTAAATTGTTGGAAATTTTAAGACTTTTAAGGGAAGTGAGTAGGTGTATAATTATCTTTTCACAATGGATCAAAGAGTAAGATCAATGTTGTGTTGCATTGGAAGCTTGTGGTTTGTGTGATATTTATTTTTCTATTGGTGTTGTATTTTTTTACACTGGCGGGATTCAAGCATGTTGAACACCAGTGAAATTATACTATAAAGAACATTAGTGGGATTCCAGTATAATTTTGGAAAAGGTTGATACCTATATTCCATGCTTTCAATATGATACATGACTAACCCACTTATAATTACTAATTATTTCTAGTATATAATATGTGTCTCACATCATTCCAAACACATTAAGAATGTAGTCACTTATATTGGGGGTGATCCTTTTAAAAATACTATGAAATTTTATTCATTGAATTTCATTCTTATATATGGTATAAATATGTTTGTTAATGGGGAATATTTATTAATCATAATAGGTGAAGATGTTTAAAGGTGGTAAAAAGTGAAAGAAAATAAATCATTAAAACTTATATACACCAATTCAACCCTCCCCCTATATGTACCTATATAATTCACTAGTCATTAAAATTGGATGTAGTGTAAAGGTACACCTATTATTGGATCTAAATTTTTGTACTAGTTTTCTATATCATATATATAGGGAGTGCATATTTCAATTGGATGAAGTATACATGTTTTCTTAGATGAAAAATCAAGATACCATCACTTTTAGTTACAACCTGGAGGGTTCTATAAAAACTAGGAAGAACATACAAAAGAATTAGTTAATGAATCAGATAAAGATATTGATGAAAAAAGAGGATACAGTACAAATTAATGTATTCAGATAGGTAGTTTATCAATGGTATTTTCAAAATTATTTGATATTGATCCTTTTGATGATTCCACCACAAGAAGTGATGAGGAATATTTTATTAAATCACTGAGTGATTTATATTTATAAGTAAATTATTATCTAATGAAATTTTCTATCGAGGTTTTCACTTATATATTTCCATTTATCGAGGGACTATATGATGAAAAATAATATCTGGAAGAAGAATATAAGAATATGGTTAAATATTTTGTTAAAAAATTTCATAAATGAAAACTTTTCACACAAATTGCTGAAAAAGAAAAGGAAACTATATTACATTGCAATAAATCTCTCTCCCAAGTTAATGAAGAGTTAAAAAAAATTGTATGAAAGTATTCACTAAATGGGTCCTTACTAAAATAAATTATACACTTGATGAATCTCATAATGCTAATATGAATATTATGAATTTTTAGTAAGAAATAGAATCCAAGGAAGTGACTTTAATGTTATATAAATAAAAAATTACCCTGGATAAATATCTAAAAGAATAGTTTGTATGAATTGGATATTCAAGATTAACTCTGTTTGAAGATGAATAAAAAGGGATATTTGGAGGAATGGTGTGATTGAGAATGTTTTTACAAAACTGATCAATGCATTGCAAAAACTATAAGAAATCTCTATGAATGTTAAAAAAACTAAAATTTAGTTTTAAAAAAATATTGAGGAGATAAATTGTTATCTACAAAAGAAAAATCAAATGTGTAAATATCAGATAACAAATGTGAAAAATAAATAGGAAGACATACTGAAAGCTACTGAGGATGATGAAAATTTCCTTAACATGGAGTGTCTTGCAATGGAAGAAAATTTGACAAATATAAAGGATACACAAGTATAAACCTCTTAGAAAGAATGTGAAGATAGGGTAAAATCACTTGAAGACCATAACAACTCTCTAAAACTAAAATGTCTTGAGTTGGAGGTATATTTCAGAAATTTAGAGAAAACCCAATCCGAATCTTCATTAAATGTTGAAAGAAGAAATATTTTTAAGAATATTCATCATAATATCCTTACTTTAGAAAATACTTATAACAACCCTTCTATTTATTTCACATTAATACTTGATTTATTACATAAAATTACACTTAATACAACCCGAAAGATTGATAAGTATAGTTTCTTTTGTAATTAGGTACCTTACATAACAAATTAAAAAATAAAAGACATCATATTTACTGAAAAAATACTTTACACGATCATAATATTTCATCAAAATTAAAACTACATGGGATAAACTGGGGAAAAACATAAGAAAGGGGTGAGCTATAAAGATCAATAAGGTAATAAACATGACATAACATGATGATAACAATACATTTAATACAATAGGAATATCAATGTTTAGTAAAAGGTGTGAGAATCATAATCATGAATAATAAGGCATGATATAACATGATAATCAAAACATGGGAAATGCTGAAAAAACATAAAATAATGCATCATAAACATAGGTAAAGGATAACTACCAATACATCATGATGTAAAAAGTACTGTAAAGAAATAAAGTTCACTCCCTATCCCAACATGATTTCTCATGAGACTAAACATTACCCAATACATTAGAGCACTATATAATTATGGGTGCACCCATCACTTTCATTTCACTCTCCTACTTAAGTGTTCCTCATAGATCATACAACATGGATTCATTCATTATAATATTTTATTCCATGATCAATTATTTTGTAATTCATACATGTATGTTTCTATTCAAATAAGTATAAAGGTATAAAGGTCAATACTCTTGATATGAAATAGGTATGGTATTCAATACAAAATTGTTTTGGAATAGAAAATCATGGGGAAATTTCAATAGCATAATAGTGTTAGTTTAAAATTAATAAAATGGGTTGATTAGAGAAAAATGGGTCTCTAATCATTTGTACATAAAATGGGCAGTAATAGGTACACAAAAATACATATCCTAACATCAGTAATTGGAAATAGGAATCATAATATAATAAAGAAACGTGAGTAAATAATAGAAGGTGATGATCCATTACATGAGAATGTGAATCCAAATTCTTTTGAGGGGATTATTGAGAGCTTGGGGGAACCTTGGGAGGACTATAGATATGGGATTATAGAGTAAGAACAAGCTCCAAATATTTTTTAAGAGATATGTTAGATTGGTTATGTTTATGTTGGAAATGCGTGAAGATTTATTTATTATTTCTCAAAATTAGGGTTTGGACTCTATATAATAAAATTACAAAAAAACCCTTCCCATGGGTTGTTACAATAGTTTCTACCAAATGTGATTGGTTTTCATTATTTTATAAGGTCGAGGTCCTAATATAAAAAAATAATACCCTTTCTTAGGTGGAGGTGAGTCATACTCTTAAAGAAATGATTTTAAAACCTTAAAATATATTAATGGTTTTGGAAAATTAACAATGGATTTATAAAATTAATAAAATAAAAATAAAATAAAATAAATTTATAGGGAAAACAAATATTTGTTCATTTATCCCATTTTTAGTATTTATTGCATCACCTTTTAGTCATTATGATGTCATAACACCCAAAGTATATATATGTGGTATTTAAATTTTTACATGAAAATTCAATTGTATCAGTAAATTATGAATAATTCACAGTTTTATAATATTAAATTCATAATTTCAAAAATAATATTGATTTTATCTATGTAATTTCCTAAATATATATTTACACTTTTAAAATAAAAATTGATATTTATTGAGAAATTCTTGGTTTTTTTGACAATAAGAGTTTTTGAACCCCTATAAAAATTTCATTTAACTTCGTAAAACTTATATGATCATTTATATTTTATAAAAATTATGTCATAATAATATTTTATTAAAATATTATTTATTTCAAAAATCCATTAACTCTTAAAAATAAATTACTTAATTGAATTTGAATATTACACAAAAATATTATTCGTATCTTATAGTGTCAAAATAAAAATCATTTATAAAGTAACAATTATAGGTTGAAAATATATTTATTATTCTATAAAAAATAAATTACATACTCATATTTCTAGGGTCTTGAAACATATCCGTTTAATTCAACAAAAACATTCCCAAATAGTAAGGTGTGTGACCATGAGACTTTCATGGGGTGGTTCGACGTACATTGTTTGGGTTGTTATTTTGATGAGTTTTAAATTATCCTGTAAATGTTTTCACTCGTTCTTAAGTTGTTCCATCTCATCTTGGGCTTGGTTAAGGTAAAATATCAGTGATTCTATCTCCCTTGGAAGCTTTGTTAAATGGGCTTCATAAGGTACGATCCTACTGGTCGAGGTCATCACATCCTTTGTCTATGTCAATTGGATTAGTTAAAACACTATATTTATACTAATCATTTGATCACTACTCAAAGGATATATTATCCACAATAATGATAATTAAATATCTTTTAAATCCTATTTCATATAATAAACCAAAATAATTTCATGTGTTTATATAACCATATAAGCTAATAATACATTTAATTAAATCAAAAAGATAATTTTATTTATAACAATTCAGGTTGTTAAAATATTCCACCATTAAGAAATTTCACCCCCAAGTTTTTATTTCCCACACTAAAACAAATGAGGTTAAATCTATTTCATCACTTCCTTCGATTCCCATGTCGCTTCTTCAAATTTTTGGTTTCTCCACTACACTTTAACCAGGTGTGTTGTCTTATTTCATATCACTTTGTCTCTATAATCTAAGATCTTCACTAGCTGCTATTCATATGATAGATCATTCTAAAAAAGTACCACCTATGGATGGAGTACATGTGAGGGGTCAGTATGTACTTTCTCAAGAGGTATACAAGGAATACATCATGTACTTGAGGTAGGTTATGTGGGAGTGTTAGTCATTAGGCCATTGCTCCAATGAAATCAAGGATCTCAAATGGGCTGATGTATCTTGGACTAAGCTTTCCCTTATTCCCAAATCTAATCATTTACTTCCATGGAGATATATAGAATAATAATATGTCTCCAATATCAAACTCTAGGTCTCATTGATGATTTTCAACATATCTCTTCTATCGACTCTGAGAATACTTGATGTGTTGTTGAATGATGTAAACCTTTTCCACCACTTCCTTGAGCATTTCCAGACCTAGAAGTTTTATTTCCCCAAATTCATCCCAACATGCAGGTGTTCTTAAACACTTCCCATAAATGGATTCATAGGAAGACATTTGGATGATTAATTAGAAATTATTGTTGTAAGGGATCTCGATGAGAGGATGATGTTGATCCCATCCTCCTTTGAAGTCAATTGAGAAGGATCTCAACATATCCTCAAGAGTTTGAATAGTCCTCTCAAATTTTCCATCTTTTTGGGGGTGACAAGCCAGGATGAAGTTCATCTCAATGTTTAGAGAATGTTTGAGACTTTTCTAAAACATGGAGGTGAATCTCAGATCTTGATCAGATACAATTGATTGTGGTACTCCATTTAGCCTCACCACTTCCTTAATGTATATCCATGAATCAGATTCAGTCATAAATCCTCTCAAATTGTGATAAGGTGAGTTATCTTTGTAAAACGGTCCACAAAAACCCATATGTAATTGTTTCCTCTATATGTTTTCAAAAGTTAAGTGACAAATTACATGGTTATGTTTTCCCATTTTCATGTTGGTACGGGTAATGGTTGCATCATCACATTAGGATTTTTTCTTTCATACTTCAGTTGGTGACATACCAGGAACATTGATGTATATTATATGATATATTTAATCATAATGTACTACTGATAGTACACTTTGAGATCTCGATAAATATTTGTGATTCCTGAGTGTATGGATAAAGTCAAACTATGTGCATTATCCAATAACTCCATATTTAGTTTAGGATTTGATGGTACACATAGCTATGACCAAAATCTTACAACTCCCTCTTCATCAACATTGAACAAAAAGGATTTCCCTCTTCTTATAGTTTTCACTTACTTCTAAATTCCTAAATAATTTATTTGATAATCCTTTATCCTCTCTATAAGGGATAGTTGAGAAATCATTTGTGAAAGGATTCATGACATTCGTTCCTTTATGATTTCCATAACCAACCTTTCCAAATCTAAGAATATCAGATCCCTCTCAATTATCATCAATGATAGAATTTCTAGATCCTTTCTACTTAGATCATCAGTCACTTTATTCACCTTCCTAGGATAGTAGTAGATTGAGAATTCATAATCTATGATAAATTATAACCATATTTGATGGTGCATATTCATATTTTTCTATCTTAATATATATTTGATACTTTTGTGATCCATATATATTTCACATGTCTCCCCAAAGAGTTAAATCTACCATATTTTCAATGTGAATATCAATAAAAACAACTTCAGATCATGTGTTGGGTAGTTCTATTCATGAAATTTCAACTACCTTGAATCATAGGCTATGAATTTGTCATTTTATATTAACACACAACCCAATCCATTCTTCAAAGCACTGCTGAACACCATAGAAAGTTCTCCACTTATGGGTATTGTGATCATATGGGAAGTGATAAGACTTATTTTTAATGCCTTGATGATATCTTTACATTCATTTTTACATGAATAATTTACTCCCTTCCTAATTATCTTGGTTAGGGGGTTTGAAAATTATGTTAAAATTCTCACAAATTATCAATAATACCCAGATAATCCAAAGAAACTATGAATATTAGTCACATATGTTGGCCTCAACCATACTGCAATTACTTATGTCTTTGAAGGACACATATATATCCTATTTCTTGTGATGATATTCGCCAATAATGATACTTCCTTAAATTAGAAATCATATTTATAGTACTCATCATAGTGCATCTTCTTTTGTAGGTTCTTTATCACAGTGCTCATACACACTTCATGATCCTCCTTGGTTTTGAAAAATATTATAATATCATCATAAATAATACCATAATTTTTTTGAGGTAATCTCTAAATACACTATTAATCATTTCCATGATGATTTTTATAGCATTAGTCAGTTTGAATGGAATTACTATAAACTCATATTGTCTGTATCTTGTACGAAAAGCAGTCTTGGGGACATCCTCCTTCTTCACCCAAACATGGAAATATCCTAACTGTCAATACACCTTGGAGAATTATTGTGTTACATGTAGATGATTGAACAAGTCATCAATCCATAGTTAAGAATACTTATTCTTTATCGTGATCTTGTTGAGCTCACAATAATCAATCCAAAGGCACATTGACCTATCCATCTTCTTGACGAAGAGGATAGGGGAACCCCATGGTGAAGCACTTGGGTGTATAAACCCTTTATATATATTATCCTATAGTTGTTTCTTCAACTCCTCAAGTTCCACAACATCCATTTTATATAGAGTCATGGATAATGGTAACAACCAAGGTATAAGCCCGATTGAAAATTCAACCTCTCGGCTAGGAGGATGACCAAACAATTCATCAGGAAACACATCAGTGTATTCCCTCACAATAGAAATGTATTAAAGGATGATTCTTTCCTTATACTAAATAATTTTATCAACTTAATCTTACTCATAGGGAAATAATATGTATTCTCGATATTTTATCTCTAAATAATTTTATCTTCCTTCTTTCACTTGTATATAATCAAGGGATATTCACAATACTAAGAGTGATTTCCTTCTCACGTAAATTTATGTTACCCTTATACAGGGAAATCCAATCCATACTCATAATTGCATAAAATTCCACCAATGAGAGTATGACAAGGTTATACGGGAAGTTCATCACACAAATTTTGATATGGGAGGAGTTATATACTTAGGATGAAATAATTTTCCCATTTTCCATTTTCACCAACATCTCTACTTCCCTACTTCGTGGTGGTGTTTGAATAGTTATACTAAACTTCTTTGACATTAATTAATGACTAGAACTAGAATCAAAATGTACTTTTACTATCCTTGAATGATTAACTAGAATACCTATCACCACTTTGTTATCGTGATCCACCTCAATAGTTTTAATGGAAAAATATCACCCATTATACCTTGGAGGTTGTTGGTTGCCTCTGAAAACCCTTTTCTTAGTGCATTGGTTTTCAAAGTGCCCTGGTTCCTTGTAGTTTTATCAATGAACACTGTGTTGAGGCTTGACTAGAACATTCCTTTCCTCCATCACATTATAGGGTTTATCCAATAGGTGATCGGTATCTAAGTGTTCTTCCTTCCCACACATAAAGCATTTACTCATTATCCATAATCAATTTATAAGGTTCTTTTGTCCTCACCTTTGAAAAGTGGGATGTTGAAATTTCTTGGCACTATTATATTTATACATCAGACTGTTAGAATTAAACTCCAATTTCCACTTATTATCCTTGTGATACCCTTTATATTCACTGATCTTCATTTCTACTTTGAGGAAACATCGAATAATTTCTTCATAGCTATAAACTTCTCAGATCACTACGGATTTTCATATGCTATTTTTTATACCACCAAGGAAGCGGTAAACCTTACATTCAGGGTTAAAGATAAAGACAGAGGTGTATCATGAATATATTGTGATGTTTTCTCTATGAAACCTGATATATTCATCATATTTTTTCTTGAGGGTAAGGAAATACCTTTCAATTTTTTATCCAGATAATGAGAGGAAAATATTAATCTAAAAACATTTTTCGGAATTCCTTCCACCCCATCGCTTCAATCGCTTCCTCAAGATTCATATTTTGGATCAATTTCCACCACTTGTCAGCTTATCAATTCATATGATACATATCCAATACAACATTCTCTTACTCATGACATTGAAGGATGGAGAAGATCTTCTCAATAGAGTTGATCTATTGTTCAATGATTGTGGGATCAAATGATCCATTGAAAGTTGAAGGCATTTGTCTCATAAATGAATCAATTAAAACTTATTATTTCTTTGAGGGACTTAAGAACTCCTCATAATATAGGTTTCTATTCATAACTTGTGTTAGTTGAGAGAGTATCATCACAATGTTATTATTTTTATTCCCATTGGTTTGGGCATCTCATCAGGGAAGTCATCAAATTTCTTGTTATATTAATGATTTACTAAATTTATCATATTTATGTCCATTTCCTAAAATAAATTGTAAAATTATAGATGAGTATTTATAAACTATTAAAAACATAAATTTGACTTTAATTAAATTAAATGGATAAATTATAAATTACATTTATCTCATTAACTTATGGATTTATAGGCGTCAATCTATGTTATCCATTATCTATTTCATAACATATATTATTATGGGTATTTTTGTACCCCTTATATAGTTAATAATGAGATTATTATGTTACCAAGGAATATCCACCATGAGTGTTAAACAAGGTGAAAAGTAAGGCTCGTTGTCATATACTAGGAGACACTAAGTCAGGCCCGACGCACCTTGTCGGAGTTGTTACCCCTGGGTACATCGGGTCCAGTACCATATCCACTTGTAGTATCTATATAGGGATGTATTTTTATAATAAACCACATAATATATACTTACCAAAATTTAGGTTTGTTTTATTATACTTAGTTTTATCCCTAAGGCTTTCATTATATTTTTCTATTCATAATAAAAAAAATAACTAAACTTTTCCTCTGATTCCAACTATAACAACCCTTCTCTTTATTTCACATTAATACTTGAATTATTACATTAAATTATAATTAATACAGCCCTAAAGATTTATATGTCTAGTCTTTTTGGGAATTAGGTGAATTAAATAACATCTTAAAATAGAAAATAAATCATACTTATTGAAAACTTCCTTAACATGATCATAATATTCTATTGAAATTAAAACTCCATGGGATAACCTGAGGACATAAATAAAAAAGGGGTGAGCTATAAACCCAAGTAAGGGAAAACATGGAATAATATGAATAGAATAATACGTGCTATAAAATAGGCATATAAATGGGTAAAAAAGGTGTGAAAATCATAAACATGAAAAATAATACATGATGTAGAATGGCAATCATAACATGGGAAATGTAAACACATAAAACATTTCATAATAAACATGGGTCAAGGATAACTACCAATAAATCATGATGGAAAATGTCCCATAAAGAAATTGGGTCCATTCCCTATCCTAAAATGACATTTTATGAGACTAAACATTACCCAATTCATTGGAGAACTATATAATTCCATACTCACCTGTCACTTTCATTTCATTCTTATGCTTAAGTGTGCCACAAAGATCATACAAAATGGATTCATTCATCATCATATTTTATTCCATGATCAAGGAGTTTGTAATAAAAACATTTAAGTCAAAATTAAAATGTGTATAAATCTATAAATGTGACTACCCTTGATATTAAATGGTTATGGTATTCACTACACAATTGTTTTGGAATGGAAATTTGCGGTGAAATTTTACCAGCATAACAACATCACATAAAATTCATAAAATGAGTTAATTAGAGAAAAAGGTCTCTAATAATTTTTAAATAAATGGTTAGTAATAGTGGCATGGAAATATATATCCCAACATTAGTAATAAGAAATAGAGGGAACAAGATAATAAAGAAACATGAATAAAGAAGAGAGCATGAAGACCCCTTACTTGATTGTGTGACTCCAAATATTTGGGAGGAACTTATTGAAAGATTTTGGGAAACTTAGGGGGAATATGGAGAGAGGAGTATGGATTAAGGATGTGATCCAAGGATTCTGAGTTAATAGATATGAGAGATTTTGTGAGTTTATATAGGAAATGGGTGGGGATTTCTTTATTATTTCTCAAACATAGGTTTTGTACTCTATATAATAAGATAACCAAAACAAAAATTTTACCATAGTATTTGACCATGCTTTCATCCAAATGGAAGTGGTTTTAATTATTTTATAAGTCCAGGGGGCAAAGATAATAAATAATATCCTTTCTTATGAGGAGGTTAGTCACATTCTTAAAGAAATAATAGTTGGGGTTTGGCTTAGTGGTAAACACCTCGTAATCTAACATGAAAAATGGGGATTCAAAACCCATTTGGGCGTAGGGTACTATAGAATTATTATAGAGGTACGGTAGCAGTGGCGGTACTATAGATCAGCAGGTACTGTAGCGGTGTCATGGCACTGTAGTAGCGACGGTATTGTGCAGGTACTGTAGCAGGCAGGTTACTATTCACAGAATGGGCATAGGGCCAAACATTTGGGCCTACGGGATATGTAATGGGATACATTCCCACCAGGCCTTCAGGCTATGTAATGGGTCTCCTTCTACCTAGTTAATAGAGGAATTTTCTTTGATTTAATAATAAAATGAGGCTTCGACCCCAAAATTTTAAAAAAATTCTTAAAGAAATGATTTTAAAACCTCAAAATATATTAATGGTTTTGTAGGATTCAAAAAGGATTTATAAAATTAATAAAATAAAAAAAATCAAATTATTTTAAATGGAAAACATATATTTGTCCATGTATCCCATTTTTAGTAGTTATTACATCAATTTTGGGTCATTTTGAAGTTATAATACAAAAAGTATATTAATATTGTATTTAATTTTTTAGTCGAAAATTTAGCTATCTTAAAAAATTGTGAAAAATTCACCATTGTATAATTTCAACATTATGATTTCAAAAATAATATTCATTTTATATAAATAATTTTCTAATTTTTTTTACATTTAAAATAAAAAACAGTATTTATTAAGAAATGTTGGGTTTTTTTGACTATAACAGTTTTTGAACACGTATAAAAATTACATTCAAATTCATGAATATTATATGATAATTTATATTTAATAAATAATATTTTATAATAATAATATATTAATTTATTATTTATTTAAAAAAAATCTTAATTCAACAAATTATAATACTTAGATGAATTTTAATATAATACAAAAATATTGTTAGTGTCTTATTGTGTCAAAATAAAAATCAGTTATAAAGAAAAAATAATAGGATGAAAATATATTAATTATTATATATAAAGTAAATAATCATATTTTTTGGGTCTTGATACATATACCTTTAATACACTAGCAAATTCCATAAGATTTGGTGCAAGGTTGTGATACTTTCGTGGGGTGGTTCGTCTTACATGGTTTGGGCCGTGATCTCAATGAGATTGAACTTATCCCGTAAAAAATTTCATTAATTTTTAAGTTCTTAGAACTCATATTAGGATTGGTTAAGGGAAAATCACAGTGATGCTATCTCCCTTGGAAGCTCTGAAAAATGGGCTTTATAGGGTACGATTCTAATGGTCGTGGTCATCACATCCTTTGTCTGTGTCATTTGGATTTGTTAGAATCATATATTTTTACTAACAATGTGATCACTATTCAAAGGATATATTATCAACTTAAATGATAATTACTAGTCTTTTAAATCCAATTGGATATAATAAAATAGAATAAGTTCATGTTTTTTCTATAACCATATTAAATAATAAGACATTTAATTAAATCAAAGGGGAATTTTATTTATAACATTTCAGGTTGTTACAAGAATCATTAAATTAGAAATATGCACATGAGATTACAAAAATATAAATATACTACAAGCTTATTGAAATAAGAGATCTTTGTCCTAGAGTTTTCTATTTGTAAGAATATTGTTTCATTTGATAGTAAATTATTCCAAATGAATTCATTTCAAACATGGGCGAATAATATTGATCAAAATATCAGTATTTCATCAAATTTGGATGTCAAAAAGTGTAAGAATTTTTTTTCTCCCCAAAAAGATCAAATGAAGAACCATACTATTCAAAAAGTGAAAGATTTAAAAGCTATCCAAATTGTTCAAAAAACAATGAATAAATATTTTTTCTCTATTCTGGATGTTTTTTAATGTTTTGGGAGTTGGGAAATTAACTGTTCGAATAATTTTCCAATGCATGATGGTCAATGTAGTCAAACATTATGGGGATAAGATCTACTCTAAATAAAAATCCTATATAAATAATAAATAATTAATAGATGAAGAAGAATCTATCGACCAATAATAGATCAAGGTTTCTTGAATACATGTGTTATTATTGAAATGGAGGTGGTAAAAATTATGATGAGTGATGGTATGCACCAACCATGATATATGGTTATAATTATATGAATAAAATTTTATGAAAATAAAAAAATTAAATAAAATAAGTTTTGTATTCATTGGGGTATAATTAGAAGAACACTACCAAGAAATATGTAAAATGGACAACACTTACTAATAATGATAAAATTTGTTCCATAGTAAATAAAAGGTTCTTCTAATATGGTATAAGAGGATATATCATGGAACATTTCACATAGGCCTTAAACACCCATGTTAGTGGAATAAAGCCAAAATGGGAAAAGGAATCACTCTCAAAGATAATTGAAAGGGTTTATTTAATGGATGACATTTAGAATAAAAAATCCACTTTCATTAGAGTTTGTTTAAAAGGTATAAACAAAATGTTGTTGAAAATGTTTATGGAAGGTATAAAATGTTTTGAAATAGTTATTAAAGTTACATGACATGGATTCCTGGTGAAAATAAGTTGTTTAAAAATTAAGGGAAATCATCATTGATTTCTTATGATAAATTTACTATTGTGAAGATTCCTTCCATATATAGGAAGATGTATAAGCATGAATCTAAAGAATATTCATTTATATGAATATAATAGATAGAAATGTATAAGAATTTAAATATGAAATAAAATAATCAAATTGAATTTTTTTCTAATTTGAATAAGTCTATTCTATCTAAGAAAAATGATGGAGTTATCATGTAGTCCATCCTTACCACAAATGATAAAATATTGAAATTAAAAATAATTAGAAATCATGAAGAGTTTTTACATATCCAGATCTAAATTTCAATGAGTTTCTCGGATGATAAATAAATATCATCCATGATATTATAATGGAAAATAATTGAATATGCACCGTATTCCCATGTATATTTTGTGTTTATTTCTCTATGTAAGGAATTGAAGGTGATACATATATTTTGTGGGAGACGTGAATAAATGAATGTTTTGAAAATTTATATGAAAACCAGGAAGATATTCTTCATGTAGTACTTTATTTCAATTGGTTATATGTTTTATCTTGTAAATAATTTAATTGGGTTAAAAAATTTTCTTAGAGTACATTCTTGACGAAATAAAACCATGTGAAGATGATGGATGAAGTTTATCCTACTTGGGGGATTAAAGCTAAACAAATACCATGTTTGAATATATTAATTTCTATCTCATGAATATTTTAAGTTCTTGTAAGGGCTATATTAGATGATTTTAAATGTTTAAATTTTGTAAATTGAATATTTTCATTGAAGAAGTATGTTCTCATATCTTTATGTGAAATATAATTCTGAATTTTAAGGGTTAAATATATTATTTGATGATAAAAACAAAATGAATTTATAAATGGGAAAGAAATTCTTGTAAGAAAATATTTTTTAATCTATTTTTTTATTTTAATTTAAGAAATCAGTTGAAAATATTTTAAACATCCACTAAAAAAATATTTGAGTATTAATATCACATTCTAGAAAATTTATTAATAGCATTGTAGTCTAGATTGGTAACTCTTGGATTCCACAATGGGTTAGCCCATATATAGATAAATTTTATAAATTTATGACTCATTTATTTTTTTAAATGTGATGTTTTACTTCCCTTAATAAGATAAATTTTTAATTATCTCAAATGATAAATCTTTTTAAAATAGGATAATAAATGGAGGAGGATAAGGTGAAAAGTTAGAATATGGGATTTTTAAGAGGAGGAATATAATCTTACCTAACCATTGAACTTTTTATTTAATCTTAATAATGGGGATAAGAACACATTTAATTTAGTATTAACTTGGTTATTGAAAAAAATAAAAAATTAAATATTGAAGAAACCAAATGGAATGAAGTAATTTTGGTTTATTTGTTATTGATGTGTTTATATGATGGAAATTCAGTATGGAATTTGTTAAATTATATAATTTATTACATAGAATTATTCTTGATATTTATCCATAATTTAGGAAGTATGACTTTAGTTGAAGAGTCATTGCTTTAAATAAACAAACTATAATTGTAATGATTGCAGAGCTTATCTCAATGTCTAAAATAAGTGTCAATTACATTGGGAGAATGAAAATTGATTATACCATTTTAAGTATATATTTTTATGATTTTTTTATCAATAATAATTAGATTTATGGAAATGTGATATGTGTCGATTGGAATAATTCAACATTAAAAAAGGAAATTGAATTTGAAATTGTTTCTTGGAATTTTTATTTTGAATTGTCATATGGAATATATTTTTTCTAAGTGTGAGAAACAAATATACCAACCATTAAATATAAGTAACAATATCAATACCACAAATGTGGGAGGAGACCTCAACCACATGAGAGAGCCAATTGATAGAGAGTTCATAGTGGAAGGGAATATTCTTGGTATTGAAGGTTCCTACAAAGGCAAGAGGGTGTTCACATGAAGTTTTATATAGAGGATAGATCTTTCACCATGGGTTGGAAACAAAATAGGGAAAGGGAATTAGTAGAGGACCCCAATACTCGTATCTAGCGATCAAAGGATTGGAAATATATTATTCAGTAGTGATTTGTTGATTGAAAATTAACGTGAGATAACATGATGCATGAAACTATATAACTGCCATTAAAAGTCACTCAAAGATATTCAGTTTTCTAATCTCTTATTTGAGGACCGTCTGACCAATGATGGAATCATCTTCAACCTTTATCCACTGAAGGGATATGCATGCGTCAAAATATCTTACACCCACCCCATTCTATTTGTAGTATGATCTAAATGAAAATATATGAGAGAGATAGGAGACCAAAAGAAGGGAACTGAGATTCCTTTATATTAACATGAAGAATCACTATGATGATCATGTTTTTATTTCCAATGATTTTGTGACAACCTAAAGATTTATTTCATCAGCTATCTATTGAGTAATTCACTATAACTAGGTTACATGATAAAGTGTTGCTCCATGTTATTAAGAGTTTCATGAAGAATATTTTTTGCAACTTCATGTTACCCAAAGAATAATTTTTTCATGAAATATACATGAATTAATTATTTAAAATATTATATATAGTATTTTCATGATAAAAATTTTGGAATAATTTAATGAGTCTTATTTGGAATTCATAACTTCCAAATATATTCAGACAGTTGAGGAAAAGGAAAACTTATAGTGTGTTATGGAATCTTTAGTTGTTCATTATGATATTATAGTGAGTTAAAGTGGAAGAGATATCTTCTACTCATTCATAAGAGTATTGGAATAACATGAATACAATGTTTTTGATTAAAATAAGTGGTATTTGAACAATTTTAGTATAAATGAGAAAATAAAGAATCATCTTATCAAAGTAGATTAAAGAGGAAGATCAGTTTTATGTTACAGTGGAATCTTGGAGTTTCCAAAATCATTCTCATTGCATTGGTGGTTTATTTTTGAACACTATTAGGATTCAAGTATAAATAAAACTAGTGGGATTCTAGTATAAAGAACACCAGTGGGATGCTAGTATAATTTTGGATGTGATTGATACCTAACCTTCATGGTTTCAGGAGGATAACTGACTAACCCACTAGTAATTGTTGATTTATTTTTAGTATAGAGTATATATCTAGGATAATACCAAACACAACAAGTATGTATTCACCCACATTGGGTGAAAACCCTATAAGAATATCATACTTTTTACTTAATATACTTTGTATCTTTCAAATGGTATGATTTTGTTTGTTAACAGGGAATACCTATTCATCCTAATAGATGCATAGGTTTGAATTTAAAAGGGGTTCAAAAGTAAAAGAAAATAAATCAGTATAACTTGTGTACACTGGTTAAACCCCTTCTCAATGATCCTACACAATTCACTACAAATTTCAATTTATAGTGTTTATAATATTTAAAAAATTAAATATATGTAGGAGTTTATAGTTAATTATGGATTATGAATAATTAAATAATTAAAATTTATCAAATTAAAGGCCTTATTGGAGATATTATTTAGACCCCATCAAAAGCATTTTTTATGATTGTTTTGGTCATGGTTTAAATAATTATAAGTATGTAAAATTTAGATTATGTAACTAGTTTACATAATTAAATTATTTATATAATTATTAGATTTTATGAAATATCATATATTTAATGTGAAATTATATATAATGAATAATACGAAGGAGTAAATATTAATAAATTACAATAATGTTTTTATATTCAATATTATAAAATATCCATAATGAATAAGTGAATTATAATGTTGTTAT
Source organism: Viscum album (assembly GCA_963277665.1). Taxonomy (NCBI): domain Eukaryota; kingdom Viridiplantae; phylum Streptophyta; class Magnoliopsida; order Santalales; family Viscaceae; genus Viscum; species Viscum album. Next base: position 145,676,960 of record OY728141.1, read on the forward strand.
AATGATATCTAATTTATAAATTGTTTATAAATTTTTATATCACGTTTAAATATATGAATGTTTTTTTATTTTAAAGTTATTTCCTATATTATTATGCATAGTTATACATTTTTTAAATTATGAATATCAGTATGATTCAGTTTAGCTTATTATGTTTCTTCTAATATTGTCATACATGAATTTAATAAGTTATAGGTTAGGTATGATAGTACATTTACTTTTTATATTTCTTGAATTTGGTTTGTAATTAAATTTATTTTAGTTAATGGATATAGTTTATAAATATTAGGTATTCAAGATAAAATTAACTAGAATCTATCTTGAGTAATGTATCACAAGATATAAAAACATTGGGTTAGACTTCCCACTATCTTGGTGTCTTATGGATTATTCTATAAAGGTTGGGGTTGGCTAACTAAAGTTCAAGTCTTACACATGATGGGTTTATAAATTTCATATTATTATAAACATTTATAATAAATTTTCCAAAACCTTTCACATGAGATGAATTTGGATGTGTGTAACTATGTTAAGATATTGTTTTTGTGTGAGTAACATAAACTGTGAGTTTTTAAGATGTTAAACATCAATATGGTTTTGATATATTGATTTTATGGATGTAGTAGATTTCAAAACTAAATAAAACCAATCATTCATACATAAATAGAATTAAATGAAAGAATATAGTGAGATTAAATCCCCTAAAAGATATCAAGTATAGATTCCTTCCACAGAGACACATGTTAAAAACTCAATAATTCAACCATGTTGGTTCTACCAAAGTAGGATGACCATGGATTATCTTATGATAGGCATGGTGGAAATGGATAAACCTAAGGGTTATATACAAAAATAATTCAATTTCATTTGGGATACATTTACCATTGATACCCCAAAAGTTAGGATACTATAATAATAGTTTTATGTTTATCTATTTTTTGGATTAAATAAATATTTGTCCTCACAAATAACTATTATTATTAAATGATATGACTAGAATTATTATGTATTTAAATAGAATTATGGTGAGGGGAATTATAAAGTGATATCATTTCTTAATGAATTAGAGATTTTTCTTCCATTAATGGATATGATGAATTTAAAAGGGATCATCATTTTAGAGGGATCCCATTTAATATAATTCCTTATTAAGTGAATGTTAAATATAATACTAATATGATACTAGATTCTTTTATAGATAAATTATATCATCATCATCATCATCGAATTAAAATTTCATATTAATCATCGAGAAATACAATGAGTAATATAAACAACTCTTAATACTAGTAACTTCTATCGAGACCAGCCCGTGCATGAACAGGAAGCCTAGTTGAACAACCATGCAAAGTTGGAGAGTAGACATCATGATGTATTCATTGGGGAAGAGCAGTTCCAAGTAGTTATTATCCTAATGAATTCCTTTTATAAGTATTATTCATGTAATATCACGAAGCCTACAGGCCATGTATGGGTTCCCCTTCAACACTTAAAAGGGGGATTATAAAAAATGAATAAAACAAAAGGCCTTCCTGACATTTGGGTTTAATACTAGTAACTTAAGAAAAGTAATTAAGTAAAAAAAATATTTAATAGAGAAACCATTTCTTGATCCTTTGTGAGTGAAAAACTATTGAAGTTGTTCAACATCTGAATCTAAATGTTTATGAAATCATAGAATAATTCAATTAAGGTTTCAAAGGAATTAGATTCAAAATTTATTAAGGAATTTTATTCTCTACTCATGTAATCAATATTATTTGGTATATAAATTATTTGGTGATACTATATGTTACTTTAAGGATTGTTTTATTTAGTAAATTCATCTTATTTTCATCTATCGAAATGTTACAAAAATATAAATAACTTCCAAAATATTATCACATTTTATTTTTAAAGTGTTGAAGATAGATGAATTGGGAATATGATATCTAGGTTCTACTATTGTATATTTACTATAAGTGGGTAGAAGTTTAAACTAGTAGGTGAAAAGATAATTGGAATTTCTAACAATGTTTCTTTGAGTATCGAGGTGATTTCATTAAAATATGGTGTTATTTGGAAGTAGGAATAATTAATCTATTGAAATAATTATTTGTAATACCAAAATGAGTTTGAGAAACTACATTGAATTTTCATCAAGGGTATAAATGTTAACGAATTTGATTCCTTAGTTTTGAATTGAATGTGATACGAAAGATATGTTTTACAATTAAATTAATCATACTAAATTTCAAAATCATTGTAATAGTGGATATATTCTGCATCATTCATTTAAATTAGAAATTAATGATTTTATACATCAAAGGATTGAATATAAAGAAGTGTATTAATCTCATATGGATATAAATAATTGATGTTTATAATTATCACATTTATTTTTTATAATAAGAGGAGATATTTTTAAAAAAAATATTTATTATGAACAATATGAGATAATGAATTCAATACACATGGTTTTGGTTTCATTATATTCCATAATTTTTTTTGAAAAGGTGACAATGAATTGGTTTTATCCAAGATAAAAGGATAATAATTGTTTTTAAAATACTTCAAAGGTGAGGTGTTTTTGCTACTGATAAAAGTTATATTTCAAATAATGAAGTATTTTTTTCAAATAAAAATTCACTAAACACATTGAATACCAAATATGATATAGAAATAGTTATTTATTTGATAAATATTTTGACTGAGTTGAAATACGTGTTATTTTCTTACAAAAATGAGTTTTTTTATCATTGCATGATATTATGATAATAATATATTGTATAAGAGGCTATTAGGATTTTTTTTGAACTTAAAACAAGTTCAAATTTATCAAATAAAGTTTTTTTCCTGTATTTATTTAAATATAATTTTTATTTTATATCATAAATATTTTGGGATATGTATCAGGAAAGGGAAATGTAAAAAAGTTACATTCATTTATCATAACAATGTGAATGCCACATTATCGTAAATATTTTTTAGATTTATTGGTATGTGATAATGAAAATAGTTACATCATGTACTAGAATATTTAAATTGGATTGTTTTATAGAACAAGTTCTAATAATAATGAATATGGTATACTTCAAAATAGTTTTGTGTAGATGAAATAATAAGCATCATTACATTTGTTGTTGGGGAGTTATGGATTTTGAATATGATTAAGGTGTTAAAAATTATGTATATGATTCCAAAATATCAACATTATTCAAACATGATTTTTTATATATATTACTCGATAAATAGTTTAGTGAGAAGGTTTTATCAAATGGGAATATATATATGTGACGAGAATTACATATAGGTGTTATCAGTTAACAAAACCCTGGAAAGTGAATCAAACTCAAGGCTAATCTATAATTCTAATACATTTGATATATTATATAGGTACTTACATTGGGTTATGTTATGTGTTACTTAAATAGTTTTAGAATATGAATAGTTATCATATAAATTTATAAATCTAATATATCACTCATTCATAATGGTTATATATATGTATATGTTTGTATACATTTCATGAAGTGTAATGAAAATTAAAATCTCAAATTATAACTTTTATTTATCCATAATTGATTATCATCGTGGATTATTATAGGATATGACTAAATTTTAAGGTTATAACGAGTATGATTCATGTATAGAGATACATAATATGCTCATGAGGCACAAATATGGTTTTTTACACTAGATGGACCATTAAGTATACCACATGGAGTTTCATAGACTACATCATTAATATAATAGGGGTGAATGTACCATTTTTGGAGTCCCACCACCCAATGTTTTTGACATACCTAGTATAAGAACATATATGCTTTCATAACTTTCTTATACAAACCTTGAGACTTATATAATTAGAGTGTGGTTGTTTATGTTGCTAATAATTTCATTTGTCGGAGTTTTACAATGATTGGATTTATCCACATTTATAATGAGTATAATATATAGACCCTTGATTGAGATAGCCTAAGTAGTGTATGACCACACCAAGATAGTTTATATGATATGTGTATTTATTTTGTTAAGAGACACATGATGTTATCAAACGTAATTTTGAAAGGAATGTGATGTATTCATTAGCATAGCCATTATATACTTAGAGAATCAAGAAAATATAAATCGAATATATGGTATTGACATTCTATGTGTCATATAGTCACTGGACATATTAGACAAAGGTAACACACAAGATTTCATGCTAACTAGTGATGTAACTAGTGGAGACATGTATATAGATACATGTGTTTGATTTGTATCATGCACAGTGACTTTATATATTGTATATATTTATTCCATTCTATAGGATAATCATTACATATATTTATATATTTGGTGGTTCAAAATTGTTATTACGTCTACAAAATCTTGTGGGGTCACACATTATAGTTGACTTAATAGGGATCAAGTTTGACACATAGATATTCTCTAAGAGTGTTTTAGAGTTATTCCTGAGGAGTTTTTATGGGGATTAAAAATTTATTTCATATGATGTGATAGATGATGAAATTGATGATAGATTTATAAAATAATTTTGAAATTTATCCAAATGAAATTTGGATATTATTTATCAAGATATCATATATGATATGATATATGGTGAAGTGGGGAAATTTCTAATTATTTAGTAAAAGATTTAGATATAAGAAGATATAACCTAAGTACCATATATATATATTTTATGTATTATGTTTACATCATATCATAAAATTGAGGGATGTCGTGATGCATTGGCTTGTTCCAATTCACTTGAATGTCATAGTTTATGACTATCCATATAATAAGGAATGGTATATGTAATGGTCAGGAATTATTGAACCATTACATTATAACCTTTGGGTTTTTGAGGAATTGAGAGTTAGTTAGAGGAAGGGAGGTAGTGTTGGAGCTAATATTATAACTGAGAAGAGTGTGTCACATTGTGCTATCTGGTTTCATAGTGTGAAGAGATGCCTAGGAGAAAGGGGGTTTTATATTATTTTTAGCCACAATATGAAATTTTGACTCATGAAATGGTTTCGTTTTTTCATGGCATGATGATGTGATGTGGTTTTGGAATAATATACTATTAGAGTTAGACATCACACTCTTTTGGGTGTTGAAAGTGTAGTCATAGCCTATAGAGCACTGTCAAGGTGTGATGATATCAAATATTATTTTTGGTAAATTTAAAACCATATGAATTAATAAAACCATATATTATTACTCTAATATATTTCCATTTATATTTTTTATCATGTTGTGAGGAGATCATCATGGCATGAATCCCTGGATATAAGGTTATTTAGTTATTCCTTCTTAGGTGTTTTCACATTGTGGTACTTTTGTTTTTTGATGGATTAGTTTGAGAGGAACATGTATATTTCTCAACAAAATAGTTAATAGTGTGAACCTTAATCAAATATATTGGATTAATATATTTTATAGAGTATTAAATGTTAAGGGTAGAGTATGGTATGACATTTATTTCAATGATTCACCAAATGAGGCCCCATCATGATACAACCATCATTTATCACACCTTTAAACATTAAATTTCTAGTTTTTTTATAAATTTATAATCCCATATAAGCTTCAAATTATTTATTATGATTCCCCCAAGTCTTGGGTGGCCGTGGATATTTCCATGGAGACTATTAAGTTACCTTTGATTGGCCTTGACCCTTAGATACTGGAGATTATCTAGTTTTGGTTTTAGGTGAGTTTCTCTTCACATCTCATCGATATTATCTAGTTGTGGTTTGAGGTGAGTTTCGCTACACTTCTCATGGGTTGTCTCCTTGTACTTCATCCAAGTAAGGTTGTGGAAATAGTTCATGTTTGGGTTTTCTTCTCTTTGGTCATGCATTTATGGAGGTATTGATCCTTTAAATGTTGATATGAAATTATTAATAATTTTTTACCTATGATAATCCCACTTTACTTTTTCTTGTGTAGTAGTTATTTAAGCACTAAATGTGATATGGGATTTGAGACTTCTCCCATTTAATTATGTGAATTTTTTTTGATTACCACACACTTTTTTATTTCGGTGAATAGTAATAATTAACCTAATAAATATAATTAATAGTTTGAAGGTAATTGAAGTGAATGTGTTTATTTTTATGTGTTTATATTATTAAATGACATAATATATGATTAAATTACTACTTGTTGTTTTTACTGAAAAATTTCACTTAATTTTTCAATATGAGTATTATTACTATGAATGAATTATTTTAATAGCTTTTTATAAAATGTTAATTATATAATGATTGCAATGAAAAAATTATGTGAAATTTTGAATTGTGGTGATGCTTCTCATGTAATTGGATATAAAAAAATATAGCATGATATTTCAAAATTGTTGTGTGTAAATTCTTTATTATTTAAAATGATTGTTGTTTATGATGGTTTTGTTTGTAGTGATTGTGATACTAGTTTGCTATGGGGTAGTGTAATTTTTTGTATCGTCTTTCCTTATTGGAAAGGGAGAAGTGGTGGTTGTTTTGAAAATGGTAAATGGGTGGGTTGTGTCAAATAGAATCTATGGTGTCTTTAGTGGTGTGAAAATGGAATGGTTTTTTGATAGTTATGGTATCTTGTTTCTTGTTATTGGAGGTTATTTGTGTGGTAGTGTATAAATCCAAATTCTAGTTACTTAGAGTAGGGGTTTAATTTATAACATTATAATAGGATAAACGGGATAATATAAATAATGATGTATTAGTTTAGTAGTTTTTATGAACCATATACATACATGATGCTTGTATTACGTTGGAAATAAAAAATACACAAATTAAGAAAAATTATTGAATCTTTGATATTATTCATAATATCCTTATTAACATCTTAGGGATAGAAAATAATAAAGGGTTAACTCACATTCTCTTTAATGGAAATGTATATAAGAATTTATCATGAGTAAATAACTTGTAATTAATATGGCAACACAAATAACTAAAAACACATGACATTTTGTCAATAACTTGAGAACAAAATGCATCCATAGATAATATTTACTGATAAATATCATGGATAACAATAAATGAATTATAAATAAAGTAAAAGATTAATATTGGACATCATGATCTTAAACATCATGATATATTTACCATTAATTTCTTATTCCAATATAGTTTCATCGATGGGTTCGTATACACAAAACCCTAATTTAATAATTTTGGGCAATTGATTTTTCATATTAGACCCATTGATTCATTAGGGGGATATATAATTTAGAGCCCCCCAAGAAAAATTATGTCCATTTCATTCCTCGTACATTGAATGATCAATTTAATTCATAAAAAATATTCCTTATTAAAAAATAATCATATTAAGGAATGTGAAATATTAATATTTTCTATGTCAATAAAATAACATTTAATGTATATCACTATATGTAAAAATGGTGTATGGTTTAGGTAATAATTAAATTCATGATACAAAGAATATGGATATTTAAGAGAAATATAATTTCTAATTAACTGTGATCATAATAAATTTAATGTTTCAAGAAAAAATTAATGACCACAAAATTAATAAGTGATAAATGATTGCTATTTTTTCATCATAAATATATTTTTTCTTGTAAAACCATTTCCTTTAAAGAAATGAAAAAAAATATATTAAAAAAATATTTATTTAAATGGGTTTCTTTGTAAAACTATTGAAAAACCTTAGAATAATCTAAATAGCATAGAATGGTTATTACGATGATAATATATGTTAACTTCATATAATTTAAATAAAACATTCCTTTTGAATTTTTGTAAATAATGTTAGAAATGATAACATTGAATTTTTTTTGAAATATTCTTTTCAAAACTTTTAAAAAGTAAAATATAACATAAATTGTCCTTGATAATTCATTTTATTAAATTAAAAAGAATTTTTTTTTAAATATTTTGTGTAAAATATGGACATGGAAGATAATATTCCTGATCAAAAAATAGGAATACAATCATCTTTTATTTTATAATTAATTTACATGATTAAAATTCCATATAGTGAATCATTTATACAAAAATATGTAGGATCCATAAATATACATTGTATAAAAAAATAGATGGATGTTAAAAAGGGTAAAATATAATATTTCTTTAATGGAAATGAGAGAAATCCTAAAAAAATGAGATTGTAAAATAAATTTCTACCCCTTTGGTAACTTTTAATTTATAACACATCATTATATTAAACCCTAATTGAAAAGTTAATCATCATGAATACTGATCTATTTATGTTATATACATAAAAGGGATCGTATATACACCACAAAAAATTAAATAGGTGCATAATACTAAATTTTTCTCAATGGAGTAGAAATTGAGACAAAATCTCTTTCCATAAGTTTAAAATGACTTTTAAGTTGTTTTAACCTCATGTATGATAATTATATATTCATTATAATTACATAATAGAACCATATATATCTATAATATCATATATGACCCATTTATAACATCTTATCACTTGTTTCTTAGCAATGTTTTATTATTATCATTGTTTCAGGTGTTAATTGCTTCATTTTTCATTTGAATTTTCATTAAGTGGTTCTGATCCTTATAAATTGATTATGGTTACACAAAAATAAAGAATAGTAATCATAGTATAACTATAATATATATTAATTATATACATATTTAAATTCATCTATAAAATATTGATATAAAAAAATTAATTACAACGTTCATGGAGATCGTAGGTCGTACGTATGCAAGAACCCAATTTTTTTGATGGATGAAATTAAATAAATCTAAATAATATTTATACTTTTTAGAATCATTATTATATCATATATATCATATATATTCATTAAATATATAATTATTTACATCTATGTATATAATAAATAAAAAAATAATCACATCACTTCTTAGAGGTGGTATCCCACACACACTCATGGGTGACATTATTGTTTTCCAATGAATTGGAGGCTAAAAAGAGATATTTGATATTATTATTATAGAATAAAAATTATTTATTAAATATTTTATATATTAATTAGTTCCAAATTTATAAACATCCCAGTAATTTTTTATGAAAAAAAATTACACTGCTATGTGGAGACGGTAAGCCATACGTTCAAACAAGTGATGTTTTGACATTTATTATAATGAAAAGAAGACGAGAAATAATTATACCATAATAATAATAATTATATACCAGTATATTTATGATAGTATAGTTACTATTTTAGCGTGGTTACAATAGATTTATTGGAATTTGAATAATAAATAAACTTGAAAGAGTTAGTAAATATGATTACCTCTTATTTAGAAGAATTACTTTAGATTACTTCCCAAGGACTCTTAGAATTATCTTTTAAGAAGATCTATAGTATCCCAAGACCTTCACTCCTGGATTTGGTGCTGGAATCATAGAATTTACATTTCTAGCATTGAAGATGATAATTTTGACACATTTTTTTCATCCAAACATTACAACATCAAAAAGAAAAATTGGATCACTTAAAACCTTGAGGACCTTTTAGGTTTAGTGTTTTAGAGAATTAGGAAAAAAATATACATAAAACATTTACAAGAATTTAAATGAAAACTTGTCCCAATTAACCTATATTTTCATTTTCACATTAATATATCATCATCATCTATATGAAATAACATATATACATAACTCATTGAACATAATTCTTTATAACTTAGGGGAAATAAAGCATAGGAAGGGTGAGCTAAAATTCTAAATAAGGGTAAACATGAGAAATAAAAATTGAATGTCATAAATGAGCATAAGAAGTGCTAAGGGTATGAAGAAATAATTAGAGTGGATGAGTGAATAATAAAAGAAATAATACCCATCAATACCCGGATCATCAAAAATAAAAACATGGAAAAGTCAATAGTTATCAGAATCAATAATCATGAGTCATTTGATATCAATATTGATCAAATAAAACATTCTAAACTCATATAAGGCAGTGAATACATTTGTTCATAACATGTAGCATCATATTTATAAAACCCTTTAAAATCCTATTAATTTGAATTACCATATATAAAACTTCTAAAATAATCATTACCCAATGCATTGGAGTACTATTTGGGAACATCCGTCATAAAACTTATAATGGGATCACCCGACACTATCTGGGTTTCTCCATCATATAATCTATTACAGGGTAACCCAATGTTATCTGGGTTGTCCCATCATATAAGTTGTAAAGGTATCACCCAGTGCTATAAGGGCCACCCAATCTTATAGGTTATAATGTGTTCACCCGATGATATTTGGAAACCCCATTTTATAAGCTCTATGGGGCTCACCCAACACTATTTAGTCACCCCATAGTATAAGCAGTAACGGGCTCACCCCATTCTATCTGAGATGCCCTATTATATAAGTTGTATTGGGATTACCCATTGAAATTTGGGCCATCACATCATATAAGTTGTAATAGGCTCACTCAGTGCTATCTAGGGCACCCCACCGTATAATCTAAAATGGGATCGCCTAATGCTATCTAGGCCTTCCAATAATATAAGTTGTTATGGGATCACCTGGTTCTATCTGGTCCACTCCATCCTATATAATGTCCAAGAACCACAACATGAATATATTAAGTATATATTTAATCATAAAACTTATAAATATAATCATTACATCTTTTATAACATGATTAACTTGTAGAAAAGAAATGGGTTCCACAACAATCTCTTTAAAACATGATTAACCCATGGAAAAGAAATGAGTTCCATATAATTATCATTGAAAAAATAGTAATACATCCATAGGAAGAATGTGGATGGTTTCATTACTAAATATACCCATTAAGGAATAAGTATTAATGCCTTTTTTGACATTTATGAATGGAAATACCATTAAAATATCATTAAAACATTTTCTAGAAAAAACCCTTTACATTTTAAAAATCAATTTTTAAATCATAAAACATTTTGGAAATAATTTTATTTGAAAATAATTTTTAAAAAACAATAATTTTATAAATATTAATAAACAAATTTCTTTATAAATGGCATTTTAAACTTTTAAAGGTATCTTCAAAGAAATGATGTTCACATTGGCGGGTAATTACGTACATATCATAAAAACAATCATTTTTCATGATAAAATGGTTATAAAAGATCCTTGATTATAAAGTGAAAAGAAGATTCCTTTTAAAATCAATTAAGGAAAAATTGGGTAAAAAATTATTTAATAAATCATTTTAAAAAGGTTGAAAACATTTTTGAAAACATTTTTATAAAACATGATTTTCAAAGAAAATAGATTTCTGAACAAAGAGTGAAACAATATTGGATTTTCTTAAAAACATTATCTCAATTATTATAAGTACCAAAGAGTGGGAAAATGGTTCTATTATATGAAAATATAATGAATAAACATAAAATAATATAATTAATTAGAATTATAAGGTTTCAAAATTATATACTTAATCACACACAATCCTGATAAATGACGAGATTGTAACAAAAGACTCTTACCACTTTGGTAACTTTGAATTGTGATCTACATGAATGAATAACAATGAAATTAACTTATAATATCATGAAAACAATGACATTAATTATATAACATGTCAAATGGGTAGTATATAAACCTCATAAAATAAGATATGTTTATAACATAACAATCATCTGAAAGAAGAAAAACTGTGAGAAATATCCCTTACGCTTTGGTAACTTTTAAATTGCAAACCCCATGAGATAGAGATAATAAAATGGATATGAAAATCCAAAAAATATTAAGGATAATAATCTTAAAATAAATTCATGTTTATTATATACACCACACAACAAAAATAAGTGGTGAATATATCATATATCTCACAAAAAATAAAAGTGAGATGAGAAAAAACTATATAATGAGTTTGATTCATCACGCTTGTTATTTATATTACTGAATAATAAACATAGGTTTATTATTAAGTTTACACCAAACGTTTTTACCAAATTCAGCTTGTGTGTCAAAAAACGAATTAGGTGGGTTAACTATGGTCAAAATGGTCATTATTTAAACAAATTAAGAATAATAATCTGGAAATAATTATAATATTTATACATAAATTATACTTTTTAAACCAATCTTGAAATATGATTATGAAACATGAACTAACACTACGATCAATGAGACGGTATTTCATACATAATCATGAGTAAATTTTCCATTTTCAATAATCATTATAGAATTTATTTAAGTAATATTTTATCATTAAAAAATAATAATATAATATATTCCATACTATTTAATTATATATACTTATATATATCATTATTGTGATGTGGTGGGGAAGAAATGAGTCACATTGCTTCGATGAGGCGGTAGTCTAGATGTTCACAAATGACTTTATCATTTTTTTAGTGATAAGAATGGAAAAAAGAAAATGATATATTATATTTTCAGATTGATAATTATTCATCAATATGATAAATATTTCATTTATATTACATATATTTATTATATTTTACCTTGTTACCTTCCATGTAACACGTTAGTGAAAAAAGAATCACATTTCTTCGTGAAGTGGTTGTAATGACCCACTAATTCTCATTGTATTGAGTGTACAATGATTCATTACTGGGAATTAAGTCACATCCCAATGATGCCAATGGCTGGAAATAAATTTTGAATGGTTTTAAATACAATCGGGGGATGATTTAACCTTGAATAAATAAACTAATAAACCAACAACTATAACCAAACCATTCTCTAAATGATGCATGAACAAAAGAAGGACAACTCAATAACTTCGGGTATCTCAAGATGACATAAAATTGTGCAACAGAATAAGACTAAAAAATTTTCAAAGTAAATAGAAAATAAAAAACTAAAGACTCTCAAGAGACCACACCACTCCATACTCCACAAGCTCCAAGCTCTACAATCACCGAACAACCCAAGTAAAACGACGTAGTGCTAAAGATGTGTGAAACGTTACCTTTTCCCCTCTCTTGGAAGATAGCATCTGCAAAAGCACCAAAGTGCTAGAGAAATGGTGAGTATAAAACTCAGTAGGTTTTCCCCAATGACTTCCCTACTCACACCAATAGGATTGACTAGTTATCAACATTTACATAAAACAGTTCATGTAAAATAATCTCTCAAAAAAATTTATAATGAAATATAAATAAGTTCCAAAAACCATTTACAACCAACTGAAAAAAGCGAAATGAAACCAATTTCCAGCTATCTATTTTTCTAGAAAGATAGATAATCAAATATTTAAACCAACCCCTCTTATCAATTTGGTATACCTAGTCCATAGTTCACAACACACTCACACATGCATGCTTCGTTTGATAGTTTTATACTCATGAGCAGTCTATCATCCAATTACCTTGTGTCCCAATGACACACACCCCTAATCTAGGGTCATGTCCCTTGTACCCCAATTGTACTTATCCCTTATTGAGGTTCTGTTAGGCATGAACTCACACCAACACCATTTTTGCTAAATATTTCCATTTCCAAAATAAACCACTTCAATAAAACTGAACTTTTATTGAAAACCAAATCACAACAAATTTCAAGCAAAATTTCATTTCAATATAAATTTCCATTTTATTGAAAAAATCCAATTCAATCCATGTGCCAATAATCCAAAAAAATATACTTTTAAACATCCATATTTTAAAACCAAGAACAAACACACTTTACTCAAACACCCAATTTACCGAATTTCACAAACCGTCACTCAAGATGGTTTACAAAAAGTGTTTAGTAAACCAAGTCACATTAAATTAAACACAACACATTAAATTAGAAATCATGTAAATAAATTCTATTAAGAGGATTCTAGAGTGAATCCACTTACCTCAAAGGTTTTTTATGAAAACCACAACGAAAGAAGAACGCACAAGAAAACCATGTCGATTATCCAAGAAACCACCTTAGATCTCTTCTCCTAGAAAGATGAAGACCAAATTTCATCATATGTGGCATCTAATAACCTGTATTTACCCATAACGGGCATAGATCTTAGATAAAAAGATAAGGGGAGAATTAGGTCTAGGAAACTGATCAAGAACGGTGAAGAAAGATTGCATACCTTAAGAATCTGGCTTCGATTCACCAAGGAAAACCTTTGGATCATCTCAAAAACACTTGGAAGTGGTTCTCCTACCTATAATGAAGATTAATATATAATTTGGGATGTTTTGGGGGAAAATGAGGGAATTATGGGAAAAATGAGTGAGATCCTATTTTTGAGGATCTCATTCTGAATCCGTGCACAATTTGACAATATGGTTAGGCAAGCCGTACACTAACTATGCGGTAGCCACTACCTGCATGGATTCCCATTTCATGGTATCCCAAAGCGTGCTCCACCTATGATAGTGCTACTTCCTTAAGAGGAATACTACGCATGATTTGGCCACACAGTTAGGCAAACCGTGCACCGCCCGTGCAACCTTCACATAGCCCTAAAAACACTACAAAAATTATCCCAACTCTCTCATCCATCACCCTTACACATTTTAACCATAAAAATAATTAAGTAAGAGTTACATAACAGAAGTATTGGGTACTAAATTATCCCTACCATTGGCCTTTCCATCCTCAGAAAGTAGAAAACCCTCACCAATCTAAAAGAGTTCTGGCCATTCCTCTTTCATTTCCTTCTCATGTTCTGAAGTCTCTTCCTAAATCTAACCATGATGCCAAAAAAACTGCACCATACTGATGTTTTTTTCCACTCAAGACTTTGTCTTTCCTATCCACAGTCAGTACCAAGATATGTATCAATGAAGAATTCAGTTCGAGGTCAATGTGATCTCATCTGATCACATGGTTAGGATCTGAATGATACTTTTTCAACTAAGATACATGGAACACATTATACACCGAACTGACCCTTAGTGGTAATGAAAACCGATATTCCACCTCACCAAACCATTATATTATCTCAAAATGGCCAATGTATCTAGGAGATACCTTTACCTACTTCACAAAATGATGATGTCCAAACTTTGGATATATCCACAAGAACCCATGATCACATACTAAAAGGGAAATCAGTCATCAATGATGATCTGCATAATATTTCTGATTACTATGGGCCATCTCCACCCTCTTTCTAATCAACTAGATCTTCTCTATTGTTTCTTGGACAAGTCTCTTCTCAAATATTGAAGTCTTACCCGTTTCCACCCAACACAGTGGATAAAAACAAGGATGCTCATACAATGATTCAAACAGAGCTATATGTATCAAGGAATGACAGTTGTTATTATATAAGAACTCCACTAAGGGTATATGATCCTCCCATGAGCCACCAAAATCCATTACACAATCCTGAAACATGTCTTCTAATGTTTTTATCATCTTCTCAGATTTCCCATACATATGAGGAAGATATGTCATTCTCAAATTCAACAGAGTGCCAAGGGTTTTCTGTAAGGATTTCCAGAAATGAAATGTAAACCAAGAATCTTTGTCTGAGATGATTGAAACTGGTATTCCATGTCTCTATACTACTTCTTGGATGTATATTTTTTATAGATTCTATATCATATGAGTTTCACAAATAGGGATAAAATGGTCCAACTTGGTAAGCTGATCCACTATCACCCATATGATATCATGTTTCTAAACCATTATTGGGAGACTTGTAACAAAATCCATCACTATCTACTCCCATCTCCACACTGGGATATGTAATGATTGTAACATACCCACTGATCTCTAATGGTCTGTTTTAACCTGCAAACAAGTTAAACATGGTGAGACAAACTCAACCACCTTCCTTTTCATGCTGCTTCAGAAAAAATACACCTTTAATTACTTATACATCTTATGTGTACCTGGATGTAAATCCCATCTCAAATTGGAGTAAGCATGATGGATTTTTTCTTGAAAATCCATATTTACTACCATACGATCTCTAAAACACAAAACTGAACTTCTATAAAGTTTCCAGTCCTCAATTTTCTCCCCACTGTTGATTTTCAAACTCATCACTAGACATTCTGTATCAGATGTTTGTGCCTCTTTGACCATATTTACCAAATTAGGAACAAGAATAGATGAAAATAAAACCACAACATTGCCTTAGCCTTCACATTCCACATGCATGTCGGCTAGGACCGACATCAATTGCCATTCATCTAAAGCTTCTTTCACCAACCGAGTTTATGAATATCTACTGAATGCATCCACCACTGAATTCCCTTTCCCTGGTGTATACATCAAGTCAAATTCTAACATTTGAAGATACTCCATATATATCCTTTTCCGTATATTTAAATATCATTGTGTGAAAATGTGTTTCAAAATTTTATGATTCGTGAACAAAGTGAATCTCTCACAAAAGATGTTGTGTCTCCATGTTTTCAATGAATGGATGACTGCAATTAACTCCAAATCATTTTTTGGTAATTCTTCTCATGCACCCTAAATTGCCTTAAACCATAAGAAACCACATAGTCTCCCTACATGAGAACAAAACCCAACCCTAATCCTGAGGCATCATAATAAACTATATACCCCTATCCTGATTATGGAAAAATCAATAAAGGGATAGATTTAAGATGAAATTTTAGTTCCTAGAAGGACTTATGACATTCATCTATTCATTTTAAGGGAGAATTATTATTTATCAAAGCTATCATTGGTGAATATAGTTGTTAGAAATCATGCATAAAGCATCGGTAGTAACCAGATAAACCAAGAAAAATTCATATCTCAAAGACATTTTTCAGTGGTTTCCATGAGATAACATCTTCAATCTTTTCAAGATCAACAAAAATTCCTTTATCAAAAATGACATGGCCACGAAAATGTCATTCCTATATCCAAAAATCAAACTTTAATAATTTGGTATAAAAACAGTGATCTCTCAAGATTTGTAACACTATTTCCAGGTGCTCCTCATTGTCAGCCCTTGTCTTTGAGTACACCTAGATGTCATCCACAACACCACAAAAAAAGAGTCTAGATATCATTGAAATATATGATTCATCATATCCATAAAGACCAATGGCGCGTTATTTAGATCGAAAGGAATGACTACATATTCATATTGGCCATATCTACTTCTAAAATATGCCTTTGTAATATCTTCCATTTTAACTGGCATTTGGTGATATCCTGATCGCAAGTTAGTCTTGGAGAACCATTGATATCTCTTTAATTGATCAAACAGATAATCAATATGTGGAAGTGAGTATCTCTTCTCTTTCATAATTTGGTTTAGCTTACAATAATCAACACACAACCAAAGAGTTCCATCCGATTTCTTCACGAACAAGACCAGTGCTTATCCTAAATACGTACTTGGTTGAATGAAACCCTTTCTTTAGAGATCTTATAACTTCACTTTAAATTCTCGTAACTCTATTGGTGTTATCCTATAATATGAAAGGGAAATATTACTTTTCCCTGGAAAGAGATCAATCGTAAACTCAACTTCCCTTATAGGTGTAACCCTAAGAAGTTATCAGGAAATACATCTGGAAATTGATCCAAAACTACTATAAAATTATTTTCCTCAATATATTCAATTGATTCCAAAGTAAATGCCTCAAAATGGTAGGACATCATTCCCACCATTGGTTTCAACAAGCTCTTCACACCTTTCTCTACCATCTTCTCTCCTCTGAAGAGATGCTCAATGTCTTTCTCTGTCAGGAAACTAACTATTATCCTTTAAAAGTTAATTTGAGACTTAAATGTTTTCAACCAATCCATACCCATGATTACATCATATACATACATTTCCACCACCTAGAAGTACCATTTCATCTCATCTCCATCAATGATTATAGCACATGCTCTACACACAAAGGCTTGACATTCCCTTTCACTGAGAGGAGTTTGTAGTTTTAAAATAGAAGGCATCATTTCCATCATTAAGATAGAAAATCAAAATCACAAGAAGCAATGAAATAATGTGATGCAACGTCATCATAGAGAACTTTCATAAGGGTGGAATTTAAAATAATCATACATCTCACTATAGATGGTCCAGCCAGATCATCGACAATCATCTACTCATCTCCATACAATTGCTTCATCGCTGCACTATTCTCCTTGTTTCCTTGCTATGATTTTCCTGGTTGAGGGGTCATGGTGTTTCTAGAATCACCATGGATATATCTTCTCTGCTGATGAGACTGATTCTTTTTCTTCACCCTATCTATGAATACGATGCTTGTGATGCCTGAGTAGTTTTTCGGGCACCAGACCTTGGAGAACTACAATAGTAGCACTAAATATGTCCAATTTTTTTTCAATTATGACATTCTATTGGTTGTGTCATACATACTCTCTTTATGTGGTCAAGAGAACCACATTTAAAAGAACATGTGTTGCTCTTGGGTCATGGAGGAAGGTTCACTGATCCAGCCGTCTGATTCTGATTTATAGTTCCACCTTGTAAATAAGTGTCCCTTTTTTGCTTGCTCTCTATGGTTGAGTTCCCACCATTCCCTATGGGCATCATCATCCCTCCTCCCATATATCCTAAGATATAATGTTCAGTGACAATCACTATGTTCACCATCTCTATATAATCCTTAATACAGAGCACGGCAATCTTCGATTGAATCTCCTTCTATAGCCCGAATTCGAAGATGTGTGCCTTCAAGAGTGTACTTTCCACAACGCGTGGTGAAAAGTGAACTAAATTCATGAACTTAGTTGTATACTCTATAATAGAGAGAGTATCTTGTTTTAGGCTGAAGAATTCCATCGTTTTCTAGATATTTAACATGCGAGGATTGAATTTTTTGTTGAACAATTCCTCAAAATCCTCCTAGGTAAGGCCTTAATCCAATTTAGCATGCACCACTAAATACCACCACTAGCATGAAAGATCCTTGAGCATATATGTTTCCATCTTGAATTTTAAATGTAGTGGTGTGCTGATGAACTTGAATATATGATTTATCCTACTAAGACACACCTTCTCCATCTTAGGTTCAGCATCACCCAAGATGTTAGGTGGATTATACTTCATGAACTAGATTGTATGACCCATATGCCTTGGATCATTCCTCCAGTTCTCCGTATCCACAACTTAAAAATCCTAGAAAATTATCTGAACCAACTCTTGGTTCACATGAGGTTCAGGTGCAACCACATTCTCCATATATTCTTCGGGTTGGTTTTGATGATGCTTACTGGGTTCCATTTCCTAATCCAACAACAAACTCTATCAATATCACTCTCTAGAAATTAATGGATTAGAATTTCAAATTCTATCACAAAAACTATCACAACATTGTTTTCCAAAAATAACCTTTTTCCATTTCCACCATTTTTGAAAAATATTATTCCTAATTTTTAAAATCAAACCATTTTCAAAATATATCAACCATGGTTTTTCAAAGTCTTTCATTTGAAAAAAATTTCATACTTTTCAAAAGTCAACACATTATACACAACCTGAATCATTACTCGAAATGATGTATGCACTCCTAGTGGGAAGTCATTCTTCTACAATGTGTTTCATGCCCGTCTCATTGTGTGAACCCATTACAATGATATTTACATCATTCTAGAAGTGTCTCTAAAACACTTATGTACCCAACTCTCTTGTAACCTGAAGTTCAACAAAAAGGGTTATCTACATCCTTTTATTCTATATATTTCAAATTATAACAATCCTACTCCTTTCTAAGATTCCAACCCAAAGAATAGAAAAGAATGAATTTAAAATCCAAGACCAAGAACCTTGGTAACTCATATTTATCCAAGGACAGAATAATCTGATAACATTTTTAAAACAAAGTAAGGACCAGACTGATAGAATTTATAATGACACGCTAATTCTCATTGGTGTGAGAGTACAACGAGTCATTACTGTCCCTTAAGCGACATCCCCAAGATTCCAAAGGCTGGAAATAAATGCCAAAAGGTATAAAATACAAGTATAGAATGATTTAACCTCGAATAAATAGACAAATAAATCAATAACCATAACCAAACCATTCACTAAGTAATGCATGAACAAAATAAATACAGCTAAACAACATCATGTATCTCAAGACCACATCAAAGTGTGTAATAGTGGAAGACCAAACAAGTGTCAAATTAAAGAGTGGATAAACAACTAAAGAATCTAAAGATACCACAAGACTCAATGCTCCACTATATATAAGTTCCACAGTCAATGAAAAACCCAAGTATCACGAGGTTGTGCTAAAGATGTGTGAAATGTCACCTTTTCCCCTATGCTGGAAGATATCATCTCCAAAAGCACCAAAGTGCCAGAGCAGGGGTGAGTATAAAACTTAGTAGGTTTTCCCCAATGACTTCCCTACTCACATCACTAGGATAGAAGAGTTATCAACATTTACATAAAATAGTTCATGTAAAAAAATCTCTCAAAGTAGTTTGTAACGAAATATAAAAAAGTTACAAAAACAATTTACAACCAAGTGAAAACAAAAATAAATGAAACTAATTTACAGAATGTTTTTTCTAGGAAAATAACTAATCAAATCTTAAAAACAACCCTTATTATTATTTTTCATACACATTCCATTGTTCACAACACACTCACACATGTATGCTTTGTTTGACAGTTCCATACTCATGAGTGGTCACTCGTCCTATTACCTTATGTCCCAATGACACACACCCCCGATCCAGGGTCATGTCCCTTGTACTCTAATGGTACTCATACCTTATTAAGGGACCATAAATAATGAACTCACACCAACACCATTTATGCCAAATATTTCTATTACCAAACTAAACCACTTTAATAAAACTAAACTTTTACTGAAAACTAAAGAAGAACCAATTTCAAAGAAAAATTTTATTTCAATAAAACATCCCATTTTATTGAAAAAATCCAATATAATTCATGTTCCATCAATCCAAAAAATACCGTTATTAAAATACATATTTTAAAACCAAGAACAAAAGCACTTTAATTAAACACCCAATTTTCAAGATTTCACATATTTCCACTCAAGAATGTTTCCAAAAAGTGTTCAATCAACCAATTAAAAATCGATTAAACACAAAAAATTCAATTTTAAAGCATTTAAATCAATTATATGAAGAGGAGTTTAGAGTGAAGCCATCTACCATAAAGGTTTTGATGAAAAACACAACCAATAATGAACGCACAATAAAACTAGGTTGATTCTACAAGAACCTACCTTATATATCTTCTTATAGAGAGAGAAAGAAAAAATATCATCATATTTGGAATCAAAAAACCTATATCTACCCATAAAGGTCATTTATCTAAGAAACCAAGAGAATAAGAGAATTAGATCTAAGTAGATCTAGGTAACTGAGCAAGAACGACGAAGAATGATTACATGCCTCAAGAATCCAGCTTTGATTCACTATGGAAATCCATCAGATTGACTCCAAAATAATTTTAAGAGGTTATCCTAACTTCAATGGAGATTAATATCGAATTAGGGCCATTTAGGAAAAAAATGAGGGAGTTATGGAAAAATGATTGAGATTGCATTTTTAAGGATCTCATTCTGGATCCGTACACAGTTTGGCCGCACGGTTAGGCAAACTGTGCCCTAACCATGTGGTAGAAACATCCCACATGGATTCCCCTTGAATAGTCTCCCAAACTGTACTCCACTCGTGCTGGAGTTACTACCTCAAGAGGAACACTGTGCACGATTTGGCTGCTTGGTTAGGCAAATCGTACGCCACCCGTGCGACCTTCACTTAGCCCCCAAAACACATCCAAAATTCTCCAAACTCTCCCATCCATCACCCTTACACTTTATAACCATAAAAAGAATCAATTAAGGGTTACATACCAGAATCCAGGGTACTACAGTGGTAGATCTCCGTACACATGAGTGGCTTTATTGTATCCCCTACGGTATAGAAGGTAAAAAGTTATATATGATATCATGAATCCAGATATATATTTATGTTATAAATATCATATATAAATTTATATCCCTAATCATACCCAAATGTGATTGGTGGTATGAAAAAACAAATGACATCATTTCGAGAGGTGGTAGTCTTCCATACACAAGAATAATGATTTCATAACCCATTTTATAGAAGTATTTGTGGTTTTAGTTAATTAACTTGAGATAAAACATATAAGTATATTTAGGTTAATTATGTTATTATATAATCTTGGTATGAGAATAATTTAAGGTGTGGATAAAGAAATAAAAAAAATTCCTTGTTGATGAACGTTGCCTCTTCTTCAGGTAACTCATTTTAGTTTGCACTAAAGGCCTTTATACGATAGATTTATACCCAAAACAATGCTTCTATAATGAGGATAGATAATTTTTAAAGTGATTTTGTTATGTATTTTCTAAGCCAAATGTCTTGAGAGGTGTTAATAGAGGAGGATAGTTGGTGACCTTTTATATGTGAGGTGGGTGGCACACTTGTATTTTTTTTGAAAGAGTGAATTCCATAAAAATTGTTGACATGTAATCTTGACCCAATAATGGTTACTTATCTAGAATATAAGGTATACGTTCAAAATATTTCCAGAAAATGGGTTTTGGAAAAGTTTTTAGGTCATTCCCCCCATATGTTTGAAGTTTAACCACTAAGTAAACTCGTTTTTACCGTAATCGATGTAATTAATTTTAGTTGGTTTCACTAATCACATTAGAAAAAAATTAATTTGACCCTATTATAAATAATAAATTATTATAATTCAAAACACTCAATCCATTTTCCAAAATTCAATTCATATAATTGGAAAATCTTAATTTAATATTAATCTTGCAAACAGAACAAGCCAACAAGTTTTAAGAAGAGTAATTTTTTAAAGAAGATGATTCCACATTTAATCCATGACTAATAATAATATCTCTATGAAATTAAATTAATATTTAACAATATATTTTCTATAAATTTAATTTAAAAATTACATATTATGGATTATTTTAATTAATTAAAATGTGGAAATATTATTCATTTTAAGACGGTTTTTAGAAAAACATATTTTTTTAAACACATATTAAATAATATGCTAAAAACCGATAAAGTTTTTATCAAAATTAATTAATATAAATAAATAAAAATTACTTTACTTTTTAAAATATTCAAAAAAATTTGGTACTTATAAATTACATAATTTATTGATAAAAAAAATCTTTTTTTTACAAATATTTGTATTCTTCACTAACCACTGAAAAATAAAAAAATTAATCAAAAGTAAATTTTTCTATTATAGTTCCAAAAATGAAGTTTAACTATTCAAATAAAAATTATAAAATCATTAAAAATTAGTTTTAAAAATAGTGTTTCATAAAAAGATGAAAAAAATTCTTTTGAAAAATATACGGTTTTAAGCCTAAAATAGGATTTATTTTTATATCATGTCTAGAAAACACATAGGATGAATGTTAAAAATTATATTTAACATATTATATATAAAGTTCAATAATATAATCCAAAAAAATAGTTATTTATTAAACTATTTGTAAAAAATAAACTTGTGCACATTATAATAGTTTTTCAGAAAAACATTTCCTTTTATTTTCAAAAGGGTTTTATTTTATTTCTAATTAATTGGCCAGAAACAAATATATATAAACCATATTTTTATAATTTATTTAATCATATTCATACCTTCCATTCCAATAGCTAGGTTATGATAGAAATATATATCATGGGTCATTTATGTTTGGTGTTGCATGTTGAATATGCTATCAAACATAAAAATATCGGGGTTGTATGTAATGAAAGCAAAACCAAGTATTAAGTGTAAATAAAGCTGTAAATAGTGTTTTGTGCCTTTTACACTCTTAGATATAATATTTTTCACTTAAAATATCATGTTGTTATATCCTCCCCCCTTTAATAAATATCATCCAAGCAATTTGAACTTTATCACAGTAATCAAAGGTTGGACATTTGAAAAAACATATATTATAAAACAATAATGTAAAAAGGGTTAATGAATCACCCTCTTGATAAGATATAAAAAGCAAGTAAAAATTTCATATATAATAAAACATAAATATGTTTCCAAATAGTATAACATAGGTGGTAAATAATGAAATGTGTAAATAATTATAGAGTGATTGATGTCCTTTATCACAAGAAAGTGAATTCTTAATGCTATGTTAAGAGCCTAAAACCCATAAATGTATGATGATATAAAAGACCATCTGATTCATTAGATATTAAAGTACGAGGATAATTTTTTTAAAATATTTTCCCTATAGTTGATGAATTATCTTACCATATAGACTAATAGAATAAGGAAATATACTTACTTTATGAGTATAATTTCATACTTTAATAACCTTCCACTATAATCTCATCATTTGAACCAAATCATGTTTATTTAGGATGAATTTTTAATGCATAAATCACTAAAATAACTTCTAAAGGACCATATATTATGCAAATGCATAACAAGATATTCCTTCTTTCTTTAGACATTAACCAAAATCAAAATGTTTAAAAAATGGTAAGATAATTCCCAAAATGAGTAAACCTTTTTATGATGCAATAATATTCAAAATTAAATAGTAATATCTAAAGTTGAAACTAAATCATTCAATAAACATATATCTAAAATAATGTCAATAACCTCAATGTTAAAGAGTGTTGTATCCAAAAAGGTTATCTCATAGCTTTTGGATTTAAAGCCTAAAGATATATTGATCTTATTTTTATGTAACATTAATCACTCAATCACCAAATCAATTTTCAATCCTATGGTTATCTATATGATAAAATCTTTTCTCGTAATATCCAATATCATATAAACCCTAAAGGTTATTAATACCTTAACTACAATTTACACAAAATTTAAATGCATAATTCATGTTACACCTTAGCTTTAAAAATTCTTCATCCTAATAAAATGTCTCCTAAAATAGCATTAGTCACATTAATATCTCATCTATTAAAATATACAAGGGGTGTTTAATAATTTTAACTTATAATCAACCTTAAGTTTATAAATCTATGATGGTATCCATAACTCTCAAAACAGCCTCATACTAAAACATAATAATTTAAAAAGTTACATAAAGCTTTCCTCTGATACCAAATATAATAACCTAGAACCCAAACTCCTGGATTCTATGATGAAATTATAATATTTACACTTCCAACTTTGGTTTCAGCAATTGTGAGTAAAATTTTTTCCATCAAAACCTTAAAATATCAAAAGGAAAAAAATTATCACTTTAAACCATGAGGGAACTTTAGGTGTAAAGTTCTAGATAATTAAGACAATTCCTATATAAAATTTTTTCATGACTTTAAATGATAATTTCTCATGCTTAACTCAGTTTTTCTTTTTTACAATAAAACACCATCATCATCCATATAAAATACCCTCTATATATAACTTGTTCAAGTTCATTATTTATAACCTAGGGGAAAGGAAACAAAATAATGGTGAGCTTAAATGATCTGTAAGGGTAAACATAATAATTATCAATTGAATGCCATCAATGTGCATTAGAAATGTATAAAGGTATTAAGACATAATTAGAGTGAATGAGTTAATAATAAAATAACTAATACCCATCAATTCTTTGATCATGATATATAAAAATATGGAATATGAAAGTGTCATCAGAATCAATAATAACGATCTATGTGGTATTAATAATGATCAAATGAAACATTATAAACCCATAAAAAGAAATTCAAAACCTTTTCAGCAACTTAGATCATCATATTCATAAAACCCTTTTCAAACTCTTTTAATTGGTATAACCATACAATATACTTCTAATATGATCATTACATAATGCATTGGAGTGGTATCTAGGTGCACCCATCATATAAGCTATAATAGGCTCACCTGGTGCTATCTGGGCCACCTCATTGTATAAGCTATAGTGAGATCACCTCATGCTATCTAGGCCGCCCATAAAATAAGCTGTAATAGGCTCTACTAATGATTTCTAGGCTTCTTCATTGTATAATCAAGAACAGACTCACCCAGCACTATATGGTTCTCCCCATCGTATAAGGTGTAACAGGCTCACCCGGTGTTATTCGGGCCACCCCATAATATAATCTATAACATGATCAATCGGTGCTATCTAGGACACCCCATAATATAATTTATAATAAACTCACTAGGTGATATTTGGGCCACCACATCATATAAGCTATAACGGGGTCACCCGACACTATCTGGGGCTCCCCATCCTATAAGATGTAACATGCTCACCCGATGTTATCTAGGTCTCCCCATCATTTAAGCTATTGCAGGATCACCTGGCACTATATTTTCCACCACATCATATATAAGGTCTAATAACTACAAAAAGGATAAAATAAATAGTTACTTCATCATAAAACTCATGAAAACAATCATTATTCATCTTATAACTTTATTAACCCAAAGAAAAGAAATGGGTTCCATAATAATCTCTATAAAATGTGAATAAACTGAGGAAAAGAAATGGGTTCAATAATAATATCGTTGAAAGGATATTAATCCATACAAAGAAATAATGTGGATGGTATCATTACAAAAATAAAACCATTGGAGTATAAGTAACAATGGATATTTTTTACATTGATTAATGGAAATTCCATTAAAAGATCATTGATTTATTTGGGGAAAATACCATTTCATTTTGAAAATTAATTTTTAAAACATAAAACAATTTGAAAATACGTTTCTATGAAAATAATTATTTAAAACCAATAATTTACGACATCTTAATAACTCATTTTATTTAAAAATACCCTTCTAAATTTTCAAATGAATCTTCAATGAAATTATGGTAATGTCGCAGGTAATTCCATACATGTTATAAAGAACATTCATTTTGCACGATAAAAAGGTTAAAAAGTACCTAGATTGGAAAGAAAAAATAATATTCATTTAAAAACCATTTTTTAGGAAAAATTGGTTAAAAAGTATTTAATAAATCATTTTAATAATGTTAAAAACAGATTTATAAAGCATGGTTTTGGAAGAAAGAAGATTTCTGACCAAATAGATAAAGGATAGATTTTTTTTTAAAAATCACAATATTTCTATGTACCAAATAATGAAAAAATGGTACTATTACATGAATATATCATAAGTAACCATATGATAATATAATTCATAAGAATTATAAGATTTCATCATTTGAGACTTAATCATTCAAAATATCGATAAATGATGAGATTGAGAAAAAAGACTCTTATAATTTTGGTAACTTTGAATCATAATCCCCATGAAGGAAGAACATTAGATAAAACTTATAATATCATAAAAATAAGGACATTCATTATATAAAATTTCAATTGTTTAGTATATACACCTCATAAAATATTATAGGTGTATAACATAACAAACTTATCAATGAAGGAAAATTGAGACAAAAAACTTTTGCCACTTTGGTAACTTTGAAACCGTAAACCCCATGAAATAGATATCATCAAATGAATATGTAAATAATATTAATTTTAATTATGATAATCGTAAAATACATTCATGGTAGGTATATACACCAAACAAAAAATAAGTGGGGAATATGGCATATATCTCACAGAAATAAAAGTGAGACAAGAAAAAACCTAACCTTGAGTTTGATTCATCTATCTTATTATTTATATTCTTGAATAATAAAATTATTTTAATTATTTACTTTATTGATAAAGCTTTTCAGTTTTATTATTAATATTATTTCACTTATAAAAATATTGTATATAGTTACTTAATCAAATAAATTTACATTGTATGTTTTGACCATATTTAGCTTGTGTGTGAAAAATGACTTAGGTGTGTTGACTATGGTCAAAGAGTTAATTATTTAAACATATAAAGAATAATAATCATGAAATAATTATAATATTTATGCATCAATTATACTTTTTAAACCCATAATGAAATATGGTTATGAAAAATGAACCAACGCTATGATCATGGAGATGGTAGGTCGTAAGTATGCATGAGTGAAGTTTCCTTTTTTCAATGATCATTATGGAAATAAGGTAAGTAATGATTTATATTTATATAATTATCATAATATCATAAATAACATAATATTTAATTATATATACTTATATATATAACTATTATTATGTGGTGGTGAAAAAAGGAACCACATGACTTCGAGGAGGTGGTAGTCCACACATCCACAAAAGACATTATCATTTTTTTTCAATGAGTGAAAAGGAAAAAAGAAAATGATATATTATATGTGAATAATGACAATTATTTCATTAATATAATAAATATTTCATTTATATCACATATGTTAATTATATTTACCCTTTTTTCCTTCCATGTAACATGTTATTGAAAAATGACTCACATCGCTTCTTGAGGGGTAGTATGTCGTACACATGAACGATGTTATCATGTCCCATACGGTATGGAACGTAAAATGTAATATATGATTTCATGAATAAATATTTATATTTATGTTATAAATATCATACATGAACTTTATATCCCTCATCATACTCAACCGTGAGAGGTGGTAATCAAAAAAAATGAATGACATTGTTTTACAAGGTGATAGTCCACCATACACACGAATGATGATTTCATAACCCATTTTATGAAGTGTGTGTGGTTGTAGGTCATAAAACTGACATAAATCATATACTCATATTTATTATACAATGTTTATTATATAATCATGCTATAACATATATTTAATGAGTGGAAAAATATATAAATAAAATGATTGCAGACGAACATTACCTCTTCTTTAGGTAATTTTTTTTGGTTTCCACCAAAGGACTTTCTTGGTTGAATTTATGCCCAAATTAAAGATTATAGTATTAAGTAAAGGAATTTGGGATGTTATTTTGGAAGATATTTTCAAATAATGTGGCTTGATATGCAGTAAGAGAGGAGGATATTTTATGACATTTTTAAGTATGGTGAGTGGCACACTTGTAATTTTTTTTGAAAGACTGAATTCCACCCATATTTATTTCATATCACCAGGACCCAATAATTGTCTATTATATATCATATAAGGTTTTAGGGAAAAATATAGCCATAAAAGTTTTGTTTTATAAGTTTATAGGTTATATAGTTCCTTACGTTTTATGTTTAACCACTAAGTAAACATGTTTTTACCTTAATCATTAAAATTAATTTTAATTGATTTCGCTAATCAATTTAGTAAAAAATTAATTTGACCCTTTTATAAATTATAAATTTTTTTATTCCAATTATGGAACAATTTTTTTCCAAATTAAATTTATATAATTTGAAAATTTTAATTTAATATTAATTTATTAGACATGGATAGATAATGAGTTTTTAAAAAGAGCATTATTTTAAAAAATATGATTCTACATTAACTCCATGACGAATAATAATAATTGTATGAAAATAAATTAATAATTAATGAAATATATTTTTTAAATTTAATTTAAAATTTTCCCATTATGTATTATTTTAATTTATTAAAAACTAGAAATATTATTCATTTTAAAATAGTTTTTAGAAAAACCTGTTTTTAAACCAAAAAAAGATTATAATAAAAACCAATACATTTATTGATTAAAAGGGATTAATTGGTTAAAATTTAACTTATTATCTAGAAAAAATACTCAAAAAATATTTTTGAATTAAAATTTCTTAATTTATTGAAAATAAAATACCTTTTTAGAAAAATCTGAATGTTTCACTATTTATAGAAAAATCAATATTTTCTGAAAAATCACTAAATTTCACCCAAATTAATTTGTAATATTATTCTACCAAAGATGAAGTTAATTTTTTAAAATATATTATTTTAAAATTTTGAAAAATAATTTTAAAATAATTTCATTATAAAAAGGTGAGAAACATTCTCTTTGAAAAAATATACTTTTTCGAACGTAAAATTTGATTTATTTTTATATCGTGTATATAAAACACATACGATGAATGTTAAACACTATATTGAATATATTATATATATATATTTAATAAAAATAATCCAACAATAGTGATTTGTTTAATTTATTGGTATAAAACACACCTGTTCACAATGAAACATTTTTTCAGAAAAATATTTCCTTTTGTTTTAAAAAGGGTTTTATTTTCATTTATAATTATTTGGTTACCATAGAATATATGTAAAACATATCTTCATAATTCAGTTAATCCTTTTCATACCCACCATTTAAATAGATATGTTATAATGATAATATATATCATGGTTCGTAGAAGTTTATTGTTGCGTGTAGAATATGCTATCGAACATAAAAATCATAGGGTTGCATGTTATGCTAGATAATACAAGTGTTGAGTATAACTAAAGCTAGACATAGTGTTGTGTGTCCTTTATGATAGTGAATATAATTTTCTTCATTTAAATTATCATGGTTATACAAGACATGATTATAAAATTCATTTATATGGAAGTATATAAGAGATTGGGGAAGAGTTTGGTCAAGCTAGATGGCTCAAAGTGGTATAAATAAAATATAGAAGGGGTGTCCTTTTATAAGCTAGGATGTGGGAACATTGGAAATTCTTGAAACATAATAATATAATAGGTCTCTAACTCATGCAAAATTTTTTAAAAATGATATATATTATAACATAAGGATTATATTTTCCTAATATAATAACCAGGTTTAATTTGGATAGGTTTGGATTTTATTTTAAACCATATCCATTGGATTGAGCCCTTAGTTAACAAATGTTAAGCTTAATAGTGGTAATGACTTTTTAAATATAAAGGGTTATAATTTTACTTATAAGGTAACAGTTAGATCATAAATCAAAAAGATATGACATTTGAGACCATATATCACCCCTTGTATTATTTTAATATTTTTATGATTTTTAAATAATTTTATGCAATATTATTTTAATAGAGTATCATTAATGTATAAAATAGATTAATGTAACATATTTAAAGACCCCAATAAATAGATTTAATTCGAACATAATCATTTAAAACTTCTACAATAAGATATATTAATGTATAAAATTCATGGAACTTGATAATTCATCCAAATGTTATTACTTTTGATATTTTTAAATCATTTATTTAATTTTTATATTAATTGAATAAATACTATGTCGGCATTGCGTAATAATTTAAAGTAATATTTAATCACTAAAATTTAAAAATAAATTACCATGATAGAAAAAAATTCATATTTAAAATTAACATTTGAAAATTAATATAACCCCATTTTATCCTTATGGAAAAATATTAGATATATTAAAGTCAAGAGTGTGACATTTTGTTTTTATTCTTTTTATAAAGTAATATAAAGTTAAATATAAAACAAAAATGGAACCAAGTGTCCATGTTTTAGATAATTTTATGGAAATAGCAATGTATAATTAATCCAATAATATAAAGGAAAGTGTTAAATAAAATTTAAGGCCTTATAACAATATTTAAACCTCATTTTCCCATTTTACCCTTATCGAGGTAATCAATGTTACCACTATTACTATTCAGAATGTCTGAAAATTAAATGGACCTTTTTACCAATTTTTTTCCTCATGATTAAATATATAGAATTAATTTTTCATGAATCAATTTTTGTAGGTGTAAAAAATTAATTTAATATTAAAACACAAAACACAATGAAAAAAAGATTTTAGAAAAAAGTGTTATTATGCCCAAAAATGAACTTATACAAAAATCATATATAATGATGATTCAAATTTAATTAATTATATTATTTATAACTAAATATTTATTATGTTAATTTAATATTTAATTTAAACAATAATTTGAAATTGTCAATTAAAATAAATGAAATTTTTACACAAATCAGTATTTTTACTATTAGCTAAAAAATCAATATTTTGAGAAAAATACAAAAATTTCAACCTAAGTTAATATTTACATGATGAATTAAAAAGTTATATAATTATCACATTATAATATTTCAATAGGTTGTTCTAGTTTTTTAAACATTATGTTTTGTGTAAAAAAAGTTATCAAAGAAATTTATTTAAAGAAACATATATCATAAAAACGTGGGTTGTTATAGTTTACCCTTTTTAACAACTTCACTTTTGAAATTATATCACTATGATAAAAAAAATGATGATATTTATTCCTCATCACATCCTCAGTTTCCCACATAACTTCCTCACTTTTTTTATTTCCCCACAAAGGTTTGACCAAATGAGCAGTATTGTTTCATAGAACTTTTGCTCTATGATCTAAAATCTCTATCGATTATTACTTATAATATAGATCTTACTATATTGGTATGACATATGTGTTCAGTAAATGTGAAGGGTTAGGTATATTATCCTCATGATATATACATGGAAGAAACCACGAAATTGAGAGGGATTCAATGGCAACTACAAGTGATAAGCTACCGTCCTAATATGATCAAGAATTTCAAAGAGACTAATATATCTATAGATAAACATTTCCTTAATTCCAAATATCATAACCATATTCTATGTAGGTATTCATTGGAATAACCTATCCATAAATTCAAACTATATGTCTCATTGATGATTGAAATAAAATTTATTTTATTGAATTGAAGATACCCTTATATGTGGTTGAATGGATCTAACTCTCCCTTCCATTTCCGCAGCTAGATCCAGTACCAATAGAATTATTTCAAATAATTAATCCCAACACATTAGTTTTTTTCACTTCCCTACATAGAGGGATTCATAAGAATACATTTGAATGCTCAAATGATAGCTTTTGTTTTATGAAACTCTATAAAAGGAAGGTGTTGATCCCAATTTTTTTTTAAATCCATATAGTTACCCTTCAACATATATTATGGAACTTGAATGATCTTCTCAAACTGGACATCTTTCAAAGGAAGATAATTAGTACTAAAACTCACCTCTATATCCAGATCTCACTCAAGGCTTCTCTAGAACTTCAAGGTACAACTCAAATCCTGACCGGATATGATTGAGTGTCGTACTCCATTAAAGATCATGAGTTCTTTAATGTATAACTGGGTAAGTTATTTAAGAGATAAATCTTCTATAATATCATTATAATGCGTTTATTTTCTTTGGAAATCGATAATAACCCAAATATCATTATATCATTTAGTTTTTTTGTGGAGTATGATGATAAAATCTAAGGTAATTTTTTCAAATTTCTATTCTTTTATGGATAATGGTTGTAACATACCCTTAGGTTTTTATGAATCAGAATTAACTTACTGACACATTGATAATCGATAAACATAATTATAAATATCCCTTTTCATGTTATCCCATCGTAAATATTTCTTTAGATCACTATCCACATTTATAATTCCATGATGAATAGAGAATGATGAACTGTGGACCTCATCCAATAGCACATTCTTCAATTATGGCATTGAGAACAGACATACGTGGTTCTTAAACCATTTCATTCCATCATGATAATGGATGAACTATGGAAAATTCCTCACCTTCCTTCCATGCATTCTTAATCCTCGCATGGGTGGATGATTGAAAATTTGTCCAAGTGAAATTTTATCTGTCCTATTTCATCATGATTTCAAGATCAATCTTATGAAAATCCATATTTACTTGATCTCATACAATCCTTATCACGGAAAAATAGTAATATATTTATGACTCAAAGTGTCATCCAACTTGTTCTCTTTTGCAGGGTGGTAATATTTTGAAAAATTATAATATTTGATCAATCTCAAGAATATTATTATGTTTCAGTATTATGTTTAGTATATATATCACACCTTTCACTATAATGATAATTACTCACTAACCTTAATGTAAAATTTACCTATGACTATTCTAAATCATGATTTTTTCATTTATTCTCATGAATTTTTAATTGGAGGGTGGAATAAGCTATCACTATATCATGTTGATGCATCCCATTCCATTTTTATGAATAAATATATATCAAAAACACTTATCCATTTTAGGGTAGTGTAATAATAGGAAGACTAACCATCCTTCTCTTTAGTTCTTTAAAATTCCACTCACATTCATCTATCAGTAAGAACATAACCACCTTTCAAGAAAAATAGGTTATTGGGTTGGATTGTTGTGAGAAACATCTCACAAAGCATTGGTAGTATCCATCCAACCTAATAAAACTAAGGATATTAGACACCAAGGTTGTTCTAGACCACTACTCAATAACTTGTATATTTGAAGGATCCACTGATATACCTTCACTTGAAATTATATAACCTAATAATTAGACTTTTTGTAGCTAAAATTCACACATGTTAAATTTGGAATATAACTTATCCTTCCTCAGGGTATTTATCAAAATTCACTAATGTTCTCCATTATCTTCCTTTATCTTTGAATATATAATAATATTGTATTTAAGTACCACCAAAAACTATTCAATGTTATCTATAAAGTCTATATTAATTAAATCCATGAATATTATAGGAGCATTGGTAAGTCCAAATATAATTACTATAAATTCATAATGATGATACCTCATAGGGAAGACTTTATTAGGAATATCATCATTATTGACCCTTAGCTAATTATTTCTAGACCAAAGATCAATGTTGGAAAAATAAATAGATCCTTGAAATTGATCAAAGAGATCATAAATATATAGTAAAGGATACTTAACCAATAATTCCAGCCAGAAGCTATACTTCCGACTATTTATTAAGTAATAGAAAAAAGTATAGAGGATATGGTCTAGGTAAAACAAAGGGAGTTTCCCTCATCCGTCAAAGCATAATTTTACATATCAAAATAGTTATTTTATTAAGTTCCTGATAATCAATATAAAGACATATTGTTCCATCTTTCTTTTTAACAAAAATAATAGGTTCACCCCATGGTGAAGCACTATGATGAATGAATCCCTTATCTAGATTCTAATATAGTTTCTTCTTCAATTTTTGAAAAATAAATCTAGCATATTATATATGGAGTCATTGAAATTGGTGTAATACCTGGTACTATTTTATTGAAAAATCAAATTCATGATTTGGGGGAAGACTAGTAAACTCTTATAGATTAACATAAAAAACGTAATATAAAATTTTAATATCTTCAATATTGTGTCTCTCCAATTACGTGAGATAAATATCGATCATGAATAGGTACTAATACCCAAATAATGTAATAAATTTACATGGGAAGTTGAGGTTTATCCTCTCATCAGTAGGCTATCATATTTTGATTCAGAATATAGAATGTAACTTCTTAAATCATAAAATGTATTTTTAAATTACTTAATCCATTGTTTAGCTACCAACAACTCAGTAGTTAAATTTAAAAATAGAGGCTTATGTCACATTATGTGATCCAACATAAGTTAATCATATTTTTAAACAACAGGTTACTTTATATGGGAAATTTTATTCATCATAACTCGAGTGAGTTACCCAAATATGGCCATGATCTTCTCACTTCTAAGACCAGCTATATTGGGTTTCTTATAAGGGAAATCCCTACATTAACTGTTAGCGTTGATTACCTTTAGTTATTTAGACTCCATCACAAACTAATGGAACCCACCAAGTTAAATCATAATCATTATGAATATTGAGCCATAAAATACAAATACCTATAATGATAAAAGTTCTCAAATACTACAAGGTATTATCATAATACTCATCTTATCTATGTTTATTTAAAATCTTGTTACCAAGGTTTCTACTGAAATTTCTCTTGTACCAACTGTAAAAACTATTAATTCTATAACCTAGATCCAATGTCTACTTTATTACATTAGAAAAAGATACAAAGGATTAAATCCCCAATGATTGATCATTTCAGTAGTCTTGAAGAACCAAATACATACATGATTCACTTATTACATTAGAACTATAAAATACATTTTATAAGAAAAATTTACAAATATTTGATAATATTAATAATATACATATTCATATACTAGGGAAAGGAAAAAAATAAAGGGTAATATTATATTATTAGTAAGGGTTACATATAATAGATTCTGTCATGATTAAATAAGTCATAATTAGTGTGGAAAGGTAAATAACTGAAAAATCATACCATTTAGTCAATAACTTGAGTAAAAAATGGATCTAGGGATAATATAAATAAAATAATCTCACTTATTATAATAAATAAATTATCAATTAAATAAATTCTCAATATTGGACTTCATGTCCTCAAACATCATGATATCTTTACCATCAGGGACCTGTGTCAATTAGGATTTTTTGGATTTTTATGGTTTTTAATGTTTTATGGGGTTTAAATGTTTTTTATAAATTTTAGTAATTCTATATGGATTTTATCGGTTTTAGTGGTTTTATGAGTTTTATCTGTTCTTATAGTATTTAGGGTTTTTAGGTTTTTATGATTTTTTAGACTTGTAGCGTTTTTAGGTTTTTTGGGTTTTATGTGTTTTTATGTTTTTAAGTATGTCATGGGGAGTTTCAAGGTTTTTAGGTTTATTTATTTGTTTAGGTATTTTTTATAATTTTTATGATTTTTTATGGGTTTTAGGGATTTTTAGCGGTTTTAGAGGTTTTTGATGTTTTTGGGGTTTTGTGGGTTTTTTTTGATTTTTTATGGATTTTTAGGTTTCTTAGTGTTTTTAACATTTTTAAAGGTTTAAATGGTTTTTATATTTTTAGTGGGTTTTACTGGGTTTTAGTTTTTTTAATGTTTTTAGGGGTTTTAGGGTTTTCAAGTTTTTTTTGGGTTTTTTAGGGTTTTTAGAAATTGTAGGTTTTTAGGGGGTTTAAGTGTTTTTAGGTTTTTAATATTTTATTATGATTTTTAGGATTATTAGGTTTGTTGATATTTTTACGGGTTTTAGTGGTTTTTAGAATTTTTATGGGGTTTTAGTGTTTTATGGATTTTTAGGGGTTTTTGGGGTTTTAGGGGTTTTTTTGCATTTTCTTGATTTTTAGAGGTTTTAAGTATTATTAGGTTTTTATGGTTTTATAATGGGTTTTCAAGGTTTTTATGGATTTTTATGTTTTTAGGGATTTTCAGGGATTTTTAGTACTTTTTTGATTTTTTGTGTTTTTTAGGATTTTGAGGGTTTTTAGGCTTTTTTGGATTTTTATGTTTTATTTTATTTTATAGTTTTAGTTTTTTTTGTAGTTTTTTATTTCTTTCAGGGGTTTAAAGGTTTTTTACATTTTTAGTGGGTTTCTGGGTTTTTATGGGTTTTAAGGGGTTTTAGGGTTTTAAGGGGATTTTATGGTTTTAGGGTTTTATGGTTTTTATGGACTTTTAGGATTTTTAGCAGTTTTTAGGTTTTTAAGGTTTTTATGTTTTTTTTAATTTTATGGGTTTTTCGTATTTTTGGGGGATTTTAAATTTTTTTTTATATTTTTAGGGGATTTAGGTATTTTTATAGGAATTTTGGGAATTTTGGGAATTTTTAGGTTGAATTAATTTAGCTTTTTATAGTTTTTTAGGGGTTTTCATAGTTTTTAGTATTTTTTATTTTTTCGGGGTTTTAATTGTTTTTTGTTTTCTCAGTTTTTGTTAGGGGTTTTCTAGGTTTTCAGGGTTTTTTATGTTTTTAGGGATTTTGAGGGGTTTAAAGGGTTTTTAGTTTTATTTTTATTATTTTTTGTGTTTTAGGTTTTTTTTGATAATTTATGGGGTTTTAAGGGGTTTCAATGTTTTTAACATTTTTATGGGTTTCAAGGGTTTTTATAGTTTTTTGGTGGGTTTTTATTATTTTTATGTCTTTATGATTTTTAAATGTTTTTAGGGATTTTTTATGGTTTTAAGGGGGGTATGGTATTTATAATTTTATGGTTTTTAGGGGTTTTAAGTATTTTTAGGGTTTTAAGGGTTTATTAGGATTTTAAGGTTTTTTTAAAATTTTAAATATTTTTGGGGATTTTTTATAATTTTTGTGGGGTCTGAGGGTTTGTAGGGATTTTTTTTTGTTTTTTAGTATTTTTAGATTATTTTCCAAATTTTTAGTGGTTTAAGTGTTTTAAGGATTTTAAGGTTATGTTAGGGTTTTTCAGGGTTCTAGGAGTTAATATGCTTTTCTGAGATTTTTTATCAATTTTATTGGTTTTTATAGTTTTTAGGATTTTTAGAGACTTTGAGGGGTTTGGGGGGTTTTATGCGTTTAATTGGTTTTTTGGGTTTTTATGATTTTTTAATTTTTTATGTTTTTAAGGAATTTATATAGTTTTTTAACATTTTTAGGTGTTTAATGGGTTTTTAGTGTTTTTAGTCGAGTTTTAGTGTTTTTAGGGGTTTTAGGATTTTTAAGGGTTTTATGATTTTAGGGTTTTCAGGATATTTCCCATTTTTTAGCATTACATAGGTTTTTAGGGGTTTTAAGTGTTTTTAGGTTTTTAGGGTTTTGTTAGGGTTTTTTGGGTTTTTTGGGTTTTTTATATTTTTTGGTATTTTTTGGGCTTTTTAAGAGTTTATATAGTTTTTAGGGACTTTGAGGGGTTTTGGGTTTTTTAGGGTTGTTATAGGTTTTATATTTTTTTAGGTTTTTAGGGGTTTTTAGAGTTTTTGATTTTTTTAGTGGTTTTCAGGGTTTTATGGGTTTTTACATTTTTACTGATTTCTAGGGCCTTTTTAGAATTTTATGGGTTTTTAGAAATTGTGAGGGTTTTTAGTGGTTTTAATGTATTTAGGATTTTGTGGGTTTTTTTGGGTTGCTTAACGTCTTTATTGTTTTTTTGGATTTTGTGGGGTTTTTTAGTTGTTAGGGTTTTTAGGGTATTTAGACTTTTTTAATGTTTTCGGTTTTTAAAGGGATTTTATAGTTTTCATATAGTTTTAGGAGTTTTTTGGGTTTTTATAGTTTTTTGGGTTTTATATATTTTTTAGGGTTTTTATGATTTTGTGGGTTTTATAATTTTTTTGTATTTTATGGGTTTTAAGTGTTTTTAGGTTTATAATGTTTTTATATCCGTTTTCAAGGTTTTTTATTTTTTTAATTGATTTTTATGAATTTTATGGGTTTTGTGATTTTTAGGGATTTTTAGGGTTTTCTTATGGGTTTTAGTTTTGTTTATTTAGGATTTTAGTAAATTTTTTTAGTTTTTAGGGGTTTTAATGTTTTTATATATTTTTAATGTTTTAGAGGTTTAATGTTTTTTAGCGTTTTAGTGGGGTTTTAGGGTTTTTATGGGTTTTTGGGTTTTTTATGGTTTTTATGAATTTTTATGTTTGTAGGGTTCTTAGGAATTTTAAGGGTTTTTAGGGGTTTATGTGTTTTTAAAGGTTTATGTGTTTTTTTGGTTTTTAAGTTTTTCTTTTGTTTTTTAGTGTTTTTTGGGTTTGAAATGTTTTTAGGGATTTTTAATGAGTATTTATGTTTTTATGATTTTTTAGGGTTTTTAGGGATTTTTAGGGTTTTCAGGGATTTTAGGGGTTTAGGGGATTTAACGATTTTATTTGGGTTTTACTTTTTAAGTGTTTTAATGTTTTTAATTTTTTCTTAATATTTTTCAGGGGTTTGAGGGTTTTTCCATTTCTCTAGATTTTTATGGATTTGTTTTGGATTTTATGGCCTTTTAGGGGTTTTATGGATTTTGAGGGTCTTTAGTGTTTTTAGGGGTTTTCGGGTTTTTTGGGTTTTTTTTGTTTTTAAGGGTTTTAATGTTATTAGAGTTTTTAATTATTTTAGGGGTTTAATGGGATTTTGAGTTTTTAGTCAGGTTGTAGGGGTTTTTACGTGGTTTTATGTGTTTTTATCGGTTTAGGGGGTTTTACGGGTTTTTCGGTTTTAGGGGTTTTTATGGTTTTTAGTGTTTTCTAGGGTTTTTAGTATGTTTAGGTTTCTAAAGGTTTTAAGTGTTTTTAGGTTTTTAAGGTTTTCTAAGGGTTTTTGGGGGTTTTATGTTTTTAGGGTTTTATCTGGATTTATTAGGTTTTTTATTGGATTTTAGGATTTTTAGAGATTTTGCGAGGTTTTAGGTAAATGAAGGTTCAAGGCCAGGCTATTCTTAGCCCCCTAAAATTTATTAGAAAAATTACACAACAGACAATGGGAGGTTCGATGTCAATCTACCCACACCCAAAAACCCTGGACACCCCCACAAAACCCAAATGTCCCCCAAAAACCCAAAAGACAGACAAAACCAGACAAAGCAGAAAAAAATCATCTCCATTAGCATCTCCCAGCCAACCAACAACCAGCACCCCACATCACATTTTTCATCATCCATCACTTCCTTACCAATAATTTCTACCGCCAAAAAAAGAGAACCACCAGAACTAAAGTCATAAGGAGTAGATTCATCACATTCAAGCCATACAACAACCAGGATCCAACGCCTCATTTTCAAACAACCAGCACCTCTTTTGATCACCAGACATCTCCTAGCACCCTACTTGAGTTCCAGCAACCAACACCAATAGAGAATAACAAAAAATCCAGCCATACCTCCCAACCAACACTCTAGTAAAGTAGCAACAACGCCTCTAGTGCATCCTATGCCAGCAACAACCAATGAACCACAACTCATTATCCAGCATCCATCACCTTCAAGGTAGTCCATATCCAGCAATAGGAAAGATTTAGAGATCCACCACCAGCAGTATAGAACCGTCAGAACAAAACTAAAAGATGATAGCTTCATCACATATCGTCCAATAAACAACCAAATTGTAGCACCATTTCCATAAACCATCACCTCCTTGTCAAACAAATCAACCACCATAAAAACAGAATTGCCAATATCACTGACCCCCAAAACCTCCTCACCAAGTAGATCCACTCCTTGAAATGCAGAACCACCATTACCAAACTCATAGACATCAGATTCATCCCACCCCAGCCCATCAGCAAGAAGCATCCAACACCACCATTCTGACAACCAGCAGCTCCTTCCGCACCTTGTAAACAAGAAGGAACAAACATCCTAACCCTCTCATCGACACACAACAAGTGCCATAGCAACGTCAAAAAAACCAGACATACCAGAACCATTTTAAGCAGAAAATCAATCAGAATACCCCAAACTAGATGAAGAGCCCAGCCAACAAACCAATCCACGAGCAGAAAAATCCATAACAACATATAAAGAAAGATCCCACAAGACCAATGATAGCTGAATCCACAATCTACTAGCACACCATAAAATTAAAGGATCAACATTGTAGAGGATACAACATACCAGAATTGGAGCACCATTGGAGAATAAACTAAACATCGAAGCAACAAACCAGAAAAGGTGACCGACCATCGATGAAGCCTACACCTATGCCGCCGATGCAACTCTCTCTGTTGGTGAAACTTGCAACCCCACTGTAGATTGTAAAATTCATTCCCAAAGGAACCAAGCACATCACCCTCAAATCATCTAAAAGCCCTCCGTATCAACTCTAAACCATCATGAAGCCAGAAGAGCCAGAAACCCAGACCAAGATCGACATCTGTCACCATGAAACCATTGATCGTTGCCGAGTCCCAACATCACCAAGATTGCCCCTCACAAAACAAGAAGGATGGATATCTGCAATGTCGTGTAATGAAACACCCATATCTTTCCTGCTCCTCCATGGATCTGTCACGCTGCACTCCAAAAAACCCAGATCTGAACCACTGTGATCCGAAAATTCCAGATCTGAGAGGCTCCACAATGGATCTACAATTCCGCACCAAGGAAGGACCAGATCTTTCCCACTCTTTTAAGTACATGCAACTCCAAAATCTGAGGAGACCAGATCTTACCCAGTCGCCCATGGTTGAAACCTTCATCCAAAGCCGACGCCCAATAAATTTCCGCAAGACCCTAACCAATCCATAATAACCAAGCCGCCGGAGGAGGGAGTGGCCGAACTATGAAGGACAATGCAAGAGAGGATTAAGCAACAACAAAGGACCCTCCTTACTAGAGAAGCACCATGGGAGGAAACATCACAGGGAAACCCAAGCGCGAGAGGAACTAGGTGACATGACCGCTATATTCTTAATTTTTTTAGATACGGGGTTTTACGGATTTGAACTATTTTTAGTGTTTTTAATATTTTTAGGGTTTTTATGTTTTTTATGTTTTTATGTTTTTATTAGGAGTTTTCAAGGTTTTTAAGGTTTCTTTTATGTTTTTCGGGCTAGGAAGGCTTGGGTCAAGCTATTCCTGACCCCCCCAAAATAATTTAATAGAAAAAATTCACAGTAAACAAGGGAGGGGAGGGGTCAATCAACCCACACCCAAAAACCCTGGACACCCCCACAAAACCCAAAAGTCCCCCAAAAAACCAAAAGTCACACAAAACCAGAAAAGGTAGAAAACCAAAAGTATCTCCGACATCATCTCCCAACCAAGAAGCACCCATGATCTCGCAACACCATTTTCACTAACCAACACCTCCTTGCCAGGAATTTCCACCACCCACATCACAGTAGCATCAGCATCATAAGACTCGCCTTCTATCCAGTCAACTTCCATCAATTCAAACCAAGTAGCACATCCAGGAACACATCCATAGCACCCAAAGGCAATATAACATCCAACACCACTCAATAAAACCAATATCCAGCATCCACATCGATTTACAACCAAACCAACTACAATAAAAAATACCAAAGACCATAACGCAACACACCTTCCAGCTTCCAGTGACTTCTCAGCAAAATGACTCACCACCAGCAGCATCAAACCACTAGCACCAAAATCACTATCCTCCGCATCACCATGTGCCACCACGCCAGGTAGGTCCATCTCCAGTATTACAGAACCAACAGAACAAGAAATCATCATCTTCATCACATCTCAGCTATGTAACAAGCAAAATTCTATAATATCACACCCAGCAACACAACCAGGGATAAATAACCGCCAACATCCATGACAAGAGCCATTCTACAGCCCAAACAGCCCTTCCAGCAACCCAGAAACCGCAAAGTACAACCAGTATGCATCACCTCATGTCATAACCAGCAAGCCACACCATTGACGGCTTAAAACCAAACCATCCACCACCATAAAATATCCATAAAAGAAAATGGATCGAATAAAACCCTTTATTAAGATATTCAAGACCAAATAGACTGCTTTGGCACCATAGGAGAGCGTAGACCAATTCCAGATCGCAGCAAAACACAAATAGACTTGGATCATTAGCATGAATCAAAGGTTGGGCCATAGAACTAAACTGGATCTTTTGCTTAGACCGAAAACAAGAAGATCTTAAAACACACAAAAACCATAATAGGCACGACACCCCCAATCTTGAACCACTCCATTCACATCAACCAAAAACCATTGCATCGCCATAACTGGAGCACCACAACACTGCCGAAACTCCACGCCTCACCAGATCCCCTCTCAAGCCACGCATATCTGAAAAGGAGAAACCCGAATCTGACTTTTTCCGCACAAACCAGACCCACTAACAAGCCAAAAATCACCCAAATCTTTCAATATTGAAGTAGAATGCCCGCTGCGATGGACCGCATCACTGTCGAAGACCGACACCGTCGAGAACTGCCAAAATCAACCACCGATAAGGACTGACATCACTAAGGACTGCCAAAGAAAGTCATAGCCATCATGGGGGACTCCATGACTGAGAGAACTCCTCGAACCTTAATAAATATCGAATTCAAGAGCTTCCAAAGCCGGGTCAAACCAGGCCAAGACGTCACCACCCTTTCTCGAACAAAACTTCACATCACCGCCAAGAAAACACCTTATCATCGATGAAGAATACCACTGCCGATCTGCATCACGAGTGAGATGGAAGATAAGGCTGCCATGGGGAAATCCATGTGGGAATGTTGTAGATCGTGGTATTAGGAGGAAGAACCCAAGAGAGAGTGGATCCATCTCTAATTTCTTTACGTTTTTAGTGATTTTTCGGGACGTTTATAGTTTATAGGTTTTTTAGAGATTTTGAGGGTCTTTAGGTTTTTTTTCGGGTTTTGGGTTAATAGGTTTTTTTTTTGAGTTTTTAGGGTTTTTAAATATTTTTAGATTTTTTAACTTTTTAATAGTTTTAATTGGGGTTTAGAGTTTTTTTGGGGTTTTTGGGTTTTTATGATTATTAAGAGTTTTTAAAGTTTTTAGGAATTTTTATAGTGTTTTTAGGTTTTAGGTTCAATTTATTTTCTTAGGGGTATTTTCATTTTTATGGTTTTTATGGTTTTAAGTGTTTTTAAAATTTTAAGGATATCTTAGGGTTTTTTGTGTTATTATTTTTTTGGTATTTTAGTGATTTTTTAGGATTTTTGTCATTTTTAGGGGTTTTAAGGATTTTGAAAGTTTTAAGGGTTTTAGGGTTTTAGGGGTTTTATTTTTTTAATTGGTCTATGTTTTTATGCTTTTATTTGTGATTTTTAGGGTTTTAAGTGGGTTTTACATTTTTAGGGATTTTTAGGGATTTTTTAGATTTTTTATGTTTTTAGTGTTTTTAAGTATTTTGAGGGTTTTCAGGGGGTTTTAAGGTTTTATTAGTCTTAGGGGGTTTTTTTATATTTTTTTTGTGGTTCAAATATTTTTATATATTATTAATGTTGTTATG
Source organism: Viscum album (assembly GCA_963277665.1). NCBI lineage: Eukaryota > Viridiplantae > Streptophyta > Magnoliopsida > Santalales > Viscaceae > Viscum > Viscum album. The sequence continues at coordinate 145,721,142 of OY728141.1, forward strand.
GGTTTAAATGGTTTTCATAGTTTTTATGTTTTTTAATGTTAATAGGGTGTTTTATGGGTTTTAAGACATTTATTGTTTTAGGGGTTTTAGAGTTTTTAGGGATTTTATGGATTTTATGTCTTCTTGGATTTTTATGTTTTCATTAGGGTTTTTAGGGTTTTTTAAATTTTTAGTGCTTTCTGGGATTTTTTTCAAATTTTATGGGTTTTTAGGTTTTTTGAGATTTTGTGTTTTTTGGGGGGGTTTTAATTCCATAGGTTTATTATGGTTTTTAGAGATTTTTAAGGGTTTATGATTTTTAGGTTTTTTTACTTAGGGGTTTTCATGGTTTTTATGTTTTTCTGGATTTTTAAGGATTTTTGGGATTTTTATGTTTTTAGAGTTTTAAGGATTTAGAGGGTTTTTAGGGGGTTTAGGGATTTTAGGGTTTTTGGGGTTTTAGGTTTTTTTTGATTTTTTAGAGTTTAGTGGGTTATTAGATTTTTATAACATTTTTTATAGTTAAAAGGGAATTTATTGTTTTTAGTGTTTGTTTTGTGTTTTTTTGGGTTTAGTTTTTTATGGGTTTTCATGTTTTTTATGTTTTAGGGGTTTAGGAATTTTATGGTTTTTAGTATTTTTTTATTTTTAGGTTTTTATGTTTTTTAGGGGTTTAAGGTTTCTTAGGGTTTTTAGGTTTTCTGGGTTTTTTACATTTTTAGGGTTTTTAGATATTTTAAGGAATTTTATGGTTCTTAGGGTTTTTTGGGATTTTGAGAGTTTTTAGGGTTTTTATTTATGTTATGGTTTTTATGTTTTTAAGGGTTTTTTGAGTTTTTATATTTTTTAATGATTTTTATGTTTTTAACTTTTTTAGGGGGGTTTAAATGGTTTTTAGTGGTTTTTAGTGTTTTATTTGTTTTTATGGTTTCAAGGTTTTTACGATTTTTTAGGGTTTTTAGAGATTTCATAATTTTTAGTTTTTTAATGGTTTTAAGTGTTGTTAGGTTTTTAAGGTTTTCTCAGTGTTTTAAGGGTTTTTAGGGGTTTTAATGTTTTTAGAAATTTTTAGGGATTTTTTAGGATCTTCATGGTTTTCAGTGTTTTTAGGGGTTTTATGGGTTTTAGGGTTTTTATGGGTTTTGTTGGTTTTATGATTGATAAGGGTTTTTCTATCTTTTAGGGTTTTTAGCATTTTTTAGTTTTTTTGCAGTTTTATATTTTTTTATGTATTAAGTCTTTCATAGGGTTTTTTACATTTCCTCGGATTTTTAGTGATTCTCTAGGTTTTTATGGGTTTTAGGGATTTTGAGGGATTTAAGGGTTTTTAGGGAATTGGAGGGTTTTTTGGATTTTTAGGATTTTTAGGTTTTTAGAGGTTTTATGTGTTTATAGGTTCTTGAGTTTTTCTTTGGGATTTTCAATGTTTTTAATGATTTTTTACATTTTTAATGTTTTTAATGTTTTTTTTCAGATTTTTATGTTTTTAGGTTTTTTCGGATTTTGAGGGGTTTTAGGGTTTTTAGGGTTTTTAGCGTTTTTTAGGATTTTTAGGGGTATTAAGTGTTTTTAGTTTTTATGATTTTTCTTTGGGGATATTATTATTTTTAGGAGTTTTTATTTTGTAATGATTCTTAGGGATTGCTTTATGATTTTTATGGGTTTTAAGGTTTTTATGGATCTTGTGGGTTTTTTAGGGTTTTATGTATTTTTTGGGGTTTTGGAGTTCTTTTGAGTTTTTGGGGTTATTTATGGGTTTTTAATGTTTTTAGAATTTTTATGTTTTAAAGGGGTTTTAGAGTTTTTTTATCATTTTAGTGGTTTTGGGGTTTTAGGTTTTTTTAATATTTTTTTGGGGCTTTAGAATTTTGAAGGTTTTTACCGTTTTTATTGTTTTTATCATTTTTTAAGTTTTTATGTATTTTAGGTGTTTTTATGGTTTTAAGGTTTTCTTATGGGGTTTCAATGTTTTTTAGGATTTTTTACATTTATAGGGATCATTTGGGTTTCTTTAGATTTTTTATAGTCTTAAGGTTTTTAGGGATTTTTATGGGTTTTAGGGTTTTTTATGGTTTTAGGGGTTTTGTGTGTTTTTAGGATTTGAGGAGTTTTTTTAGTTTTTTATGGGTTTTAAGGTTTGTTAAAAATTTTAGTGGGTTTTAGGGTTTTAGGGGTTTTAGGGGTTTTATATTTTTTAGGGGAATGGTTTTTAGAGTTTTCAATCCCTTTTTAGTATTCTTAGGTTTTTATAAATTTTTATATTTTTAGGGGTTTTGGGTTTTTTTTGGTTTTTAAGGTTTTCTTAGGAATTTTCCTAGTTTTCCAAGTTTTTATATTTTTAGGTGTTTTTTTTTATTTTTATGGTTTTTAGGGTTTTTAAGGTTTTTGAGGGTTTTAATGAATTTAAGGGGGGTTTAGGGTATTTTAGGAGTGAAGTGTTTTTAGGTTTTCTAGGGGTTTAAAGTGTTATTAGTTTTTTCAGGTTTTATTAAGGGTTTTAGGGTTTTTTTTTTAAGTTTTAGGGATTTTTATTGCCTTTTTAGGTTTTTATAGTTTTTAGGGATTTGAAGGAATTTGAGGGGTTTAGGGATTTTTTAGTGTTATTATGGTTTTTACAGTTTGGAGGTTTTTTTTTGAGTTTTTAGGGTTTTAATGGTTTTTAGTGTTTTTAAGGATTTTAGTGGTCTAAATGATTTTCATAATTTTTAGTGGGGTTTTATTAGTTTTTAGGGAAAGGAATATTCGAGGGTCGGGCTATTCCCAACCCCCCCAAATTTATTATTAAAGAAACAGAGACACAACAGACAAGGGGGGGGGGGGGTCAAACGACCCACACCCGAAAACCCCTTACACCACAGGAAAAAGAGAAGAAAATAAAAAGGATACACAAAATGAGAAAAAGAAAGATAAACAAAAGCAAAACCAACAAAATCTCCCAGCCAACCTGCAACCAGCATCCAGCACAGGGTCTACCAGCCATCTCCACCATCATCATCATAATCTGCACCAGGGGGGTCACCCTCAGCACCATTGCCAGAGGCCGCATCAGTCTCTGCTGACTCCCATTCCGAAGAATCATACTGCTTCAAAAAGTTGGTGTAGTATTCCCTTAACTTAACCTACTCCACATTAAAATTCTTTTTAGCAGACCGCCCCGCCTTACCAGAGGAGTTCTTCAGAGCCTTGCTAGAATCCCTCGTAGAAACTGTTCTTGGAATGGAGGAGTTGTCCTTCCTTGGCCTCCTTACTTTCAGAGCAGCGGTGCAAAGATCATCATGATTCCCCTGGACAGGTATAAAAGAGTCCTCCTGGTTGAGAAAACAGGAGGTGGGAGGTGGAAAACACTCCCTGGACAGGCCCCCAACAAAATTCTCTTTCCCATCGAGTATGGCCTTGTCCTTTAAAATCTGGACCATGTTGGATTTGACCCTAGAGCCATCATCCTAACCATTCTCCCAGAGCATCGAGCACTCGGATTCCATTACCTCCTGCAAAAGAGAAGGCTACAAAGCCAGGTCTTTCAGAACCAAACATTTGGAGTTCTCATCCACACTGTCCCTAATCATCCCATCTTCAACAAAATTAACATCATTTTCTCTGATGGAAATGAGCTCCTCCGAAGCATCCACTATGATCGGAATAGGTTCTTCCGAAGTGTTCATCAAAGAGCTGGTGAGGATACCCCCATTACCCTCAACCTGGGCAGCATTCACACTATTCTCAGTCTTCAGATCGGCCCTTGCCTTCTGCTCTCGTTCACCGGCATTATCAATGCTCCCAAAAGTGCCCAAAATAATCTCGACTTCACTAGACAAGTGCTCCACACTCCCTCCCCCTACCCAGTAGCAGGCACAGTAGCCAACACCTGAGGAGGAGACTTTGCACTCCCAGCATCATCCACCAGAGGGTTCTGGGACATGCTCCCTCCACTATGCCCAGCAGCATCAGCCTGCACCTTATTCTGTATCTGCTCAGCAGACATGTCCCCTCCTGCATTGTCCAGGGGCCCCTGCACCTCCTCCTCATGCTCCAGCCCAGCAGAGGCCTCCATGACAAGAGAATTTCCATCATTCGGAAACTACAGATCACTCCTCAAGTGCTTGCAGATATAATGTTCCTTGGGTTCCGGTTGGCACTGGATGGCCATTTTTTCAAACGCAACCAGAGGACTATCATGGACAATCTGTGAGTTCAGTGGTCCAGTACCCAAACCAAGAGCGAATTCCACCCCCTCAGCAAGAGTCCTCTCACTCCCAGCTGAAACATCTATAGCAACCTCCATGGCATAGACCTCGACCCGAGCCTGACCCCCTGCATCAACCTGCATCAAAACATCCCCAACCACGATAGCCTCATGTTCCTCAGAAGCAGCATGACTCGTAGGGTATTCATCCACATTAGTATTTGGAGCCAAAACTACCATATTGGGTGAGCCCTCGGCCACTATCTTAGAGAATGATGATGGAGCCACAATAGGTGGCCCAATCATAGAGGGGATGCTTCCACATCGGCACACAGATGCAGTGTGGCCTAACTTGCAGCAAGTCAAGCAGAAGAAGACCCAGGATTCAAAACAAACCTGCTGCTTCCACCGGATTTCATCTTCAATCTCGACAAAAACCAAATTGACCCGGGGTTTGGACACATCCACCTCTATGCAAATCCGAGGCGCAAAGGGATGACATGCAGTGCTCGTCCGCGCATCCATACATAAAAATCACCCAACGAGATTACCTATGACCCGAAGGATATCCAGATTCAGGAAGGGGAGTGCAAGTCCAGGAAGAGTCACCCAAAAAGCCGCGCATGGGGGATCATGATTTAAGTGGAAATCAAAGCTCCACTGGAACAAGTAGAACTGAAAACCAGAAACAATCTGTGGCGCCATGACCGAGGCCGAGAACAAATCATCCTCATTCCCAAATCGCACCAAAAAGTGTCGAGCATCAAGTAACCCTAAAATATCTCTTTCACAGATATTCCAAGAAGAGGCAAAAAACTTGTCAAAAACATCGATAGGAGGTCGAATCCTCCAAAACCAAACCACCAGCGTCAAATCCAGAAGAGCAGAGGCCAAAGAAAGCTCTTGATTAGAAATCGAAACGGAGGGCACACCATTCTGGCACTGAGGGACTTTTGGGAAAAGTTTTATCTCAGGAAAAAGAGGGGGAAACTCATTCTCTACTTTTAGGGGGATCCCATCTGCCGCCCCTCCAATACCAGGGAGGTGCAGCACCACCGCATCCATCAATTAAGGCGACGTTGTCTTTAAGGGAGCCGAGAATCGCTATCACGAAATAGAGAGAGATGGAGCAGTTCCATCAAAAGTACCGAGCTTATTTTTTAGGGTCTTTGTTGTCTTTAGTGGATTTTATGGATTTTAGGGGATTTAGTGTTTCTATGGTCATTTAATATTTTTATCAGTTTTTTTGGTTTTTAAGTTTCTTAATATTTTTAGGTTTCTATGTTTTTCTTAGCAGGTGTAGTGTTTTTTTAGGTTTTTACATTTTTATGGATTTTTATTAGTTTTTTTTGTATTTTATGGGTTTTAGGTTGTTTAGGGATTTTTGGGTTTTTTGGGTTTTTATGGGTTCTTGGGTTTGTATGATTTTTTTGGTGTTTTTTGGATTTTTTCGTTTTTTAGAGATTTTTAATGATTATAGGTGTTTAACAAGATTTGATATTTTTAGTGGGGTTTGTGGGTTTTATGGGGTTTTAGGTTCTTCTTGATATTTTTAGGTATTTTTACGGGTTTTAGGGTCTTTTAGTTATTTTTAAATGTTTCTAGTGGTTTTTAGGTTTTACGGGTTTTATGTGTTTTTTAGGTTTTTAAAATTTTTAGGGTTTTCAGGTGTTTTATGATTTTTTATGTTTTAAGTAATTATAGAGATTTTATGATATTTTTGGGGTTTTAGGGGCTTTAGGTATTTTGATAGGTTTTATGTTTTTTATGGGTTTTTAGGATTTTTAACATTTTTAGGGGTTTTAAGCGTTTTAGTTTTTTATTATTTTTTTCGGTTTTTTAGGGTTTTTGTGTTTTTCGCATAATTTGGTATTTTTAGGGATTTTTTAAGATTTTAATGGTATTTGTGGTTTTTTGGAATTTTATAGGGTTTTAGGGTTTTTGTTTTTTTATTGGTTTTTAGGGGTTTAGGGGAATTTTTAGTTTTTAGGGTTTTATGGGGTTTTAATGTTTTTTAATGTTTTTAGGGATAAGAAGAGTTTTTAGTGGTTTTAGTTGTTTTTTAGGATTTCTATAGTTTTTTTATGTTTTTAGGGGTTTTTATGGGTTTTAGGGGTTTGATGGTATTTTTTGTTCTTTTAGGGTTTTTAGTGTTTTTAGGTATTATTGGGGGTTTAAGTGTTTTTAGATTTTTAAAGTTTCCATAGGGGTTTTCAGTGTTTTAGAATTTTTTATGTTTGTGGGATTTTTAGGTATTTTTTAAGGTTTTTATGGTTTTTTGAATTTTGAGGGGTTTTTGGGGTTTTTGCCAGTTTTAGGTTTTTAGGGGTTTTAAGTGTTTTTTGTTTTTTAAGGATTTATTAGGGGTTTTCATTGGATTTTGAGGTTTTTATGTTTTTAATGATTTTTGGGGGTTTTTAAGAATTTTATGTTTATTATAAATTTTATGGATTTTCACGGGTGTTTTTTTTGGGTTTTTTGATTTTTTTGAGTATTTAGGGGTTTTAAGGTTTCTTAGAGGTTTTATGTGTTTCTAGGTTTTTAGGGTTTCATTAGAGTTTTCAAGGTTTTTAAAATAATTAGAAATTTATAGTGCTTTTTTAATATTTATAATGTTTTAGGGTTTTTAGGTATTTTGAGTGGTTTTAGGGTGTTTTAGGGTTTTCAAGTTTTATGTTTTTTGGTTTTAGGGTTTTTTTAGTTTTTAGGGTTTTTATGATTTTTTAGATATTTTCATTGTGTTTATGGGTTAAAATTTTTTTAGTGTTTTTAGTAGTTTTTATGGATTTTTAGTGTTTTTATGGTTAAAGTGGTTTTTCAGGTTTTTTTATATTTTTAGAGTGTTTAACATTTTTTAGTTTTTTATGGGTTATATGTGTTTTTATGTTTTTATGTTTTTTATAGGGTTTATCCGGTTTTTTATCTTTTTAGGTATTTTTAGTAATTTTTTAGATTTTTTTTTATTTTTAGGGCTTTTAAATATTTTGAGGGTTTTTAGGCATTTTTAAGGATTTTAGGGATTTTTATGTTTTTTATTTGTTTTAATTGTTTTTGTGTTTTTAGGTTTTTCATAGGGGTTTTCATAGATTTTAGGGTTTATTACAATTTTAGGGATTTTTAAGTCTTTTTTATGATTTTAATGATTTTTGGGTTTTTTGGTATTTTGAAGGGCTTTAGGGGTTTTTAAGGGTTTAAAGGGGTATTTTTGTTATTGGTGTTTTTTGGGTTTTTTCTGAGTTTTTATGGTTTTGAAGGGTTTTTAGAGTCATTCAAAATTTTAGGGGTTTAAAGTGTTTTTAAAGTTTTTAGTGCTTTCTATGGTTCGTATGGGGTTATACGGGTGTTTATGTTTTTAGGGATTTTAGTTTCTTTTTAGGGTTTTTAGTGTTTTTTTGGTTTTTACCATTTTTAAGTGTTTTTAGGTTTTTAGGGTTTTCATAGGGATTTTAATGATTTTTAGGGATATTTTGGGATTTAGGGGTTTTAGGGTTTTTTTGTTGTTAGGGGTTTAAAGTGTTTTTATGTTTTTAATGTATTCTTAGGGATTTTTAGGTTTTTAGAGAATTTTAGGTATTTTAAAGGATTTTATTGGTTTTAAGGTTTCAAGGAAAATTGAGGGAGTATATGGGTTTTAGGGGTATTTAGTGATTTCGAGATTTTTTTGGGTTTTAATAGGTTTTTAGAGGTTTTCAGGGTTTTTTAGGATTTTTAGATATTATTAACCTTTTATGGGTTTAAAGGTTTTTTATAATTTTTAGTGGTTGTTTAAAGTTTTATATGGTTCTAGGGTTTTTTAAAAGTATTTAGGGGTTTTATTTTTTTTATGGGGTTTGTGTTTTTTATGGTTTTTAGATTTTTTAGGTTTTAAAGGGTTTTAAGGGTTTTTATTTTTTTAAGGTTTTCTTAGGGGTTTCCATAGTTTTTTGGGAATTTATGTTTTAAGGGATTTTTTAAGATTGTTGATTATTTTTATGTGTTTTTTGGTTTTTAGGTATTTTGAGTGTTTTTAGGGTTTTATGTTTTTTCATTTTTTTGGTTTTTAGGAGTTTTATGTTTTTTTGGTTTTTATGGCTTTCTTAGTTGTTTTTAGTGTTTTTTAGGGTTTTTACATTTTTATGGAATTTAAAGGATTTTTTGGATTTTATAATTTTTATGAATCTTTAGGATTTTATGGATTTTGGGTAATTTTAGGGTTTTTTGGAATCTTATGGTTTTTTAGAGTGTTTAAAATTTTTATTATTTTAAGGGGTTTTTTGAGTTTTTATTGTATTTGTTGTGTCTTTATAGGGGTTTAGGGGTTTTTAGGTTTTTAGGGTCTTTATGATTTAAGGGGGTTTCGGGGTTTTAAGGTCTTTTTAGGGTATTTTAGGGTATTTAAGATTTTTTGGTTTTTAGGGATTTTAAGTGTTTTTATGTTTTAAGGTTTTATTATGGGATTTCAAGGTTTTTAGGCTTTTTAAATTTATTGGATTTTTTTTCCTTTTTAGGATTTTAATTGGTTTTTACGGCTTCTTAGAGATTTTGATGGTTTTTAGGGTTTTTAGCATTTTTTATATTTTTTTGGGTTTCAGGGATTTTAGGTTTTTATGGTTTTTAAGGGTTTTTATGGGTTTTTGATTTATAATGTGTTTAGTGATATTTATGGATTTTTTAGGATTTATGTGTTTTTAGGGATTTTGATGGGTTTTAGGGGTTTTAGAGTTTTTAGTGTTTTCTGGATCTTTAGAAATTTTTAGGTCTTTTAATAGTTTTACGTGCTTTCTCGTTTTTAATGTTTTTATAGTAATTTTCACGTTTTTAGTTATTTTTTCTTTCTTTGCATTTTTTAGGAATTTTTAAGTAATTTAATGGTATTTAGGGTTTAAGGGATTTTGAGGTATTTTAGTGTTTTTATGGTTTTATGTTTTCTATTGGGTTTTAGGTTGTTCTTTTATTTTTTTGGGTTTTAAGGGTTTTTAGTGGTTTTTTTAGAGGTTTAATGTTTTTTAGTGTTTTAGTGGGTTTTAGGGTTTTTATGTTTTATAGGGTTTTTAGGGTTTTAGGTTTTTTAGCCTTTTTTATGATGTTTTTTGGTTTAATTATTTTCAAGGGTTTCTTAGGGGTTTTATGGGTTTTAGGGATTTTTATGTTTTAGGGATTTTAGGGAATTTATGTATTTTATGTTCTTTAATGTTTTTAGGGTTTTTGAATGTTTTAGGGGTTTATGGTTTTTTATGGTTTTGAGGGTTTTTTTAGGGGTATTAAGATTTTTTAGAGTTTAATAATGATTTTACGGGTTTAAAGGGTCTTTAGTGGGTTTTTTTAGGTTTTTATTGGGGTTTAGGGGGTTTTATGGTATTTATGTGATTTAATTGTTTTTTTGGGGTTTTAGGGTTCTTTGTGGTTTTTATAATTTTTTATGTTTCTCGTAGTTTTAAGTGTTTTTATGTTTTTAAGGTTTTATTAGGGGTTTTATGGGTTTTTAGGGTTTTTAGGATTTTTTTTCGTTTTTAGGGTTTTTAGGATTTTGAGGGGTTTTAAGTAATTTTAGGGCTTTAGGGTTTTTATGATATTTTAGTTTGAGGAATTGTATTTTCGTTTAGCTTTTTACATTTTAATTAGGTGTTTTTCAGGGATCATTGGGTTTTTTATGTTTATAGATATTTTTTGAGATTTTTTAAGTTTTATGGTTTTTAGAGTTTTAAGGATTTTATGGGTATTTTGGGTTTTTATGGGTTTTTGGGGTATTTACTGTTATTTATTTTTTATGGGTTCATGTTTATTTAGAGTTTTATAATATTTTTATGGATTTAATGGGTTTTTATAGTTTTTAGTGGGGTTTTAGTTTTTGTATTTGTTTTAGGGTTTTTAATGGTTTTAGGGGTTTTAGAGTTTTTATTGTTTTAGGGGTTTTAGGTTTTTAGCATTGTTTAGGGTTTTTAGAGATTTTAATCATTTTTTTGGTGTTCAAGGTTTCCTAGGATTTTTTAAGGATCCTTTGGGTTTATATATTTTTGGGGGTTTTGGGTTTTTGGGTATATTTAGGGCTTTTAAGTGTTTTCGGCATTTTTTTTTTCAGTTTTTAGGGGTTTTAATATCTTTAGGGTTTTTATTATTTTCTTAGGGGTTTTCAATGTTTTTAGGGGTTCTTAATTTTTTAGGGATTGTTAGGGTTTTTTTATTTTTCTGAATTTTTAGGTTTTTTTGGGATTTTAAAGATTTGGGTTTTTTAGGATTTTTAGGGTTTATATTGTTTAATGGGGTCTTGAGTCTTTTTGAGTTTTAGGAGTTTAAGGCTTTTAGAGATTATAATTTTTATGGGTTTAAAGGGTTTTAATAATTTTAGTGATTTTTATCTGTTCATAGTTTTTTAAGGTTTTAGGGATTTTATGGTTTTTAGTGTTCTTTAGGGGTTTTCAAATTTTTTAGGTTTTTACGGGTTTTAAGTGTTTTAAGGTTTTTAATTTGTTTCTTATGGTTTTTTTAGGTTTTTATATTTTTAGAGATTTTTATTGATTATTATTGGTGTTTATTGATTTTATGGATTTTCAAGGTTTTTTGGGTTCATTAGGGATTTTAGGGGTTTATGGATTAAAATTTTTAGAGTTTTTTTTTCAGTTCCTTAGGGGTTTATGGTTTTGGCATTTTTATTGTGTTTTTATATTTTCTATGGGTTTTTAGTGTTTTTAATATTTTTAGGGGTTTTATGATTTTCTGGGTTTTTAGTGTTTTTTAGGGGTTTTAGGGTGTTTTTTAATTTTTAAGGGGTTTTAAGTGTTTTTAGGTGTTTAAGATTTTCTAGGGTCTTTAAGGGTTTTTTCATTTTTAAGGATTTTTATTAAGTTTTATCATTTTATGGGTTTTTATGGTTTTTAGAGATTTTGAGGGCTTTTAGGGTTTTTATGATTTTTGGGGTTTTAGTGTGTATTTTTTGAGTTTTTAGGTATTTATGGATTTTAGATATTTTAGGGGTTTTATGGTTTTTAAGAATATTGTATTGTATTTTTTTTACTGCTGCTTGTTTGTACTCGTTCTCACATAATCATATAAAAGTTTCTATTTTGAAAATAAAAAAAAATCAGTTTTGATGGTGTTTAACATTTTATAGATTTTTTTAGGTTCTATTTTTTTGGTTTTTTTGGGTTTTAAGGGCTTATAGGGATTTTATGTTTTTCAGAATTTTTAGTGATTCTTTAGGATTTTCATTCCTTTTTAGTGTATTTAAGGTTTTTGAGGGGTTTTATAGATTTTTAGAGTTTTAATGGTTTTTAAACTTTCTTTATATTTTTAGGGTTTATATGTTTTATGGACATTTTTAATGTTTTTATGGGTTTAAATGTTTTTTAGAGATTTTAGTATTTTTTTGGGTTTTTATGTGTTTTTAGGTTTTTTATATTTTTAGCTTTTTAGGGTTTTTTATGGTTTCTAGCATTGTTTAGGTTTTGTGGGGTTTTATGTGTTTTCAGGTTTTTAGGGTTCACTTAGGTATTTCTTGGGTTTTAGGGGGTTTTACGTTTTTTTGGATTTTTTGGGATTTTTTCATATATTTATGGTTTTTAGGGTATTTACATATTTTGAGGGTATTTTGGAGTTTTATGGGTTTTATGGGTTTTTTTACAGTTTTATGTTTTTTTGAGTTTTTTAGGGTTTATTAATATTCGTAGAGTTTTTAAATATTTCTAGGGGTTTAATGGGATTTTGGACTTTTTACTTGTTTCTTAGGGTTTTTTTGGGGTTTTAGGGTTTTAGGGGTTTTAGTGGTGTTTTTGGATTATCGAGGGTTTTAGGGGGGGGGTTTTATGTTTTTAAGGTTTTTGAACATTTTTTTGAATTTTATGGGTTTTAAGTGTTTTTAGATTTTTTAGGTTTTCTTAGAGGTATTCAAGGTTTTTAGGATCATTAAATATTTTTGGGTTTTATGGAATTTTTTACAATTTTAATTTTTTTAGGGTTTTTAGGGATTTTTAGGGATTTAAAAGGTTTTTATCATTTTTATATTTTGATGGGTTTTTAGTTTTTTTATATTTTTAAGGTTTTCTTAGTGTTTTCAGGGTTTTTTGGGTTTTTATGTTTTTTTGGATATTTAAGGATTTTTAGAATTTTTATGGTTCTTCGGAATTTTTATGGATTTTAGAGGTTTAGGGTTTTTTAGGTTTTTTGTGTTTTAATTTTTTTGGGGGGTTTTAGTTATTTATGGTTTTTTTGGTTGTTAGGGTTTTTAGTGTTTGTAAACATTTTTAAGGGTCTAAATGATTTCTATAGTTTTAATTATTTTTATGGATTTTCTGTGTTTTAAGGTTTTTTAGTTGTTTTAGCATTTTTTAGATTTTTATGGGTTTAAGTGTGTTTATGTTTTTATGGTTTTCTTAATCTTTTTCAAGGTATTTATGTGTTTTTACGATTTTAGGGATTTTTTAGGATTTTTATGGGTTTTTAAAGATTTTTAGGGGTTTTAGGGTTTTAGAGTTTTTTCATTTGTTTTTGGATTTTTGTGTTTTTGGAGTTTTTTTGGGGTTTAATGTTTTTTATATTTTTTTAACATTTTTATGAGTTTAAAGGGGTTTTAAAATTATTAGGGTATTTCAGTGTTTTTATGGGGTTTTATTGTATATAAGGTTTTTTGTGTTTTTATTTTTTTAGGGTTTTTAGTTTTTCACCATTTTTAGGTTTTAGGGGTTTTAAGGGTTTTTTGGTTTTTATGTTTTTCTTTGGGGTTTTCGTGGTTTTAGGGTTTTTTTATGTTTTAGGGATTTTTTTGGATTTTTTTGGACTTTATGGTTTTTTATGATTTTTATGGATTTTGCGGGGGTTGTTTGGGTTTTTAAGAAAAACCCACTAAAAACTCTAAAAAACCTTCCCCTAAAAATGATAATGAACACTAAAAACCATAAAAACCCAAAAACCCAAAAACTCAAAAAACTCATAAAACTCAAAAAACACAAAAAACCCTAAATCCCTAAAAATCCCTAAAATTCATAAAAACCATAAAAATCCTAAAAAGCACTAAAAATCCCAAAAATTTAAATAACCCTAAAAACCATGAAATACCCTAATAACACCTTAAAAACAAAAAAAACACAACTAAAACCCCTAACACCCCTAAAAAATCAAATATCCCTAAATAACCCTAAAACTATAAAAAACACTAAAATCTTAAAAAAAAATCTCTAAAACCCCATTAGAACCCTAATAAACCATGATAAACTCTAAATACCATTTAAACTCCGAAAAATTTCAAAAACACCTAAAATTTCCTAAAAACATTAAAATACCCTAAAAACCCCCAAAACCATAAAAAACCTAAAAACCCCCCAAAGCCCATTAAAATCCCAAAAAAACCCTACAAACAATAAAAATCCAAAAAACCCAAAAAACCCATAAAAATATAAGAAAGCCTAAAACCCTAAAAAACCTAATAAAAAATCTAAAAAATAAAATAATATAAAACCCCTAAAAAACCAAAAAATCTATAATACCCACACAAAACCATAAAAACACTAAAAATCATAAAAAACATAAGACCCCTAAAAACCATAAAAACAATACCCATGAAACCCTAAAAACTCACAAAAAACATTAAAAACCCATTAAACCCCAAAAAATGTTAAAAAAAATAAAAAAATGAAAACCCTAAAAAACTAAAAAACCATAGAAACCTAAATAAACCACAATACCCAAAAAACCATAAAAAACCAAAAACTCTCAAAATCCCTAAAAACCCTAAATAATCATAAAAATCATAATAATCCCAAAAAATCTATAAAAACATGAAACACTCTAAAACTTTAAAAAATCTATAACAATACATTAAAAATATAAAAATACTTAAAACCCCAAAAAATCCTAAAAAATACTAACCCAAAAAAACCCTAAAACCTTAAAATCACTCAAAATTCCTAAAATCCCGAAAATAAATACAAAAAAAAATACATAAATAACCCTATAAACATATGAACCCCTAAAAACATTGAAAAACCCTAAGAAAACATAACAAAACTAAAAAAATTAAAACCCCTAAGAAACCTAAAAATGCTAAAAATCCTAAAAGACCTTAAATCCCTAAAAACACCTAAAAACCAGAAAAACCCCAAAACATTAAAAAACTCTACAAACCCATAAAAAACCTAAAAACTTATTAAAAAATATAAAATCTGTTTAAACCCCTAAATACATTAAAAACAAAAAAAATCCTTAAAACCCCTAAGAAATAGAGAAAAAAAATATAAACATAAAAAACCATAAAACCCCTAAAAACCCTAAAACACCTCAAAATCCAAAAAACCTATAAAAATACTAAAAATACCATAAAATATAAAAATCCCTAAAAATTTTGAAAACCCCTTAGAAAGACATAAAAACTATAAAACTCATAAAACCCTTAAAAAACACTAAAAAACTTAAAAACCCCAAAATATAAAAAACCCTAAAACGCCTAAAAACTATAAAAAACTCTACACCCCCATAAAAATTCTAAAAATAACTGAAAAAATACAAAAACCCTTTAAAACACTAAAAATGCTCAAAAATCTAAAAAACCACAAAACCCCTAAAAACTAAATAAAAATCTATAAAAACATAAAAACTAAAAAAACACTAAAAAAGAATAAAAAACCTTAAACATCATAAAAAAACAACAAAAACCATGAAAATTCACTAAAAAACCTAAAACCATTAAAAACCATAAAAACAGTGAAAATCACTAAAACACTAATAAATAATAAAAAACCTAAAAAATCAATAAAATTCCCTAAAAACATAAAAATACTAATAACCTTGATAAAACATAACAAAACCATCGAAACCAAAAATCCTTTAAGTCCCTAAAATGCCTAAAAAATGCTAAAAACCCAAAGAACCCTAAAAATTAGTAAAAAACCTAAACACTCTTAAAAATAAAACCAATGAAAATTTGGAAAATAATAAATCCCATAAAATTTTACAAAATCACTAAAAACCACCAAAAACAATAAAAAAACCTCAAATAAATTAAAAACTGTAAAAAAAATTTAAATTTTGTTAAAAACCTAGAAAACCAAGAAAACCATAAAACACATCAAAATCCGTTAAAAATTTAAAGATATAAAAAATCCTTAAAATCACTAAAAACATAAAAAACCATAAAACCCATTAAAACCCCAAAGAAAAACACAATACCCTAAACACACTTAAAATCCTTAAAAACCTAATAATGCTAGAAACCCTAAAAAACATGAACCACCCTAAAAACCCAAAAATCCCTAAAAATAAATAAAACCATAAAACCCCATCAAATCCTAAAAAATTCCTAGAAAACAGAAAAAACATAAAAACCCATAAAAACCCTGAAACCCCCAAGAAAATCTTATAAATTTTAAAACACATAAAACCCATAATAAACCTAAAAAATGCTAAAAACCCTAAAAACAATAATATTCCCTAAACACCCTAAGAAACGTAAAAACCAAAAAAAATATAAAACCCTTAAAAAAACCTAAAAACATATAAAAATACTAAAAACTACTAAAACACTAAAAATCCTTTAAACCTCTAAAAATTTTAAATAACTCTAAAAAACATTAAAAACCCTAAAATCCCAAAAATATCAAAAATCCCTAAGAGATATAAAAAATGGAATTTTTTTAAAGAATACTAAAATAATAAAAAAACCCTAAAACCCTAAAAACCCTAAAAAAACCTTAAAATCATAAAACACTTAAAACCCCAAAAAAATTAAAAAATGCTAAAACCCTAGAAAACCCTAAAACCCCTAGAAACTATAAAACCCCTAAAAACTGTTAAAGTCCCTAAAAACCGAAAAAAATTAAAACTCTAAAATACCTTGAAAATCCTAAATATGTTAAATGAAATATAAAAACCATAAATCCCTAAGAAAATAAAAGGCCTTAAAATGAAAAAAATCCATTAAAACCCTTAAAACATTAAAATGCACAAAAAACCCTCAAAACCCCCAAAACCCATAACAATACAAAAGAATCCCTAAAAAATACGTTTAAACATAAAAATATTACTAATCGTGAATACCCTAAGAAAACCTTCAATAACTAAAAAACCATAAAATAAATAAAAACCTAAAACACACTAAAAATAATAAAAAACACTGAAAAACCATATAACCCCCAAAACCATAAAACCCCTAAAAAAATTAAAAACCCCAGAAACCAATAAACCCCCAAAAATGATAAAAACTCTAAAAACCCATTAAACCCCTTGAAATTTAAAAAACAGTAAAAACAGTAAAAAACATAAAAAACTAAAAAAATCCCTAAAACCCCAAAAAAAACCATAAAACCCATAAAAACCCTAAAAACCCCTTAAAAACCCCTAACCCCCCTCAAAATCCCTAATAACCCTAAAAACAAAAAATTCCTAAAAATTCCTAAAACCCCTAAAAACATAAAAAACCACTAAAAAACTAGAAAAACCTAAAATGTTAAAAAATATTAAAAACCTAAAAATAATTAAAACCCCCAAAACTATAAGAGACACCATTAAAACAAAAAAAAACTTAAAAACCCAAAACCCCAAATAAATATCTAAATCCCAAAAAATCCAGAATAATTCTAAAAAAGCCCTAAAAACCCAAAAAATGTAAAAAACCATAAAAACTCAGAAAAACCCTAAGAAAAACCGAAAATCCAAAAACATATAAAACCCTTTTAAAATAAAAAAATGTTATAAAACCATAAAGACCATAAAATACCCTTAAATACCCTAAAATACCCTAAAATCTCTAAAAACCTTAAAATCCCCTAAAAATTAAAAAACCCTAAATCCCATAAAACCCTAAAAACCACTAAAAACTATAAAATTCCTTTAAACCTCTATAAAAATTATAGTATTTTAAAAATCCTTAAAACCCTAAAGACTTAAAAACCATAGAAACCCCTAAAACCTTCAAAATCCCTAAAACTCTAAAAACTAATTAAATTCCAAAAGAAGATGTAAAAATCCATAAAAACATAAAAAACTCGGAAAACCCATAAGAAAACCTTAAAAACATAAAAATACTTAAAACTCCTACAAAATCTAAAAATCGTTAAAATCCCTAAAAAGTCCCTAAAACCCTAAAAACCCATAATGACTAAAAAACCACAAAAAAATCCTAAAATCCCATAAAAACACATAAAAACCCTAAAATACCAATAAAAAAAACTAAAAACCATTAAAACACCTAAATCATTAAGAAATAAAAAATCATAAAAACCCATTAAATACCAAAAAACCCAAAAAAACCTTAAATACCCTAAAACCCTTTAATCTCTCAAAAAATCTAAAAACCCTAAAAACACTAAATACCCCTAATAAAACCTTAATATCCTAAAAGAAATAAGACCCCTAAAAAACCTAAAGCACTAAAACCCTAAAAAACCATAAAACCATAAATCCCCTCAAAATCCCTAAAAACACTAAAAAACATAAAAATCCAAAAAATAACTAAAAATCCTTAAAATCATAAAAATTTTGAAAACCCCCAAGAAGACCATAAATCCCAAAAAACACTTAAAACCCCTAAAAACCTAAAAAATCCTAAAACCCTAAAAAAAACTAAAATCCCTAAAAACTATAAATACCTCTAAAAACATAAAACCATTAAAATCTATAAAAACCAAAAAAATTGAAAAATAATTAATAAATAATAAAACCCCAAAAAACAATGAAACCCTAAAACACCTAATAAAACAAAAAAAACCCCTCAAAATCCCTAAAACCCTAAAAAAACCCTAAAAATAAAAAAACTAAAAATCTTAGAAAAATGTAAAAAACCATAAAAACATTGAACACCCTTTAAAAAACCTTAAAAACATAAAAAACATAAAACCCATTAAAAATTTAAAAAACAAAAAACTTGATAAAACCCAAAAAACCTTAGAAAACCCTAAAAACCCTCAAAATCCTTAAAACCCATAAAAATTCTAAAAGATCCATAAATATCCCTAAAATTAGAAAAAACCGTGAAAACACCTATGTAAACCATAAAAACCCCAAAACACTTACAATCCCTAAAACCCTAAGAAACCTAAAAACCCTAATCAACTGAAAACAATAAAAACCCATAAAACCATTAAAATCCTAAAACCACTAAAAACCTAAAAACCCACTAAAAACTCTAAAAACCATGTAAAACCCAAAAATGTTAAAAAAAATAATATTCCTTAAAACCATAAATAACTCTAAAAATCCTAAAAACCAAAAAAAACATAAAAACTCAAAAGAACCCTAATGATCTAAAAAACCGTAAAAACCATAGAAAAGCATCAAATTCATAAAAAGTTCCTAAAAATTATTAAAAAGTAAAAAACCCCTAAAGAACAAAGAAAACTTAAAAATATGAAGAAAACATAAACACATAGAAAATCCAAAACTCCTAAAAACCATAAAAGACTCTTAAAAACCTCTACAAACCCCAAATCCTATAAAAAACCTTAAAACCTATAAAAAATCTAAAAAATCTTTAAACACTAATAAACATTAAAAAATCAGAAAAAAATTAAAACCATAAATAAATAAAAAAAAGTTCTAAAACCCCTAAAAACCATAAAAACCCTAAAACCCCAACAAAAACCCCAAACCCCGAAAAATAATACTTTTAAAACCATAAAATAGCATAAAAACTACAATGACCCTAAAATC
Organism: Viscum album; assembly: GCA_963277665.1. Taxonomy (NCBI): domain Eukaryota; kingdom Viridiplantae; phylum Streptophyta; class Magnoliopsida; order Santalales; family Viscaceae; genus Viscum; species Viscum album. The sequence continues at coordinate 145,739,914 of OY728141.1, forward strand.
CTTCAAAATCACTATAAACCCTAAAAACCCATGAAATCCATAAAATCCATAAAATTCAAAAAAAACATAAAAAACCTGAGAAATCCCAGAACACCCTAAGAAAACATTAAAACCAAAAAAAAACGTAAAACCCCTAAAAACCTAATAATGCTAAAAACCCTAAAACTGCTAAAATCCGTAAACCTTAAAAATCTAAAAACTAATAAAAACACTAAAAACCCACTAAAACCTTTAAAAACAATTTGAAAACCTATTTATGTTAGAAAACAGTAAATTACATTTAAAACCCAACAAAAATCAAAAATATTGAAAAAAAACCCAAGAAAACCGTAAGAACCCTAAAACCCTAAAATCCCTAGAAACCCTAGAAACCCCTCAACCCCTAAAAATGATAAAAATCCTAAAAATTCATAGAAATCCCTTAAAATTTATAAATCCCTAAAAACCTAGAAAACCCGTAATAAAACCTTAAAAAACTAAAAACACTTAAAACCCAATAAAAACATAAAAAACACTAAAAACCCTAAAAAAACCCTAAAAACCCAAAACTCTATAAATTCCTAAATACCCTAAAAACCATAAACACCTATAAAGTACCTATAAATCCTTAAAAATTTAAAAACCCTTAAAACCCTAAAAAATTCTAAGATTACTGTAAAAACCATACAATAGTGAAACCCCTAAAAACATACAAAATTCTAAATACCTTAAAAACCCTACAAATCCAAAAAACCCACAAAACCCCTAAAAACATAAATAAACCCAAAAAACTCCACTAAAAACACAAAAAACCCTTGAAACCCTTAAAAATGGTAAAAAAGTCTAAAATTCCTTTAAACAAAACAAAAAATTCAAAAACTCAAAATACCCAAAAAATCCATAAAACCCTAAAACCCCTATAAATCTATAAAAACTATAAAAACCATAAAAAACCTATAAAATATCAAGAAATATCTTAATGTGTAAAAAACCCTAAAAACCATAAAACCCCTAAGAAAACTATTAAAACCTAAAATCACTTAAGACCCCCAAAAAACCTAAAAATGCTAGAAACCCTAAACACCCATAAAAACCCCTATAAATTATAAAAACTATAAAACCACCTAAAAACCAACAAAATACCTAAAAACCCACAAAAATCTCAAAAAACCAAAATAAAAACCTAAACACCCAAATAAACTATAGAATCCCAAAAGTCCCCAAAAAAACCTAAAAACCTAAAAAATTAAAAAATACTAAAAAATACTAAAAATCTATAAAAACGTAAAAAACTATAAAAACCCATGAAATACCTTAATAAAACCATAATAACCAAAAACAATTATAACCCTAAAAACCAAAAAATGCTAAAAACACTAACCCCCCCAAACCATAAAAAAACCCTAAAAAATATTAAAATCCATAAAAACACTAATACACATAAAAAATATAAAAATTTTATAAAAGTCCCTAAAAATTTAAAAACTGTAAAAATCCTGAAAATACCAAATAAATACTTAAAAAACTAAAAACACTTAAAACCCCTAAAAATTCAAAAAATGTTAAAAATCCCTAAAACCCAAAAAAATATAATAAAACCCTAAAAACCATAAGAGATCATAAAAACCATCAAAATCATAAATATACATAAAAAACTAAAAAACATCTAAAAAACCTAAAAACCCTTTAAATCCCTAAAAATGTTAAATTATTTTTAAAAAACCACAAAACCCCTAAAAATAGAAGAAAAAACATAAAAACCCCAAAGAAACCGTAAAAACCCCAAAAAACTAAAAAAACCATAAAACCCATCAAAATCCATAATATCCTAATAAAACCAAAAAATATCTAAAAATATAAAAAACCCTAATAACAAAAAAACCCTTAAAAACCTAAAAACTATAAGAAACACTAAAAAACCCCAGAAAACCCTAAAATTCTTAAAAATAAAAAAAACAAAATTCATTATAAAACATAAAAACCCATAAAACCATAAAACCCCCTAAAAACTATAAAAACTCTGTAAAACTACAAAAGGATAAAAAACATAAAAAAACATAAAACTTTAGAAAACTCAAAAAACCCAAAACAACCCAAAATAACATAAAACCCTACAACCCCTAAAGCCCATAAAAACCCTGAAAGGATATAAAACCATAAAACATTAAAAATTTCAATAAAGCACCAGAAATCCCTAAAATCATATAAAAACACTAAAATACCAAAAAAACCATAAGAAAACCATGAAAACCTAAAAACACACAAAAAACCTTAAACCCTAAAAGCACTAAAAACCTTAATTTTTTTTTAAAAATTTCGAAATCCCAAAAAATCATAAATAACTATAAAAACTAATAAAAATACCTAAAATTCCGAAAAAAATAAAAACACCTAAAAACCCTGAAAACTCCTAAGAAAACCTTAAAAATATGAAAACACTAAAAACAGATAAAAACCCCAAAAATGATAAAAACACGAAAAACTATAAAAAGACTCTAAAAATAATAAATCCAAGATGTAATAAAACCCCTAAAAACTGTATAAAACCTAAAACCCCATAACATCCTGAAAACCTCTAAAACCCTAAAAAAAATTGAAACCCCTAAAAACGTTAAAAAAGTAAAAAAAACCCATTGATACCTAAAAAACTCAAAAACCTCAAAAAAACCATAAATAACCTAAACACCCCAAAACCCCTAAAAACTATAAAATTCACTTAAAACCCTAAAACACCCTAAAAATACAACAAAGACATAAAAATCACTAAAATCATAAAAACCCATACGTTGCTACTGATTTTTGGATGGGTGTTGAGATGCTGGATGATGAGTTTATGGACTTTGGTTGCTGCCTCCCTTGAGTGGAGGTGGTGGGTGAGGGAAATATTTTATGGTGGCACTGATTGGTTTTGGTTCTGTTTTTTGCTGAGGTGGAAGCGGGAGACTGGGTGAGGTCTGGTGATTGAAAGAGGATCTAGTTGTCTTGGAATGAGGTGTTGGATCCTGGTTGCTATATGGCTAGGATGGGATAAAGTTTCTGTTTATGGATCTAGTGCTGGTGACTCTGTGTTGCTAGCAGTTTTTTCTGACCGATGAGGAGGCGCTGGAAGTTGGAGATGGTGAAGTGGAATGCTGGTTGCTGGACGTTCTTCAGCTAAGATGTGATGGATGCTGATGTTTGTTGGTGAAGTTGCTGGTTATGGCCATTTTTCTACTGGATGATGGTTGCTACTTGGTTGGGAGACGCTGATGGGTTCTTTTCTACTTTTTTTCTTTGCTTGGTTTTGTGTATTTTTATTTGGTTTTTTGGGTTTGGGTTTGTTAAGGTTTTTTGGGTGTGGGTTGTTTGACCCCTCCCCTCCATTGTCTACTGCGTCTTTTTTCTAATAATAATTTTTTTTGGGGGGGGGGGGGGTCGGGAATAGCCTGGCCTCCGCATCTTCCTTGCCCTAAAAACCATAAAAACCATAAAAACCCACAAAATCCCTAAAACCTCTAAAAATGATAAAAACCCATAAAAAGCCTAAAATTCATTCAAATGTAAGAAACCATAAAACCCCAAATGAAAACCTTAAATACCTAAAAACACTTAAAACAGTAAAACAATAAGATTATTAAGAAACCTGGAAAGTCTCTAAAAACCTATGACTCTCTAAGAATCATAAAACCCAAAAAACCCAAAAAAAACCCTAAATACCATTCAAAACCATAAAATCTACTAAATACTCTAAGAACCCATTAAACCCCTAAAAATGTTAAAAAACTCTAAAAAACATACAAACCCTAGAAAACTAAAATAAAACCATAAAACTCCCAAAACACAATAAGAACCTTAAAATCCTTAGAAAACCTTAATATCTTTCAAAATCCATAAAACCCTACACACCCATAAAAATACCAAAATATAATTAAAAGACCATCAAATGTAGAAAACCTAAAAATCTTGAAAACATATATAAAAATCATAAAAACATAAAAAAACAAAAAACCCATAAAAACCAAAAAAAATGATAATAACCATAAAAAACCGTAAAAACCCAAAAAACAAAAACAACCATCAAAATACCTAAAAACTATGAAAAACCATAAAAATCAATAAAATCCCTAAAAAACCTTAAAAAAAATATAAAACCATAAAAACCATGAAAAACTATAAGAAACCCTTAAAATCAAAAAAACCTAAAAACCCAAAAAATGATAAAAACCTTTAAAACCATAAAATACCCTAACACTCTGAAATCCCCTAAAAACCATAAAACCCATAAAAACCCTAAAAAACTTTTAATCCCATAAGAACCCAAAAAACCACAAAAGACTCTAAAAACCCTTTAAACTCCAAAAAACGTTAAAAAAACTCTAAAAAACCTTTGAACGCTAAAAACTCAAAAAGACCATAAAACCCATAAAAACCATAAAAAAACTAAAAAAAATCCTAAAAATACATAAAAATATTTAAAAAAACCCTATAAATGAAAAAAATTAAAAAAACCCTAAAACCTATGAAGACCATTAGTCAAAACATAAAACACATACAACACTTAAAAAACCTAAAAATGATAAAAATAGTAAAAAACCACAAAAAACCCAAAAAGAACATAATGAGCATAAAAACCTATAAAAACCCTAAAACCACTAAAAACTCTAAAAACCCTTTTAACCCTTAAAATTTTTATGAAAATGTAAAATACCTCAAATTTCCTAAATAACTCAAAGAAACCCAAAATACAAAAAACTTCAAAAACAATAAAACCCCTAAAAAACATTAAAACCCTCAAAATCCCTAAAATCCTGAAAACAATAAATACCGGAAAATCCCTAAAAATTCATTAAAACATAAAACATTCTAAAAACCTAGAAAAACCATAAGAAAAACTTAAAAACCAAAAAACACTTGAAACCCTAAAAACCTAAAAAAATGATAAATACCCTAAAACCCCTAAAACCCATTTAAATCCCTAAACCATAAAAAACCCTAAAAACATTAAAAACCACTAAATACTATGCAAACCATTTAAACCCATAAAATAGCTAAAAAACTATAAAATCCCATAAAAACCTAAAAAACTCAAAAAATCCATAAAAACCCAAACAATCCAAAAAATCCCCTAAAACCACAAAAAACCAAAAAAACTAAAAAAATCCAAAACCCATAAAAAATTATAAAAATACTAAAAAGTCCTCAAAATCCCTAAATAGTTAAGAACCCAAAACACTGAAAATAACTAAGAAAACCATAAAATCATAAGAACACTTAAACCCCTAAAAACTCTAAAAATACTAAATACTCTAAAATCCCAAAAAACACTAAAAAAACTAAAAACCCTCAAAATCCCTAAAACCCTATAAACATAAAAATACAAAAAAATCTTTAAATATCCCTAAAAACATAAAAAACCATAAAAACCCTGAAAACCCCTAAGAAAACCACTAAAACCTAAAAAACACTTACAAAACCTAAAATTCTTAAGGAATTCAAAAACCCTAAAAAACCAAAAAAAGAAATTAAAACCACTGAAACCGTAAAAAACCCATAAAAATATTAAAAAACCTAAAAACCCATAAAAAACCAAATAACTACTAAAAACTCAAAAAAAATTCATTAAAACCCTAAAAACATTAAAAAAAATATACAAAACCTTAAAACCCTAAAAAACATTAAAAACCCTTAAAACCATAAAAAATCATAAAAATTGTAAAAAACCCAAAAATTATAAAAAACCCTAAAAATCCATAAAATGGTAAAAAGAATCCTAAAACCCTATAAAACCCTAATAAATCCTTAAAAACATAAATACACATAAACCCATGAAAAACTAAAAAGCACTTAAAACCTTGACAACCTAAAAGAACCTAAAAACCCTAAACACCACCCAAAACTATAAACCCCTAAAAACCTTAAAAAATTAACTTACCCATAAAAACCTAAAACCACTAGAAACTCTAAAAATCCTTTAAACCACTAAAATGATAAAAAAATCTAAAAAACTTTAAGAACCCTTAAAAATAAAAAAATAAAAAAAATAAATAAAATTTAAAAACCCAGAAAACCCAAAACCTTAAAAATACCTGAACCCCTAAGAAACCATAAAAATCCTAAAAAATCCCTAAAAATCCCTGAAAACATTAAAAACCGCAAATCCCAGTAAAACCTTAAAAAACCATAAAAACTTAAATCACATTAAATCCCTAAAAACCTTGAAACATGGTAAAAACACTAAAAACCATAAACCATAAACCTCTGAAAATCCCTAAAACCCTAAAAAGTAATAATAGTAAAGAATCCCTAAAAAAAATTGTAGAAACTATAAAATCCCTAAAAGACGCTAAAACCCCTAAAATACCCTAAAAACCATATAACCCCTAAAATCCATAAAAACTATAAAAAATCAGGAAAACCCTTAAAACCACTAAAAATTCTAAAACCCTTTAAACCCATAAAAAGTTAAAAAACACTAAAAAACACTAAAAAAACTTTAAACCCCTATAAAATCAAAAACCAAAAAAATACTAGAAAACCAAAAGAACCCCTAAAATTTGTGAAAATCATAAAAATCCCTAAAACCCATAATGAACCATAAAAATCATTAAAATATCTCTAAAACCCTAAAAACATTAAAAAAACCAAAAAACCAAAAAACCCCCTAAGAAAACCATAAAAAACAAAAAACACTTAAAACCACTAAAAACTCTAAAAAATAACAAAACAACAAAACCCTAAAAACACTGAAACCCATAAAACCCTCAATATCCATAAAATGTAGGAAAAACTATACAAATGAAAAAAAATCCCTAAAAACATTAAAAACCATAAAAACTGAAAAATACTAAAAAATATTAAAAATCTAAAATCACTTAAAAACCATGAAATCCTAAAAAACATGAGAAATCCTAAAAAACCTAAAGACCATAAAAACCCTAAAACCCCTAAATTCCATAAAACAAATAAAAATAAAAAAAACTGTATCACCAATAAAAACCCCGAAAACCCACTAAACAATTAAAACCCTTTTAACCCCTAAAAATGTTAAAAAAAATGTAAAAAACATTAAAAATGATAAAAAGCTCAAAAAACCCCTAAAAATCCCCAAACCCTAAAAACCGTAAATACACTAAAAACCCTCAAAATTCCTAAAATTCCTAAAAACCATAAAAATCCAAAAAATACTTAAAAATCACTATAAAATTAAAAACGCTAAAAATATTGAAAATCCCATAGAAACCCATAAAAAAAACACATTAAACCCCTAAAAACTAAAAAATGATTAAAACCCTAAAACTATAAAAAATCCAAAAAACAAAAAATACAAAAAATATACTAAAAAATGTCTAAAAATATTTAATAACAAAAAAACCCATAAAAACAATGAAAACCCTTAAGAAACCCTCAAAATAAAAAAAACATAAAGCCCCTAAAATCCCAAATATTCAAAAAATTCATAAAAACCCCAAAAAATACCATAAACCCATAAGAGCTCATAAAAAACATAACCCCCCCAAACCTCTAAAACCCCTAAAACCCCATAAAAACCATAAATCATTAAAAACACTATAACCCTTTAAACCCATAAAATCTTTAGAAAAATCTAAAAAACCTAGAAAAAACATAAAAAACTCAAAAAACCCATAAAACCCAAAAAAATAAAAAACCTAAAAACCCAGAACCCTTAAAAACCCTCAAAATCATAAAAAACCATAAAACCAATAAAAATCTAAAAAAATAACAAAAAATCCATAAGTTCTTAAAAATCCATAAAAATAATAAAAACCCTAAAAAACATTATAAATATAACACTTAAAATCCCTAAAAAACTATAAAAACCCTAAAAACCTAAAAAATCCAAAAAACCATAAACCCCTAAAATAATTAATAAACACTAAAAACCCATAAAAACACTAAAAACCAACTAAAAACTCTAAACAACCATAGAACCCCTAAGAATTTTAAGAAAACATTAAAAAACCTTAAAACCCTTGAAGAACTCAAGAGACCATAAAAACAAGAAAACACATAAATATCCTAAAAAGTCACTAAAACACTAAAAATATAGAAAACCCTAAGTAAATACTTAAATACACATAAAACACTAAAAAACTAACAAATCCAAAAAACCGCAAAAATCTATAAAATCCCAAAAACCCATATAAATTCTAATAAAACCTCAAATTCCATAAAAATAAAAAACACAAAAAATACTGAATTCCTGTAAAAAAACTATAAATAACTAAAAACACATAAAACCCCTAGAAACCTAACAAATTATAAAAATCTTAAAAACACTAAAATGGATCTAAAACCATAAACCCCTAAAAACCATAAAAACAACTAAAATAATTTTCAAAACCCTAAATTCCATTAAAAACCATAACAAACAACTAAAATGTCTAAAAACCCATGATACCCCTAAAAAATTTTAAAAACTCTAAAAAACCTAAAACACCCCAAAAACCCTAAAAAACCATGAACCCATACAAACATAAAAACCAAAAACAATCCCCTAAAGACCATAAAAATCATAAAATATTGTTGAAAATTTCTAAAAATGAAAAAAATTCTAAATAATTCAAAACACCCAAAGAAAAAAACATAAAAAACTGAAAACATTAAAACCCCCTAAAACCCTAAAAAATCTAAACACTATAAAACCCCTAAAACCCTAAAAATCATAAAAACCCAAAAACCATAAAACCCTAAAATGTATAAAACCCCTAAAAACCACAGAATACTCCAAAAAACCTTTATACCGATAATTGTTTTTAAAAAAAATCTATAAAACCTTTGAAATATAAACACCTCAATAAAAACCAAAAACCGAAAAAACCAAAAAAACCTAAAAATCCCTAAAACCCCTAAAACCCCTTAAAATAAATAAAAGACATAAAAAAGCCTAAAAATTTAAAACAAATCTCTAAAACATAAAAAACCCTAAAAGTTATAAAAAACATAATAAAACCTTAAAAAACTAAAACACTTAATAACCCAAAAAATATAAAAATACAAGAAACCCTAAAAATACCTTAAAACTCAAAAAAAACATAAATATCTAAAAACTATAAAAATCATAAAAATCCCTAAAAATCCCTAAAAACATAAAAAACCAAAAAAACTAAAAAACACTAAGAAACCTTAAAAATATAGAAACACTTTAAACCCATAAAATCCTAAAAGAGCAAAAAACTTAAAAAAAATACCTTAACAAGAACATAAAAACCCTAGAAACCCCTTAAAAAGCCTTAAATCTATAAATACTACCGAAAAAAATAAAAACCTATTAAACCTCTTAAAAATGTTGAAAAACATTAAAGAACATTAAAAACCCAAAAAATTCCTAAAACCATAAAAAACTATAAAACCCATAAAACCATCAACATTACTAAAAACCTTAAAAACCCATAAAAACCCAAAAAATACCCAAAAATATGTATAAACACAAAAACACTAAAAACCCTAAAAACCCTAAGAAACCCATTAAAACCTAAAAGACATAAAACCCATAAAAACATAATAAAGCTAAAAACCATAAAAACTCTAACAAACCTAATAAATTTAAAAACCATAAACCCCCTAAAAACCATAGAACCCCTAAGAACTCATAAAACCCCTAAACCACTAAAAAGTATAAAAAAATTCAGACACCTAAGAATGTTAAGGAACTCTAAAATACCATTACAAAACTAAAATATTAAAAAAAATACTAAGACCCACCCAAAAATTTCTAAATACCTCAAAACTGGTAAAAAAAATCCCTAAATCCCCTAAAAACAACAAAAAAAATCCTAAAACACCTAAATACACTAAAAGGTAAAAACCCCAAAAAACATTGAAAATACCTTAGAAAACCCCTGAAAAAGGGGCCTTTGACTAGTGTCTCTCCTCTCCCCCTCATTCCACTAGGGTTCCTATGCCCAATTTTCTTCTTTACCCCTCCGATGTGGTATGGCCTTAGTGCCTGATGTCTCGCCTTGCCTCGGCGCTAGCTGGTGATGGATATATGTGTTATGCTTTTATCTGACGTTTGCTTTGTTGCTCCTCCCATATTCGGGTTATTTTGGATTTGGTGTGTTCATTCCTAGCTCTGACATGCTTCATAAAAAATTTGGCATGCCTCACTTCGGCATTGGTTGGGGATGGGTCAGTGTGGTCTAGTTTATCTAGGTTGTGGCTCTGTTGCACCTCTTGATTTGGGGTTGTTCCAGATCTGGGGTGTTCATTGTTGGATCTGGCGTGCTCAGCGGCTGGTTTGGAATACTTGCATTTGAGGCCATGTCTCGACGCTGGTGTTTGTCGCCCTTGGGTGGTCTGGCTTCGGAATACTGTTTCATCTCAGCTTCAAGTTCTCTGTGACTTCTGGCCTTAGGTTTTATTTCGGGTGTTCTTGGTGACGACTTTGCCTTCCAACAACTGCCCTGGTGTCGGTTCTGGTGTGTGTGGTGTTTTCCCCATCGTGCTTCTGACTTCTCTACGCATCTTCATCCTAGTTCGTTGTCTACTTCTGGTGTGCTCAAGTGAGCTAGGGGATGAGTCCATTGGCTTGGAGGGGGAGGCCTTGGGTCTTGGTGTTGCTGATTATTGTTGATGTTGTTGATTAGTTGTGATTTTGGTGGTTTGACGCTTGTGACTGAATGGTGTGATGCTGATGGAGTAGATTTGTTGATAGTGTTTTTGTGAAGTCTGATTTTGATGATCGGTGTAACTGTGATTGGGATCAGGAATGCTTGAGGTTGGTGTTGATTGGATAGGAAGTGCTGAAGTTGGTGGTGTTTATGGTGTTTCTTATCTTTTTCTTTTTGGTATTTTCTTTTTTGGGGTTTGTTTTTGGGTATGGGTTGATTGACTCTACCCCTCCCATATTTGATTTTTCCTCTTTTCTGATAAATTTGGGGGGGGGGGGTAGGAGTAGCCTAGACCTACACCTTTCTTTCCCTAAGAAAATATTAAAAACTGAAAAAACTAAAACCCCACAAAATGATAAAAACCCTAAAAAACTATAAACATCATAAAATCCATTAAAGTACATAAAAACCTAAATAACTATAAAAAATATTAAAAATTCATAATTTTATATAAAAAACTAAAAAAACCTAAAAACCCTGAAAAACTCTAGGAAAACCTTAAAACACAAAAAAAAAGTTAAAACAGCTAGAGAACCTAAAAATTTTAAATACAATAAAACCCTAAAACCCTCAAAACACCTAAAAAAATAAAAAACAAAACAAATCCTAAAAATCATTAAAATTTATAAAAACCTAAAATCCCTAAAACCTTGGAAAACATTAAAAACCCATAAATACCTAAAAACACATAAAACCCCTAAGAACAAAAAAATGATAAAAACTATAAACACCCTAAAAACTATAAAACCATAAAAATCCATAAAAATCCTTAACACCATTTCAATCCTAAAAAATCACTAAAAACCCAAAAAATGTAAAAAATATAGAAAACCTAAAAACCCCTTATAAGAACATAAATACCTAGAAACAAAAAATACACCTCAATGCCTAAAAATTGGTAAAATGACTAGAAATCCTAAACAACCCTAAAAACCAAAGAACCCTGAAATACCATAAAAACCACCAAAAACAAAAAAAACCATAAAAACTCATAAAAAACCCTAAAACCCATTAAAAACTCTAAAAACCAACAAACACCTAAAAATGTTAAAAACAGTAAAAAACAATAAAACCCCTAAAAACCCTAAACATCCATAAACACCCTAAAAACCCATAAAAACCCTAAACACCAAAAAAATAATAAATACATAAAAATCCCTAAAAATTGAAGGAAACCTAAAAACTAAGAAAAACCCTAACAAAACCCTAAAAACCTAAAAACATTTAAAACCCCTAAAAACCTAAAGATGCTAAAAACTATTAAAACCCAAAACCCAAAAAACCATAAGAACCCTTAAAAACCTTAAAACCCTAAAACCTATAAACCCCCCAAAAAACCACTAAAAACTCTAAAAACCTTTTAAACCCCTAAAATGGTTAAAAAATCTAAAAGCTTTAACACCCTAAATATTAAAAAAAATCCTAAAACCCAAAAAAAACTATAAAACCATAAAACCACAAAAAATCTCACAAACCACATAAAAACCATTAAAAACATGAAAAATCCTAAAAAATCCAAAAAACTACCTAAATAGATAAAAAACCTAAAAACCCTAAAAACACTAAGAAAACCATAAAACCTAAAAATACTTTAATCCCTATAAAACCTTAAAAGAACTATACTGATGAAAATATCTAAAAACCCTAAAAACTCTCAACATACCTAAAAACCCAAAAAACGCATAAAAAACTTTAAAAGGACTGAAAATTTATAATAATGTAAAAAACACTAAAGCCGTATAACCCTAAAACCCCTAAAATAACCTTAAATACCAAAAAACACTTAAATCCTCTAAAATACCTAAAAATTAATAAAAACCCATAACACCCCTAAAAGACCCTAAGAACCTCTAAAAACCATAAAACCCCCTAAAAATCTTAAAAACTATAAAACCCCAAAAAAACCACTAAAACACTAAAAAAACTCTAAACTCTTAAAACGTTAAAAACTCTAGAAAACCCCTAAAATGAAAAAAAATCAAAACCCCCACAACCGAAAAAACCCATAAATACCCTAAAACCACTAAAAAACCTAAAACATCTCAAAATCCCTAAAAAACATAAAAACTTTTTAAATCCTAAACAATACCATAAAATTTCTAAAAACATAAGACACCAAAAAACCATTAAAACCATCACCAAACTGTAAAAAACCTAAAAAAATAAAAATCCAAACAAAAAAAAAACACTAAAAATCTCAATAAACCCTAAAAATCCTGAAAACCCTAAAAGCCCTAAAAACCCTAAATCCCTAATACCTTAAAAACCCTAAAAACCCATAAAATCCCAAAAACCCCACTAAAACTCGGAAATCCCATTAAACCGCTTAAAAGGATACAAAACTATAAAAACCCATAAAATCCCAAAAACCCCTAATGACCCAAAAAAGCATAAAAACCCTTCCATGAACTAAAAACACACAAAATATCTAAATTCCCGAAAAACCAAAACAATCCTAAAAGGCCCTAAAAACCATTAAAACATCAAAAACACTAAAAACCTTAAAAACCCCTATGTAATCAATAAAAACATAAAAACACTTAACAACTCTAAATAAAACTAAAAACCGAAAAAATCATAAAAATACTAAAAAACCTAAAAACCACAAAACCCTCAAAATCTGTTGAACCCTAAAAAGGCAAAAAATCTTTAAAAATTCCTAAAATCTAATAAAAACATAAAAACCTCTAAAAACCCTGCAAAACTGTACAAAACCTCAAACAAAAAAAAACATTTAAAACCCATAAAATACCTATAAAACTTTAAAAACCCTAAAAAACCCTAAAAAACACTAAAAAGGGCCTAAAAACCCAAAAACCCAAAAACCCCTAAAATTAATAAAAACCATAAAAACATTTAAAAACCCTAAAAAACCATAAACCTTAAAAAAACACTAAAAAATCAAAAAATACCCTTTAACCCCTAAAAATGCAAAATAACTATAAAAATACATAAAAACACAAAAAACCTAAAAAACCTAAAAAAATCATAAAATTCTAAAAAACTATAAAACCATTCAAAATCCCTGAAAACCCTGAAAAATTATAAAAATACTAATAAATAACTAAAAATACATAAAAATGTAATAAACCCTAAAAACCATAAAACCCATAATAAAACCCTAAAAACCTAAAAATACTTAAAATGCCTAAAAACATAAAAAATTATAAAAACTCTAAAAAAACCCTAAAAAGACTATAAAAACAAAAAACCCCAGAAAAACCTTGAAAAACATTAAGGATAACATGAAAAACTAAAAACACATAAAACTCTAAAAAACCTAAAAATTGGAAAAAAAAGATTAAAAACACTAAAAAATCCCTAAAAACCCAAGAAACCCCTAAAATCCATAAAACCCCAAAAAACCATTAAAACCCTATAGACTAATAAAAATGATAAAATCTGCTAAATGTTCTAAAACCCATTTTATCCCCTAAAATTGTTAATACCCTACAAAAAACATTAAAAACCATAGAAAACTAAAGAAATCCTAAAACACCAAAATCATAAAACCCTAAAACCCTCAAAAACTATAAAACCCCTATAAATCCCTAAAAACCTAAAGAAACACAAGAATCCTATATAAAATATCTAAAAATCCCAAAAAACACAATAAATAATAAAAAACTCTGAGAAAACCATAAAAACCTTAAAAACACCTAAAACCAACAAAACCTAAAACACAAAAAACCCTACAAACCCCTAAAAACCCTAAATACCTAAAAGCCATAAATCACCCTAAATACATCAAAAAAATATAAATACATAAAACCAGAAAAATCGACTAAAAAATCTAAAAACACTTTAAGCCCTTAAAAAATAAGAAAAATAAAAAACCTTATACCTCTAAAAAACTAAGAAAACCCTAAAACCCCAAAAAACCATAAATCCTATATAACCTAAAATATCTAAACCCCCTGAATATCCTTAAAAACCCTAAAACCTATAAACATACTTAAAAAATAAATAAAAATTCTTAAAAAAATAAAAAACTCAAAAACCCTCAAAACCCTAAGAAAACCTTAAAAATAAAAAAACTCTTAAAATCCATAAAAAACCCAAAAAATAAAAAAAAACTCTAAAAAACCCTAAAATTCAAAAAAACTCATATAATCCATAAAAACCCTAAAACTAATAAAAATCATAAAAAATCCCTAAAACCCTAAAAACATAAAAACCCTAAAAACACTAAGAAAACCATAAAACCTAAAAATACTTTAATCCCTAAAAAACCTTAAAAGCACTATACTGATGAAAATATCTAAAAACCCTAAAAACTCTCAACATACTTAAAAACCCAAAAAACGCATGAAAAACTTTAAAAGGACTGAAAATTTATAATAATGTAACAAACACTAAAGCCGTATAACCCTAAAACCCCTAAAATAACCTTAAATACCAAAAAACACTTAAATCCTCTAAAATACCTAAAAATTAATAAAAACCCATAAAACCCCTAAAAGACCCTAAGAACCTCTAAAAACCATAAAACCCCCTAAAAACCTTAAAAACTATAAAACCCCAAAAAACCCACTAAAACACTAAAAAACCTCTAAACTCTTAAAACGTTAAAAACTCTAGAAAACCATTAAAATGAAAAAAATCAAAACCCCCACAACTGAAAAATCCCATAAATACCCTAAAACCACTAAAAACCCTAAAACATCTCAAAATCCCTAAAAAACATAAAAAATTTTATAAATCCTAAACAATACCAAAAAATTTCTAAAAACATAAGACACCAAAAAACCATTAAAACCATAACCAAACTGTAAAAAACCTAAAAAAAACTACAAATCCAAACAAACAAAAAAACACTATAAACCTCAATAAACCCTAAAAATCCTGAAAACCCTAAAATCCATAAAAACCCTAAAACCCTAATACCTTAAAAACCCTAAAAACCCATAAAATCCCAAAAAACCCACTAAAACTCTGAAATCCCATTAAACCCCTTAAAAGGATACAAAACTCTAAAAACCCATAAAATCCCAAAAACCCCTAATGACCCAAAAAAAGCATAAAAACCCTTCCATGAACTAAAAACACACAAAATATCTAAATTCCCGAAAAACCAAAACAATCCTAAAAGGCCCTAAAAACCATTAAAACATCAAAAACACTAAAAACCTTAAAAACCCCTATGTAATAAATAAAAACATAAAAACACTTAACAACTCTAAATAAAACTAAAAACCCAAAAAATCATAAAAATACTAAAAAATCTAAAAATTACAAAACCCTCAAAATCTGTTGAACCCTAAAAAGGCAAAAAATCTTTAGAAATTCCTAAAATCTAATAAAAACATAAAAACCTCTAAAAACCCTGCAAAACTGTACAAAACCTCAAACACAAAAAAACATTTAAAACCCATAAAATAGCTATAAAACTTTAAAAACCCTAAAAAACCCTAAAAATGCTGAAAAGGGCCTAAAAACGCAAAACCCTGAAAACCCCTAAAATTAATAAAAACCATAAAAACATTTAAAAACCCTAAAAGACCATAAACCCTAAAAAAACACTAAAAAATCAAAAAATACCCTTTAACCCCTCAAAATGCGAAAAAACTATAAAAATACATAAAAACACAAAAAAAATAAAAAACCTAAAAAAATCTTAAAATTCTAAAAAACCATAAAACCATTCAAAATCCCTGAAAACCCTAAAAAATTATAAAAATACTAATAAATAACTAAAAATACATAAAAATGTAATAAACCCTAAAAACCATAAAATCCATAATAAAACCCTAAAAACCTAAAAATACTTAAAATGCCTAAAAACCTAAAAAAATTATAAAAACTCTAAAATATACTAAAAAGACTATAAAAACAATAAACCCCAGAAAAACCCTGAAAAACATTATGGATAACATGAAAAACTAAAAACACATAAAACTATAAAAAACCTAAAATTTGGAAAAAAAGATTAAAAACACTAAAAAATCCCTAAAAACCCAAGAAACCCCTAAAATCCATAAAACCCCAAAAAACCATTAAAACCCTATAGACTAATAAAAATGATAAAATCTGCTAAATGTTCTAAAACCCATTTTATCCCCTAAAATTGTTAATACCCTACAAAAAACATTAAAAACCATAGAAAACTAAAGAAATCCTAAAACACCAAAATCATAAAACCCTAAAACCCTCAAAAACTATAAAACCCCTATAAATCCCTAAAAACCTAAAGAAACACAAGAATCCTATATAAAATCTCTAAAAATCCCAAAAAACACAATAAACAATAAAAAATATAAGAAAACCTTTAAAACCTTAAAAACCTTAAAAAAACCTAAAACCGAAAAAACCTAAAACACAAAAAACCCTAAAACCCCTAAAAACCCTAAATACCTAAAACCCATAAAACACCCTAAAACATCAAAAAAATATAAACACATAAAACAAGAAAAATCGACTAAAAACTCTAAAAACACTTTACGCCCTTAAAAAAATAAGAAAAATAAAAAACCTTATACCTCTAAAAAACTAAGAAAACCCTAAAACCCCAAAAAACCATAAATCCTATATAACCTAAAAAATATAAACCCCCTGAATATCCATAAAAACCCTAAAACCTATAAAAATACTTAAAAAATAAATAAAAATTCTTAAAAAAATAAAAAACCCAAAAACCCTCAAAACCCTAAGAAAACCTTAAAAATAAAAAACTCTTAAAATCCATAAAACCCCAAAAAAATAAAAAAAACTCTAAAAAACCCTAAAACCCATAAAAACTCATAAAATCCATAAAAACCCTAAAACCAATAAAAGTCATAAAAAATCCCTAAAATCCTAAAAACCTAAAAACCCTAAAAACACTAAGAAAACCATAAAACCTAAAAATACTTTAATCCCTAAAAAACCTTAAAAGCACTATACTGATGAAAATATCTAAAAACCCTAAAAACTCTCTACATACCTAAAAACCCAAAAAACGTATAAAAAAATTTAAAAGGACTGAAAATTTATAATAATGTAACAAACACTAAAGCCGTATAACCCTAAAACCCCTAAAATAACCTTAAATACCAAAAAACACATAAATCCTCTAAAATAGCTAAAAATTAATAAAAACCCACAAAACCCCTAAAAGACCCTAAGAACCTCTAAAAACCATAAAACCCCCTAAAAACCTTAAAAACTATAAAACCCCAAAAAACCCACTAAAACACTAAAAAACCTCTAAACTCTTAAAACGTTAAAAACTCTAGAAAACCATTAAAATGAAAAAAAAATCAAAACCCCCACAACCGAAAAAACCAATAAATACCCTAAAACCACTAAAAACCCTAAAACATCTCAAAACCCCTAAAAACATAAAGACGTTTATAAATCCTAAACAATACCAAAAAATTTCTAAAAACATAAGACACCAAAAAACCATTAAAACCATAACCAAACTGTAAAAAACCTAAAAAAACTAAAAATCCAAACAAACAAAAAAACACGAAAAACCTCAATAAACCCTAAAAATCCTGAAAACCCTAAGAGCCCTAAAAACCCTAAAACTCTAATACCTTAAAAACCCTAAAAACCCATAAAATCCCAAAAAACCCACTAAAACTGTAAAATCCCATTAAACCCCTTAAAAGGTTACAAAACTCTAAAAACCCATAAAATCCCAAAAACCCCAAATGGCCCAAAAAAATCATAAAAACCCTTCCATGAACTAAAAACACACAAAATATCTAAATTCCTGAAAAACCAAAACAATCCTAAAAGGCCCTAAAAACCATTAAAACATCAAAAACACTAAAAACCATAAAAACCCCTATGTAATCAATAAAAACATAAAAACAGTTAACAACTCTAAATAAAACTAAAAACCCAAAAAATCATAAAAATACTAAAAAACCTAAAAACCACAAAACCCTCAAAATATGTTTAACCCTAAAAAAGAAAAAAATCTTTAAAAATTCCTAAAATCTAATAAAAATATAAAAACCTCTAAAAACCCTGGAAAACTGTACAAAACCTCAAACACAAAAAAACAGTTAAAACCCATAAAATACCTATAAAACTTTAAAAACCCTAAAAAACCCTAAAAAATGCTTAAAAGGGCCTAAAAAACCCAAAAACCCGAAAAACCCCTAAATTTAATAAAAACCATAAAAACATTTAAAAACCCTAAAAAACCATAAACCCTAAAAAAACACTAAAAAATAAAAAAAATACCCTTTAACCCCTAAAAATGTGAAATAACTATAAAAATACATAAAAACACAACAAAATAAAAAACCTAAAAAAATCATAAAATTCTAAAAAACCATAAAACCATTCAAAATCCCTGAAAACCCTAAAAAATTATAAAAATACTAATAAATAACTAAAAATACATAAAAATGTAATAAACCCTAAAATCCATAAAACCCATAATAAAACCCAAAAAACCTAAAAATACTTAAAATGCCTAAAAACCTAAAAAATTATAAAAGCTCTAAAAAACCCTAAAAAGATGATAAAAACAAAAAACCCCAGAAAAAACCTGAAAAACATTATGGATAACATGAAAAACTAAAAAGACATAAAACTCTAAAAAAACCTAAAAATTGGAAAAAAAAGATTAAAAAAACTAAAAAATCCCTAAAAACCCAAGAAACCCCTAAAATCCATAAAACCCCAAAAAAACGATTAAAACCCTATAGACTAATAAAAATGATAAAATCTGCTAAATGTTCTAAAACCCATTTTATCCCCTAAAATTGTTAATACCCTACAAAAAACATTAAAAACCATAGAAAACTAAAGAAATCCTAAAACACCAAAATCATAAAACCCTAAAACCCTCAAAACTATAAAACCCCTATAAATCCTTAAAAACCTAAAGAAACACAAGAATCCTATATAAAATCTCTAAAAATCCCAAAAAACACAATAAACAATAAAAACCTCTAAGAAAACCTTAAAAACCTTAAAAAAACCTAAAACCGAAAGAACCTAAAACACAAAAAACCCTAAAAACCCCTAAAAACCCTAAATACCTAAATCCCATAAAACACCCTAAAACCATCAAAAAAATATAAACACATAAAACTAGAAAAATCGACTAAAAACTCTAAAAACACTTTACGCCCTTATAAAAATAAGAAAATTAAAAAACCTTATACCTCTAAAAAACTAAGAAAACCCTAAAACCCCAAAAAACCATAAATCCTATATAACCTAAAAAATCTAAACCCCCTGAATATCCATAAAAACCCTAAAACCTATAAAAATACTTAAAAAATAAATAAAAATTCTTAAAAAAATAAAAAACCCAAAAACCCTCAAAACCCTAAGAAAACCTTAAAAATAAAAAACTCTTAAAATCCATAAAACCCCAAAAAAATAAAAAAAACTCTAAAAAACCCTAAAACCCATAAAAACTCATAAAATCCATAAAAACCCTAAAACCAATAAAAGTCATAAAAAATCCCTAAAATCCTAAAAACCTAAAAACCCTAAAAACACTAAGAAAACCATAAAACCTAAAAATACTTTAATCCCTAAAAAACCTTAAAAGCACTATACTGATGAAAATATCTAAAAACCCTAAAAACTCTCAACATACCTAAAAACCCAAAAAACGTATAAAAAAATTTAAAAGGACTGAAAATTTATAATAATGTAACAAACACTAAAGCCGTATAACCCTAAAACCCCTAAAATAACCTTAAATACCAAAAAACACATAAATCCTCTAAAATAGCTAAAAATTAATAAAAACCCACAAAACCCCTAAAAGACCCTAAGAACCTCTAAAAACCATAAAACCCCCTAAAAACCTTAAAAACTATAAAACCCCAAAAAACCCACTAAAACACTAAAAAACCTCTAAACTCTTAAAACGTTAAAAACTCTAGAAAACCATTAAAATGAAAAAAAAAATCAAAAACCCCCACAACCGAAAAAACCAATAAATACCCTAAAACCACTAAAAACCCTAAAACATCTCAAAACCCCTAAAAAACATAAAGACGTTTATAAATCCTAAACAATACCAAAAAATTTCTAAAAACATAAGACACCAAAAAACCATTAAAACCATAACCAAACTGTAAAAAACCTAAAAAAACTAAAAATCCAAACAAACAAAAAAACACGAAAAACCTCAATAAACCCTAAAAATCCTGAAAACCCTAAGAGCCCTAAAAACCCTAAAACTCTAATACCTTAAAAACCCTAAAAACCCATAAAATCCCAAAAAACCCACTAAAACTGTAAAATCCCATTAAACCCCTTAAAAGGTTACAAAACTCTAAAAACCCATAAAATCCCAAAAACCCCAAATGGCCCAAAAAAATCATAAAAACCCTTCCATGAACTAAAAACACACAAAATATCTAAATTCCTGAAAAACCAAAACAATCCTAAAAGGCCCTAAAAACCATTAAAACATCAAAAACACTAAAAACCATAAAAACCCCTATGTAATCAATAAAAACATAAAAACAGTTAACAACTCTAAATAAAACTAAAAACCCAAAAAATCATAAAAATACTAAAAAACCTAAAAACCACAAAACCCTCAAAATATGTTTAACCGTAAAAAAGAAAAAAATCTTTAAAAATTCCTAAAATCTAATAAAAATATAAAAACCTCTAAAAACCCTGGAAAACTGTACAAAACCTCAAACACAAAAAAACAGTTAAAACCCATAAAATACCTATAAAACTTTAAAAACCCTAAAAAACCCTAAAAAATGCTTAAAAGGGCCTAAAAAACCCAAAAACCCGAAAAACCCCTAAATTTAATAAAAACCATAAAAACATTTAAAAACCCTAAAAAACCATAAACCCTAAAAAAACACTAAAAAATAAAAAAAATACCCTTTAACCCCTAAAAATGTGAAATAACTATAAAAATACATAAAAACACAACAAAATAAAAAACCTAAAAAAATCATAAAATTCTAAAAAACCATAAAACCATTCAAAATCCCTGAAAACCCTAAAAAATTATAAAAATACTAATAAATAACTAAAAATACATAAAAATGTAATAAACCCTAAAATCCATAAAACCCATAATAAAACCCAAAAAACCTAAAAATACTTAAAATGCCTAAAAACCTAAAAAATTATAAAAGCTCTAAAAAACCCTAAAAAGATGATAAAAACAAAAAACCCCAGAAAAAACCTGAAAAACATTATGGATAACATGAAAAACTAAAAAGACATAAAACTCTAAAAAAACCTAAAAATTGGAAAAAAAAGATTAAAAAAACTAAAAAATCCCTAAAAACCCAAGAAACCCCTAAAATCCATAAAACCCCAAAAAAACCATTAAAACCCTATAGACTAATAAAAATGATAAAATCTGCTAAATGTTCTAAAACCCATTTTATCCCCTAAAATTGTTAATACCCTACAAAAAACATTAAAAACCATAGAAAACTAAAGAAATCCTAAAACACCAAAATCATAAAACCCTAAAACCCTCAAAACTATAAAACCCCTATAAATCCTTAAAAACCTAAAGAAACACAAGAATCCTATATAAAATCTCTAAAAATCCCAAAAAACACAATAAACAATAAAAACCTCTAAGAAAACCTTAAAAACCTTAAAAAAACCTAAAACCGAAAGAACCTAAAACACAAAAAACCCTAAAAACCCCTAAAAACCCTAAATATCTAAATCCCATAAAACACCCTAAAACCATCAAAAAAATATAAACACATAAAACTAGAAAAATCGACTAAAAACTCTAAAAACACTTTACGCCCTTATGAAAATAAGAAAATTAAAAAACCTTATACCTCTAAAAAACTAAGAAAACCCTAAAACCCCAAAAAACCATAAATCCTATATAACCTAAAAAATCTAAACCCCCTGAATATCCCTAAAAACCCTAAAACCTATAAAAATACTTAAAAAATAAATAAAAATTCTTAAAAAAATAAAAAAACCCAAAAACCCTCAAAACCCTAAGAAAACCTTAAAAATAAAAAACTCTTAAAATCCATAAAAAACCAAAAAATAAAAAAAACTCTAAAAAACCCTAAAACCCATAAAAACTCATAAAATCCATAAAAACCCTAAAACCAATAAAATTCATAAAAAATCCCCAAAACCCTAAAAACCTAAAAACCCTAAAACACTAAGAAAACCATAAAACCTAAAAATACTTTAATCCCTAAAAAACCTTAAAAGCACTATACTGATAAAAATATCTAAAAACCCTAAAAACTCTCAACATACCTAAAAACCCAAAAAACACATAAAAAATTTTAAAAGGACTGAAAATTTATAAAAATGTAACAAACACTAAATCTGTATAACCCTAAAACCCCGAAAATAACCTTAAATACCAAAAAACACTTAAATCCTCTAACATACCTAAAAATTAATAAAATCCCAAAAAACCCCTAAAAGACCCTAAGAACCTCTAAAAACCATAAAACCCCCTAAAAACCTTAAAAACTATAAAACCCCAAAAAACCCACTAAATCACTAAAAAACCTCTAAACTCTTAAAACGTTAAAAACTCTAGAAAACCATTAAAATGAAAAAAAATCCAAACCCCCACAACCGAAAAAACCAATAAATACCCTAAAACCACTAAAAACCCTAAAACATCTCAAAATCCCTAAAAAACATAAAAACTTTTATAAATCCTAAACAATACCAAAAAATTTCTAAAAACATAAGACACCAAAAAACCATTAAAACCATAACCAAACTGTAAAAAACCTAAAAAAACTAAAAATCCAAACAAACAAAAAAACACTAAAAACCTCAATAAACCCTAAAAATCCTGAAAACCCTAAAAGCCCTAAAAACCCTAAAACTCTAATACCTTAAAAACCCTAAAAACCCATAAAATCCCAAAAAACCCACTAAAACTCTGAAATCCCATTAAACCCCTTAAAAGGTTACAAAACTCTAAAAACCCATAAAATCCCAAAAACCCCTAATGGCCCAAAAAAATCATAAAAACCCTTCCATGAACTAAAAACACACAAAATATCTAAATTCCTGAAAAACCAAAACAATCCTAAAAGGCCCTAAAAACCATTAAAACATCAAAAACACTAAAAACCATAAAACCCCTATGTAATCAATAAAAACATAAAAACACTTAACAAATCTAAATAAAACTAAAAACCCAAAAAATCATAAAAATACTAAAAAACCTAAAAACCACAAAACCCTCAAAATATGTTTAACCCTAAAAAAGAAAAAAAATCTTTAAAAATTCCTAAAATCTAATAAAAACATAAAAACCTCTAAAAACCCTGGAAAACTGTACAAAACCTCAAACACAAAAAACAGTTAAAACCCATAAAATACCTATAAAACTTTAAAAACCGTAAAAAAACCCTAAAAAATGCTTAAAAGGGCCTAAAAAACCCAAAAACCCGAAAAACCCCTAAAATTAATAAAAACCATAAAAACATTTAAAAACCCTAAAAAACCATATACCCTAAAAAACACTAAAAAATAAAAAAATTACCCTTTAACCCCTAAAAATGCGAAATAACTATAAAAATACATAAAAATACAAAAAAATAAAAAACCTAAAAAAATCATAAAATTCTAAAAAACCATAAAACCATTCAAAATCCCTGAAAACCCTAAAAAATTATAAAAATACTAATAAATAACTAAAAATACATAAAAATGTAATAAACCCTGAAAACCATAAAACCCATAATAAAACCCAAAAAACCCAAAAATACTTAAATTGCCTAAAAACCTAAATAATTATAAAAGCTCTAAAAAACCCTAAAAAGACGATAAAAACAAAAAACCCCAGAAAAACCCAGAAAAACATTATGGAAAACATGAAAAACTAAAAAGACATAAAACTCTAAAAAAACCTAAAAATTGGAAAAAAAAAGATTAAAAACACTAAAAAATCCCTAAAAACCCAAGAAAGCCCTAAAATCCATAAAACCCCAAAAAACCATTAAAACCCTATAGACTAATAAAAATGATAAAATCTGCTAAATGTTCTAAAACCCATTTTATCCCCTAAAATTGTTAATACCCTACAAAAAACATTAAAAACCATAGAAAACTAAAGAAATCCTAAAACACCAAAATCATAAAACCCTAAAACCCTCAAAAACTATAAAACCCCTATAAATGCCTAAAAACCTAAAGAAACACAAGAATCCTATATAAAATCTCTAAAAATCCCAAAAATCACAATAAACAATAAAAAAACTCTAAGAAAACCATAAAAACCATAAAAACACCTAAAACCGAAAAAACCTAAAACACAAAAAACCCTAAAAACCCCTAAAAACACTAAAAACCTAAAACCCATAAAACACCCTAAAAACATCAAAAAAAATATAAACACATAAAACCCAAAAAATCGACTAAAAACTCTAAAAACACTTTAAGCCCTTAAAAAAATAAGAAAAATAAAAAACCTTATACCTCTAAAAAATAAGAACACCCTAAAACCCCAAAAAACCATAAATCCTATATAACCTAAAAAATCTAAACCCCCTGAATATCCTTAAAAACCCTAAAACCTATAAAAATACTTAAAAAATAAATAAAAATTCTTAAAAAAATAAAAAACCCAAAAACCCTGAAAACCCTAAGAAAACCTTAAAAATAAAAAAACTCTTAAAATCCATAAAAAACCACAAAAATAAAAAAAACTCTAAAAAACCATAAATCCCATAAAAACTCATAAAATCCATAAAAACCCTAAAACCAATAAAAATCATAAAAAATCCCTAAAACCCTAAAAACCTAAATTCCCAAAAAACCCATGAAAACCCCTAAGAAATCCATAAAATCTTAAAAACATTTAAAACTCTTTAAATATCTAAGAAAAGACAAAAACACTTAAAATACCCTAAAAACCCATAATAAACATAAGACCCCCCAAAACCTTAAAAGACCTAAAATACTCTAAAAATCATTTAAACCCCTAAAATTTCTAACAAACTCTAGAAACTCATTAATACCCTATAAACACAAAAAATCCTAAAAACGAATAGAAACCATAAAACCCTTAAACCCCCCAAAACCCCCTCAAAATCCCTTAAACCATGAAAACCCTAAAAAATACATAAAATTCCTAAAAAGTTAAAAAAACCTAGAACCCCAAAAAATCCCCTAAAAATCATAAAAAGCTAAAAATACAGAAAACAACTATGAAACCCAAAGAATAATAAAAACCCTAAAAACTATAAAACCCTAAAAATCATAAAAACCCCTAAAAACCATAAAAACCGTAAAACCCATTAAAACCATAAATTGAATTAAAAACATTGAAAACCCTTTTACACTCTTAAAATGTTAAAAACTCTAAAAACCCATAAAAAATCAAAAAAATCCTAAAACCACAAAAAACCATAAAAACCAGAACAACCCTAAAAACTCTAAAACCTCTAAACATCTATAAAACCCTAAAACACCATAAAAATCAAAAAAAATACCAAAAAATATAGAAAAATGTAAAAACACTAGAAACCCTAAAAACACCTAACAAAACCTTAAAACCCAAAAAACACATTAAACCACTAGAAATCCAAAAACCACTAAAAACCATTGAAAAAGTCCAAAATCCCTTAAACCCCTAAAAACCATTAACATACCTAAAAACTCTAAAAATATTAAATATACTTAAAAATCGATAAACTCCTAAAAACATAAAAAAAT
Organism: Viscum album; assembly: GCA_963277665.1. Classification (NCBI taxonomy): domain Eukaryota; kingdom Viridiplantae; phylum Streptophyta; class Magnoliopsida; order Santalales; family Viscaceae; genus Viscum; species Viscum album. The sequence continues at coordinate 145,766,118 of OY728141.1, forward strand.
TTAAATACCCTGAAAAACTCTATGAAAACCTTAAAAACCTAAAAACACTTAAAACCCCTATGAAACTTAAAAGACTCTAAAAACACTAAATACCCTAAAGACCCTAAAATCCCTAAAACACCTAAAAACATAAAACCCCTAAATACTTAAAAACTCTAAAACCCTATGAAACCCTCAATCCAAAAAAAAATTTAAAACCATTTAACCCTCAAAAATGTTAAAAAAACTCTAAAAAACCATAAGACCCCCAAAAAAAAAAACAACAACTTAAAACCAAAAAAACCATAAAACCCCCAAAAAAACATATAAACATAATAATTCAATAAATACCCTAAAAACATTAAAAACATTAAAATCCCTAAAAATCACTAGGAAAAACATAAAAACCTAAAAAAATGCTAAAAACCCTAAATATCCCGAAAATGATGAAAAAACCTCTAAAACTCATTTAAAACTATAAAACCCATGAAAACCTTAACATATCATAAAAACCCATAATAACCCTAGAAAGCCACTAAAAACTCTAAAACCCCTTTAAACATCTAAAAAAGGGAAACAGTGTAAAAAAATATTTAAGCCACTAAAAATGAAAAAAAAAAACCGTAGAAAACCTAAAAAAACATAAATCCCTAAATACATAACACCCAAAAAAACACTATAAACCTTAAAATACACTAAAAACCCTAAAGACCCATAAAAACCTTAAAATCACTAAAAACCTATGAAAATAAAAATCCTAAAAAAGTACTAAAATCCATAAAAACATAAAAAACCCTATAAAATCTATAAACCCTAAAAAGACCATAGAAACAATAAAATAACTTACAACCCATAAATCAACTAAAAACATAAATAACACTAAAAACACTTAAAAATTATAAAACCCCTTTAAGCCCCTAAATTTTTTAAAAAAACTCTAAAAAAATTGAAATCCTTGAAAAACACAAAAACCCCTAAAACCCTAAAAAAACAAAAAACCAAAAAACCCACAAAAAACCTTAACAAACCTAAAAAACCTAAAAATTATAAAAATATATTAAAATTATAAAAATCGATAAAAACTGAAAAAAATCTAAACACCTTGAAAAAACCTTATAAAATTTAAAAACCTAAAATCATATAAAACCCCTAAAAATCTAAAAAACTCTAAAAACATAAAACCCCCAAAAAACCCTAAAAACACATAAATCCCTCAAAATCACTAAAATCCATCTAAACCACAAAAATATAAAATATCCCTAAAAATCCCTAATATTTAAAATAATCAAAAACCATGAAAAACCCTAAGAAAATCTTAAAAAGATAAAAACAAATTAAACCCCGGAAAATATAAAAAATCATTGAAAACCCAAAAAACCCTAAATCCCGAATAAATAAGTAAAACCCTTAAAAACCATATAAAATCATAAAAAACCTATAAAAATCCTAAAACCACCAAAACACTAAAAACCTATTAAAACCTTAAAAATTTAAGAAAACCTAAAAAACATAAAACCCAAAAAACTAAAAAAACACTAAAACCCTCAAAATCCTTAAAAACCACTAAGAACCATAAAATTGAAAACAAACCCCAAAAAATCCATAAAAACATAAAATGAAATAAATCACCTAAAAACCCCTATGAAAAGTGTGAAAACATAAAAATACTTAAAAACCATAAAATCATAAAATAAACATAAAAAAATCTTCTAAAAACCCTAAAAACATAAAACCATAAAACCCCTAAAAACATAAAAAAACAACTATAAAACCCAAATGTCTAGTAAGAAATATATAAACCCTTTGAACCCCTAAAACATCATAAATTCTAAAAATACTTGAAATCCATTAAAAATTCAAAAAAACCCTTCAAATTCAAAAAGACCATAAAAACAAAAAACCCCTAGAAAACCCAAATAAGCCATCAAAATCCCAAAAAACCCAAAAAATCCCATCAAAATCCAAAAATATAAATACAAATATATAAAAATTTAAAAATTAATAAAAACCCTAAAATCCTTAAGAAAATCATAAAAACCTAATAACACTTAAAACCCATAAAAACCTAAAAAATTCAAAATATCATAAATTACCCGAGAAACCCAATAACCATTTAAAATTCCTAAAAACACTAAAACCCATAAAATTCATAAAAAATGATTAAAACCCATAAAAATATAAAAAACATTAAAAACCTTAAAAACCCTAATAATACCTTAAAATCTTAAAATGTTTAAAACCCCTGAAAACCCAAAATAGCGCTTAAATATTTAGAAAGACTCGAAAAACCCCCAAAACCCTTTAAAACCCACAGACCCTTAAAAACCATAAATCCCCTAAAATTTACTTAAAACTCTAAAAACCCTTTAAAACCAAAAAAAAAGATAAAAAATTCTAAGAAGAAATTAATACCCTAAAAAATTCTAAACAACCAAAAAAAATTCATAAAAACCCTAAACCCCCAAAAAACCCTCAAAATCCCTAAAACCCATTAAAACCTTGAAAATCCTAAAAAATTCCTAGAAATCCATGAAAACATAAGAAATCTAAAAACATTGAAAACACCTTTGAAAACCATAAAACCTAAAGCACTTAAAAGACCTAAAAACCCTAAAAAAAGATAAACCCCCCAAAAAACTAACACCTTTAGAAACCCTATAAACCCAAGAAGAATAAAAATCCAAAAAACACAAAGAAATACCAAAACAAAAAAACATTAAACTCTTGAAAAACCCTAACAAAACATAAAAACCTAAAAATAGTTAAACCCCTAAACCACCTAAAATACAAAAAACAATCCTTAAAATCCTAAAAGGCCCAAAAACATAGAAATCCCTAAAACCATTTAAATCCTCTAGAAACATTAAAACCCCTAAAACAACATAAAAACCCTAAAAACCTAGAAATAACTCTGAAAACCATTAAACCCCTAAAAACATTAAAAAACTCTTAAAATCATAAAAACCAAAAAAATCTAAAAAATTCCATAAACTAAGAAAAAACATAAGAATCAAAAAACACCTAAAACCCCTTAAAATTCTCAATATCCATTAAACCATAAAAGACCATAAATATCCATAAAAACCAAAAAAAAATCTATAAAAGTGTAAAACCCCTAAAAACCTGGAAACCCACTAAAAACCTTAAAAATCAAAAACACTTTAAAACCACAAAATAATAAAAACGATAAAATTACTAAAACCCCAAAACACCCTCAAAATATTTGAAAACCCTGAAAACCATAAATATCCTAAATATCCCTAAAAATCATTAAACACATAAAAAACAAATAAAATATCTTAGAAACTCTAAGAAAACTGTAAGACCTAAAAACACTTAAAATTTCTAAAGAACCTAAAAATGATAAAAACCCAAAGAAGCCCCAAAAAAACCCTAAAAAGAAATAAAAAACATAAACCATTAAAAACCCCAAAACCATAAAAAACCCTAAAAACACTAAAAAATTTAAAACTCCAGTAAACCCCTAAAAACATAAAAAATAAAAAAAATACCTTAAAACCCCAAAAAACACAAAAATCTCCTAAAAACAAAAAAATAGTAAACCCCAAAACCCCAAAAACCCCTCAAATTCCATAAAATCCCTAAAACCCATAAATATCCTAAAAATTACCAGAAATTCTTTAAAAACATAAAAAATAAATAAATTCCTCAAATTCCCTAAGAAAACCATGAAAACCAAAAAACACTTAAAACACCTAAAAAAATATAAAAATGATAAAAAGCCATATAAAACGTGAAAAACACTGAGAATCCCTAAAAACAAAAAAAATCCCTAAAACCCAAAAATGCCATGAAAATCCTAATAAATACCTAAAAATTGATAAAAATGAAAAAAACCCTAAAAATAATGAAAACCACTGAGAAATCATTAAAATACTAAAAATAGTTAAAACCCTAAAAAACCTAAAAAACTAGAAATCCCTATCAAAAGGCCCTAACACCCCTAAAATTAACTAAAAACCATAGAACTCCCTAAAAATCATAACAAAAAACTTAAAGAAGAAGAGAGGATGGCAGCACACTCTCTTGGTGATCTCTCCCTCCCTCATTGACGCTTAAAGGGTTTCCTTAGGATTTACATAGATCCGATGGTGTTAGAACTTTGATCTAACTCTCTTGGTATCATGGAGGGTGTTCGTGGTAGTGGCGCACGGATGAAGAGTTCTTTGGTGCAGTTGTGGCTATTCGTCGACCTCATGTTTTCCAAGCGGCGACGCGGATCGGGGTTCTGGAACCTTTCACATCCCTTCACTCTCGTACTTATGGGGAGAGATCTCGGTGACAACAGACCTTAACAGTGTCCTCCATATCAAAGGCGGCATGGTAGCTTCCTCTTCTCCGAGAAGCAGGTTTGCTGGGGTTTCCAGTGACTCTAGAAGCTGCACGGATTGATGTGGCTTCGGTTCAGCTTGGATTGTTGGGAAATGGAGGTTCTCCCTCTTTTAAGCTCCTTGAATCTTGATCCTATGATGCAGAATGTTTGTACGGTGATCTGGTCCGATCTTTTTTTTATTTCTCGAAGCAGATGAAGGTAAATGTTAGTCTCTCGGCTCCATCTCCGCTTCACGCTATTGATTCTAGATTTGGTCGGATTTCTTGGCATTCTATGATCTTCTTTTTAGTGGTTGTAGTTGTGGTTATAAGTCACTGCGGGAGACTTGTTAGGTGATTTTGGTATGTCTTCGGCTATGCTACAAGGTGTGGAATGCTGAATATTGTTCGGGAAAAAAGGCTTTGATTATTGGAAGTCGAGCTGTGATCTCTCAGAAGATGATGGGTTAGGTTGTGTTGGATGCAGGTTTTTGACATGAAATTTGATTGGATCTGGCTGGTTTGCATAGAAGATGCAGGTTCGTATTTCTAATTTCTATCTTTGTAATGTTTTTATGTTTTTGATGATGGTCTCGTTAAGATGTGTTGCATTTGGGCTGCTATGATGGATTGTGGTTTTCTGTGTTATGGCTGGTCTGGTTGTGAATTGTTCCGGGTGCTGGATTTTGGTTATGCTGAGTGGTGCTGGATGATGTCTTTCCTTAGGATGTTGTGGATGGGTTTGATGCATGGGTTCTTGTTTTCTTATGTTCCTGGAAGTGATAATTTCTGTAAAATTTATGGAGTTGACTATATAGAAGGTGATGGTTTCTGGAACTTAAATGCTGCTAGAAGCGGTATTTTTGTGGTAGTGCTGATGCACGGTGTTTAGATGATATGTTAGGTGATTTTTGGAATTGGATTTTGGTGGGTTCTACAGATTTTGTGTTGATTCTTGCTGATGACGTTTTTGCTGGTGATTATGGCGCTGTTGGATTCTGGTTGCTAATTGGCTTGGAGGTGATGATGGTGATGGTTTGTTTTGCGGCTTTGTCTGTCCTTTTGTCTTCTTTTTGGTTTTTTTTGGTTTCATGGGTTCAGGGTTTTAGGGATTTTGGGTGTGGGTCATTTGACCCCTCTCATACCTTGTCTGCTGCGTCTTCTTGTTTATAATAAATTTGGGGGGGGGGGTGTCGGGAATGGCCTGATCCCCGTATCTTCCTGGCCCGAAAAACCATAAAACCTCTAAAAAACAATAAAACCCCTAAAAATAAAAAACTCTAAAAAACATTTAAATCCCTAAAAGCATTTAAAAACTCTTCAAACCCATAAAAATCCTAAAAACAGAAAAAAAATATAAAAATCCATAAAACAATAAAAAAAAACAAAAAACACAAAGAACCCTCAAAATCCCTAATTATCCTAAAAAGTATAAAAATCCTAAAAATTACGCAAAAATCACTAAAAAAATAAAAAACACCAAAAAACCATAAAAAACATATGAAAACCTTATAAACCTAAAAACAACTAAACCCCCTAAAAACATAAAAATTTTGAAACCCTGAAAACCCAAAAAAAGAGCAAAAAACCCCTTATAACCCCCAAAATGCCTAAAAACCCTAAAAACAAAAGATTCTGAGAAAACCCCTAAAAATCCCTAAAAACAAAAAAACCACAATAAACCCTAAATTACCATAAAAAACCCTTTAGAACCTAAAAACACTTAAACCCCCTTAAAAACCTAAAAATTATAAAAAATCCAATGACCCAAAAACCCCTTAAAACCCCATATAAATCATAAAACCCCAAAAAACATCAAAACCCATAAAAACCCTAAAAATCCACTAAAAACTCTAGAGACCCTTTTAATCCATAAAAATGTAAAAGAAACACTATGAAACCATAAAAACCCGAAAAAAATCAAAATGACAGGAAATCCCAAAAAACCATAAAAATCGCAAATAAGCATAAAACCCCCCAAAATCCATAAAAAATCCAAAAACCATTACAATTTTAAAAAATACCAAAAAATACCTAAAATGTAAAAAAACATAAAACCCTAAAAAACCATAATAAAACCTTAAAAACCTAAAAAACATAAAACCCATAAAAAACTAAAAAACCCTAACCATAAAAACCCTAAATTCTCTAAAACCCTAAAAAAATCCTAAAAAATCCCTAAAAGTCCCTAAATACATAAAACACTATAAAAACCATAAAATCCCATAAGATAAAAACAAAACCTAAAAACTCATAAAACTCTTTAAGAACCAAAAATGGATAAAAACCCTAAAAACTCACAAAATCCCAAAAAACCCAAAAAACCATAAAAATCATAAAAAATCTCTAAAAATAAAAAAAGGTAAAAAAGAAAAAAATACCCTTGAAAATTCTAAGATAACCCTAAATACGTAAAAAAATAAAACCCCTATAAAACCTAAAAAATAATAAAAACATTTAAAATTATAAGAACCCTAGAAAAACCGAAAAACCCTTAAAATCTCTAAAAACCCTAAATCCCTTAGAAACCATAAAAATCCAAAAATCCATAAACACATAAATTAACGAAAAAAACCAAAAAATCGTAAGAAAACATTTAAAAAACATTTAAAGGCCCTAAAAACCTAAAAACTCCAAAAACACTAAAAACCATAAAACCCTAAAAACCGTAAAGCCCTAGAAAACATTAAAAAATAAATCCAATTAAAACCCCCAAAAACCACGAAAAACACTAAAAAACATTAAACCGATAAAAACATTTAAAACATTAAAAAACCCGAAAAACCTAAAAAAAATAAATAAACCCACACCGCCAAGAAACCGTTGAAAAAATAAAATCCCTAAACACCCTTCAATGTATCAAAATCCATAAAAAGCATAAAAACCCCAAAAAATTCAAAAAAAATCCCTAAAAATATCAAAACGTAAAAATCCCTAAAAAGGATAAAAATCCCAAAAACAATAAAATCCAAAAACAAATAAAACCCATAAAAAAACATAAAAACACTAAAACCCCTAATAATCCATAAAAATTTAAAAAACCATAGAAACCATAAAAATCCAAAAAAACGTAAAAACCATAAAAATATTAAAAATTCATAAAAACCCTAAAATCCTTGAAAATACCGATGAAAACTTTAAAAATATAAAAATAAATAAAACCCTTAAGAAAATTAAAAAATTCTAAAAACCCTAAAATCCACAAAAAATACCCAAAAACAATATGATCCCATAAAAACCAAAAAACCCATAAAAATCATATAAACCTTAAAAACAAATAAATACCTTAAAAACTAAAAACATGAAACACCTTTTCAACACCTAAAAATGTTAAAAAAATATAAAAATCTTAAAAAAACTAATGAACACACCAAACCACTAAAAATAAAAAAACTAAAGAAACCCCAAATATCCTAAACCTGAAAAAATTCCATAATATCCTAAAAAACATAAAAATCGTAAAAAATTATTAAAAATACCAAACTATTTAAAAAACCAATATATCCAAAAGAACTCTAAGAAAACCATAAAAACCTCGAAACACGTAAAACCCTAAAAAACACTAAAAAGAGCTAAAAACAACAAAACCCCCTAAAACCCTAAAAAACCGAAAAACCTTAAAAACCATAAATCCTAAAAAATTTGTAAAAACCCTAAAAACATAAAAACACAAAAATACCCAAAAAACCCTAATAAAACATGAAAAAACTAAAAAAACATAAAACCCCTAAAAAACTTTAAAATTTGAAGACCCAAAAATGGAATTGAAAACCTTAAAACTCCTAGAAACTATAAATCACATAAATATATTAAAACATTCTAAAAAAAATCTAAAAAAAAAATAAATTCTCTAATAACCCTTTAAACCCCAAAAAATTTTACAAAAAATACTAAAAAACATGAAAACCCTAAAAAACCTTAGAATCCATAAAACTGTCAAAAAACCATAAAAACTAAAAAACCTAAAAACCCCCAAAAACCCTAAATATGCCTGAAAACTATAAAATCATAGAAAATCCATAAAAATCATTAAAAATTTAAAAAACACCAAAAACCATGAAAATCTCTAAGAAACCATTAAAAACTAAAAACAATTTAAACCCCTAAAAACCAAAATATCTCTAAAAACCCTAAAAAACATAAAAACCCTAAAACCCCTCAAAGTAAATAAAAATCCAAAAAAACCATAAAATCTTAAAAAATTCCAAAAATAAACTAAAAATATAAAAACCAAGAAAACCCAAAGAAAACCTTAAATCCCATAAAACAATTAAACCAATAAAAACAAAAAAAACATGAAAAACCCTAAAAGCCAAAAAAACCCTAAAAATAATTAAAATCTTAAAAAATAATAAAAATGTAAAAACCCATAAAATCACAGAAAACCCAGTAAAAGATAGAAAAACCCTTGAAATCCGTAAAAAAGTTTAAAAACTCTAAAAAACATTAAAATTATATAAAAAACCCTAACATACTAAAAAACACTAAAAACCAAAAAACACTTAAAAACCCTAATAATCCTTAAAATCAATAAAAATCATTAATAATCCCAAAAGAATCATCAAAATGAATAAACCTAAAACTTTTAAAAACCCTAAGAAAACCTTAAAAAACTAAATACATAAAACCACAAAAAAACCGTGAAAATTTTAAAAACCCTAAAAAACCTTAAAAACCCTAAAAAACTATAAACCCCTCAAAATCCCTAAAAATCCAAAAAGCCTATACAAATCCTAAAAATGCCTTAAAAATCCATGAAAACATAAAAACCCTTAAAATACCAAAATACCATAAGAAAAACATAAAAAACTAAAAACACGTAAAACCTCAATAAAACCTAAAAATCACTAAAAACCGTAAAACCATAAAAGGACCTAAATAAGAAAACACCAAAAAACACTAAAACCCCCTAAAAACATAAAACCCCTCAAAATCCATAAAAAAATTAAAAAAATGAAAACTCTAAAAATAGTTTAAACCTAAAAAATGTAAAAAAACACTCAAAGAAGCCTTCAAAACTGTAAAAAACATAAAATAATCCTAAAAACCTATAGAAACCCTCAAACCACCAAAAATCCCCAAAAACCACAAAATACCAAAAATCACTAAAAACCCAAAAAATTCTTGAAAATTCCCAAAAAATAACTAAAAGGTTATAAAACCTTAAAAACCCTTAAAATCCGTAAGAAAACATTAAAAAAACACATAAAATCCTAAAAAATAAAAATAAAAATCTAATGTCCCTAAAAACCAAAAAATAATACTCAAACCCTAAAAATCCCAAAAAACTGAAAAAACCATAAAAATCTTAAAAATGTTCTAAAAATATGTAAAACATAAAAAACATGAAAACCCATAAAAACCTTAGGATCCTAAAAAAACTTAAAACCCCTAAAACCCTAAAATTGATAAGTACCCTAAAAACTCTAAAAATACCCTAAAACCCTAAACCCCATAAATACCATAAAACCCCAAAAAACCTATTAAAACCCTAAAACCCACTAAAAACACTAAATAACCTTTAAAACCTTTAAACAGAAAAACATTTATAGAACTATAAAAGAATTAAATAATTAAAAAACTCAACAAAATCTTAAAACCCCAAAACCAATAAAATCCTAAAAGATTACTAAAATCCCTAAAAATGGATAAAATACTTAATAATTCGAAAGACTATAAAAAACATTAAAATATAAAAACACATAAAACCTCAAAAACCATAGAAATGCTAAAACCCTAAAAATCATTAAAATAAATAAAAATCCAAAAAAACCATAAAAGTCCTTAAAGATACCAAAAAATACTCAATACATAAAAACCCTAAAAACCCTAAGAAAACCTTGAAATCCTAAAAAACCTTAAAATCCATAGAAAACCTCAAAAATTATAAAAAACCATACAAAATTGAAAAAGACCCTAAAAAACCTAAAACCTATAAAAACCATAAAAACTCCTAAAAACCATAAAAACATTAAAAACACCAAAACCAAAATTAAACTATAAAAAACTTTTAAATCCCAAAAAATTTAAGAAACTATAAAAAACCTCAGAAACCCAAAAAAACTATAAAAACTCTAAAATCCTAAAAAAATCATAATAACTATAAAACACTAAATAAACTCTAAAAACCCTCCAATTATTTAAAAACCTGAAAACCCATAAAATCCTAAAAAATCCCTAAAAATTTTAAAAACCATAAAACCATGAAAACCCCAAAGAAAGCCTTGAAAACATAAAAACCCTAAAAACCCCTGAAAACGTATAAAATGCTAAAATCCCTAGGAAACCCTAAAAACCCTAATCACCCTAAAAACCATAAAAATACCTAAAAACCATAAAACCCACATAAATCTTAAAACCTCTTTTAAAAAAACTAAAAACATAAAAAACCCTCAAAATCATGAAAAAATCAAAGATCACGTTAAAACATAATAACACTTTAAAACCCTAAAAACCCTAAAAGATGAAAAAATCCATAAAAACATCCTAAAGACCCTAGAACTCATAAAAAACAAAAAAAACCCATAATAACCTTAAAAAAACTAAAACCCATAAAAACCCTAAAAACCAAGAAAAACTATAAAAACACTTTAAACCACTAAAATATTAAAAAACTAAAAAAATGATTTAACCTGAAAGAACTCAAAAAAACCCTAAAACCCAAAAAACAATAAAAACCTTGAAAACCCAAAAAACTCTAAAAACCCTCAAAATCCATTAAAAACCCTTAAACCCATAAAAACCTAAAAATACCTACAAAACACTACAATGTAAAAAAACCCTAAAACACTTAAAACCACTAAGAAAACCATAAAACCTAAAAATTATATAAACCCAAAAAAACTAAAAAAAACTAAAAACACTAAAAAGTTCTAAAACCCCATAAAAAAATTCAAAATACATAAATCCCCAAAAACCCCAAAAATACATAAAAGTCCCTAAAAATCCTTAAAAACCTAAAAAATCAATAAAAACCTGAGAAAACCTAAAAAATACTAAAATCTCTTAAAACCCCATAAAAACCTAATAAATGATAAAACCCCTAAAAGGCCTTAAAAACCACTAAAAACCCTAAAAACATAAAAACTCCACAAAAACATAAAAACCCTAAAACCCATTAAATCCTCAAAGAATCTAAAAAAAATCTCAAAACCCTTTAAACCCGTAAAAAATTAAAAAACTCTAAAAACCTTAAAACCATAAAAAAGTCAAAAGTACCAAAATTATAAAAAACCCTAAAAACCCTAAAAATCACTAAAAAAACATAAAAAACCATAAAAATTATAAAAAATATCTAAAAATCCCTAAAAATGTAAACACAATATTAGAACTTGGAACCCCTTAGACAAACATAAAAACCAAAAAAACATATAAAACCCCTAAACACCTAAAATTTTCTAAAAACACTTAAAAGCTATAAAGACTATAAAAAACCATAAAAATTATATTAAATATCTAAAATTCAAAAAAAATTTAAAAACCCCAAACCCCTAAAAAATACTATGACAATTTGAAAACCCTATAATCACTTAAAACCTCTAAAAATGTAAAAAATGCAAAAACCCTTTAAAACTATGAAAATACCCTAACACTAACCCCCCCTAAAAACATAAAACTCCTAAAAACCTATAAAAAACAATAAAATTGAAAAAAAAAAACATAATACGCAACTAATGTCTATAAATACTCTTTAAACCCTAAAAAAATAAAAAAAAAACTCTAAAAAACCATTAAACCCTAAAAAACTCAAAAAACCTGTGAAACCCCAAAAAACCCACTGGTTTTGGCCTCTTAGAGGCGGATCTCACCCCCTCCTTGCGTAGCTAAGGTTCCTTCATGGATTTCCTTCCTCCCCCCCCCCCCTCCGACATGGTTCGGCCTCAGCACTTGATGTCTCGTCTCGGCTCGGCGCTGGCTGGTGATGGAACGACATGGTCCGATTATGTCAGATGGAGATTTAATTGCACCTCCCATCCTCATGCTGCTTAGAATCTAGAGTGTGAACTGTCATCTATGGGACGCTCGACGTCAGATTTCTAGATCTATCCTGTTCATGGTTGGCTCTGGCGTGCTTGGCAACAGATTCAATGTGCTTGGCTTCAGGGTCTTGGTTTGGTGCCGGCGTGTGTCGTCCCAGGGTGGTTCGGCCTCAGAATCTTTCTTCCTCCCATCTTATAAGCCCCACTTCTCCTGGTACTCGATGTGATTCTAGATTTCTTGATTATGTCTTGTCCTTGGTTTCATCTGCCCTGGCGCTGGACCTGGTGTGTGTGGAGTTTTCCCTGGTGTGCTTCTCAGACTTTGCGGCTTCATCTCGGTTCCGCACTAGCCTCGGGTGTAGTCTGGTGTGCTTGGGGCCGCTCCATTGGCTCGAAGGGGGAGGTTGTGGCTACTAATGTTGCTGGTTTTGTTTACTATTTCTTCTTGACTGTGGTATGTCTCTCTGATCGGTGGTGATGAACTCTGGTGCTGACGAATGGTTGTGTTTTGGTGAATTGGTTCTGTCGATTGATGGTTGTTTTTTGATGTATAATGCTGGTGAATGGTGTGATAGTGACTGAGATTGGGGCTGCAGTTGATGGTGCTGATTGGCTATGAGGTGTTGGAGCAGGCGTGGATGTTGTTCCTAGTTTCTTTCTGTGTCTTTTCTTTATTTTTGTTTTTTATGTTTGCGGTCTGTTTTTTGGTATGGGTCGATTGAATCTGCACCTCCCCTGTCTATGTTGTTCTCTTTAACCTAATTTTTTTTTGGGGCCAGGAGTAGCCCAGACCCGCACCTTCCTTACCCAAAAAAATCCATAGAAAAAAAAACCTAAAAAAACCTAAAACCTCTGAAAATCCATAAAACCATAAAAAATAATAAAAATCATAGAAAAGCCTTAAAAATCCAAAAAAAAATAAAAATCCAATAAAACCAAGAAAACCTATAATAAAACCTTAAGAACCAAAAAACATAAAACACAAAACCTAAAAAGGCTAAACACCCTAGAAAAACATTAAAAACCTAAGAAGCCCTAAAAATCCTAAAAACCCTAGAAACCATAAAAATCCAACAAAATACATAAAAATCCCTAATTCCATTAAAACCCCCTAAGAAAATCATAAAATGATAAAAACACTAAAACAACTAAAAACATTAAAAAATGATAAAAACCCAAAAAATACCCAAAAAACTCAAAAAACCACTAAAACCCATAAAAATCCCTAAAAACAATAAAAAATTCTTAAACCTTTAGAAACCCTAGAAAACCAATATAAAATCTCAAACCAGTTAAATCCATTAAACTCTAAAAAACACTAAAAAATCATAAAAACACTAAAATAATAAAAAAATTCTAAAACCTCTCAAAAAACATAAAAACCCTACAACCCTAACAAACCGAAAAACCATAAAAATCCCTAAAAAACCCAAAACATAAAGAATTTAAAAACCCTAAAAATATCATAAAACTTAAAAAACCATAAAACCCCCCAAATACCTAAAAACCCCAAAAAACATAAAAATACAAAAAACCCTAAAAACCCAAAAAACATAGAAAATAACAAATACTCTAAAAACCCCTCAGAAAACCATAAAACCATAAAAACACCTACAAAACATAAATATTCTAAAAACCTTGAAAACCCTAAAAGACTAGAGAAACCCTAAAACCCCTAAAAATCTAAAATTCTTAAAAAACCATTTATCTATAAAAATATAATATAAACCTTACAAACCCTTAAAATCACCAAAAATGTAAAAACACTCTAAAAACATAAAAAACCCTAAAAAATAAAAAAAACCTACAAATTGAAAAAAAACACTAAATCCATAAAAAAACTAAAAACACTCAAAAAACCTAAAAACATAAAAATACTAAAAATTCCTAAAAATCCCTAAAAAATAAAAAAACCGAAAAAACCGAAAAATGCTTAAAAACATAAAAAAATAAAGCTCCTAAAAACCTATGATTGTTAAAAACCCTAAAAATCCTAAAAATCCTAAAACCCCTAAAATAACTAAAAACCTTAAAACCCATAAAACCCTAAAAAATAACTAAAAATCCCCCAAAATGTGAAATCCTTAAAAAACTAGGAAAAATGTAAAAACCTAAAAACACATAAAACCCCTAAAAACGAAAATAAATGTTAAAAACCCTAAAAATCATTAAAAACTGTAAAACCACCTTACAACCATAAAACCCCCTAGAATCCCATTAAAAACACTAAAAATCCTTTAAACCCCTAAAAATGTTTACAAAATCTACAAAAACATTAAAACCCAAAAAATCATTAAAACCCTAAAAACCCTAAAAAACCTAAAAACACTCAAAATCACTAAAACCCCCAAAAACCCAAATAATCATTAAAACCCATAAACCCTATAAATTCTTAAAATCCTTAAAGACCTTAAAAACCCATAAAACGATAAAAAATCCATAAAAATCTCTAAAAACATAAGAAAACTAGGAAAACCTTAAATTCCTAAAAGCACATAAAACCACTAAAAACCCAAAAACCCAAAAACTAAAAAAATCCTAAAAAAGACTTTAAAATTACAAAAAAATTTAAAACCCCTAAAAACCTTGAAAAAACTTAATAACATTCTAAAAACCTAAAAAAATATAAAACCCTTAAAAAACCAAAAAAATGCTAAAAACCCTAAAAACTCTAATAGTCCCTAAAACCCTAAAAACCCCTAAAACCATAAAACCTCTAAATACCTTAAAAATCTAAGAAACCTATAAAAACCAGAAAAAAATAAAAAAAAAATATTAGAATCCTTTCGACCTTTAAAAATGTTAAAAAACTATAAAAAACCTTAAAACCATAAAAAATAAAATAATCCCCTAAAACCCCAAAAAAATCATAAAACCCAAAAACCTATAAAACCACCTAAAACCACTCAAAATCCCTAAAAAACCTAAAAAACTATAAAAATCCTAAAAAATCCATAAAAATCACTAAAAATGTAAAAAACCCCTAAATCTATGAAAAACTCTATGAAAACCTTAAAAACGTAAAAACTTATAAAAAAATTTAAATCCAAAAAACTGATAAACCCATAAATTCCTCTAAAACCACAAAATTTATAAGAACCTAAAAATCAAAAAAATCATAAAAAATCACTAAAAATTCCATAAAATATAAGAAACCCTAAAAACACTAGAAAACCCTAAGAAAACATTATAATCCTAAAAAACTAAAAACCCCTAAAAACATAAAATCACTAAAAACTATAAGAAACACTAAAAGTCACTAAAACCCTAAAACTCAATAAAAACATAAAACCCCAAAAACCTTAAAAACATAAAACCTCATAAAAATAATAAAGAACCACTAAAGACTCTAAAAACCTTTAAGCCCCTATAAATGTTAAAAAACTCTAAAAACATAAAAATACTAAAAAACTAAAATAAACCAAAAACCATAAAAACTCATAAAACAATAAAAACCATAAAACCCCTCAATATCCCTTGAAACCATAAAAACCATAAAATCCTAAAAAACCCTAAAATTATCTAAAAAAATAAAAAACAATAAAAACTGAGAAAAAAACTAAAAAAACTGTAAAAATCTAAAAACACTTAAAAACCCTAAAAACCTAAAAATATCCCCTAAAACCCTAATTAAACAAAAAATTTATAAAAACTCTTAAACCCAAATAAATCCTAAAAAATCTCTAAAAATCTCTAAAAGTGTAAAAACCCCTAAAAACCTAAAAACCCCCTAATAAAATCATAGAAATCTAAAAACACTTAAATCCATTAAAAACCTAAAAGACGCTATAACCCCTAAAACCCCTAAAAACAAAAAAAACCCTAAAATCATAAAAACCCCTAAAAAATATTTAAAAACATAAAAATTACGATAACTATTAAAAATGTTTTAAACACATAAAAATGTTAAAAACTCTAAAAAATGATAAAACCCCGAAAAAATGAATGACTAAAAATTGACTTCTGTAATTGAAATAACTTTTATGGAAAAAGTGAGAAACCATTCCTGTTCAGAATATGTTATTAGATGACACAATATAAAATATAAAATTTATTGATATCAAGTTTTAGTTTATTAAAATCCATACCTTTGTAATTAATCTATTTAAGATCAGTGGACTTTATGTCCGGATCATCTATGATGAAGTCTTCAAAGATGTAGTCCATCTTTTCCCAGGATTGTATTAACTCTCTCAGAAAAATATTCCTTCCATTTAAGCCATGTGTAAAAATGATATTTTGATTATTGATCTACATATACTGTTAATAATTAATGTCCAATTGAATCATTCTATCAAACATCTTGTCAAACTCCTCTTATGTAGTATTGATATCAAATTCCTCTTCTTACATTTCTTCATTGGAATGTAATATTAGCACCCATGATTCCCTTTTTTATATAACCTCCTTATGAGCTGCCCTAACCTTACTATCAGAAACCCCTCTCTCCTGAAACCAATCAACAATCACAAAAAATCCATTTTATTTGTTCCATTTCCACAACACAATCCATCATCTTATGTTCACTTATAAAAATTGAATTTCTTTTATGATAATGAGACGTGAATTCACTATCCATCACCTTATTCATTTTGACATAACTTGATTCCATCTGCTTAGGTAGCTGATAGTAGTCCTTACATTGTTTATACTTTATTCCCTTAAATAAAATGCATCTTTCTGAATACCTTTTCCCCTTCTTCCCCTTATTCCTCCTAGGGATTTATAGATGTATTTCATGCTCTCCATCAGCATTGTCCCCCAAAACATGGCTAGATATCTTATATTATGAATTAGTCCCATAAAATAATCAATCATCAGAGTGGTTCTTCAGTTATATTAAGGTTGTATGACCTTTAATCTTGTGTTTCATACCCTTGTTCCTATAAAAGACCTTAGAAATCCATATTTCTAAAGCGATTACCAACATTAATTGTCATACTTGTCATCATCAAACTCACCTTACTTATTTTAATTAACCCATCCTCCGTTGTTTCCACTAGTTAGGTAAGATGATAAATCATTCTCTCCTGCCTCCTATAACACCTTTTTATCTTTATATCCATCAACTATTTCCACCAACACCTCAATTAAATCCTCTAGAGCTACATTCGATTGAGTTTCTATAGGCACTATTTCTCACACCCCCTCCAGTTCATGATTAAATATTCCATAAATGTATAAAACATTTGGATCCAAAGGTAACATCCATAACTTTTTCTGGAAGGTAACATCCTTTGTTGTTCTGCTGAAACTAACTCATCAACAACTTGGCCATGATGAATTTATAATCCCACAGTCTCCCCTTCCTTATGTGTTTCAGAATGCACAACCTTTGAGTAACTATTTAGATCAAATGAGACCCAACATGAACCTATTCTTTTTGGCTAGCACTTGAACTACAAAAAAACCCTAAACAACAAAAAATCCCCAAATTCCCAAAAAACCCTAAAAACCATAAAAATACAAAAAAATGCAAAAACAAATCCCTAAAAACATAAGAAACCTAAAAACCATAGAAACCCCTAAAAACCATTAAAACCTAAAAAAACAAAAAAAACCCCTAGAACAATATTAAAAAAAATAAAAAAAACCCTAGAACCCCCTAAAAGACAATAAAACCCCAAAACACCCTAAAAACCCATAAAGATCTTAAAAATTATAAAACCCAAAATAAAAAAACTAAAAACCACTAAAAACTATAAAAACACATTAAACCCAAAGAAAAAATTATAAATTCTAAAAAATATTAGAAGGCTAAAAAACTAAAAAAAACCCCCAAAAAACAAAAAAATCCCCTAAAAGTCCAATAAAACCATAAAAAAACTAAAAATACATAAAATCCCTAAAATCTATAAAAACCAAAAAATACTAAGAAAGCCATAAAATCCAAAAAAATATATAAATCCCTAAAAACCCTAACACCCCTAAAGAAACCTTAGAACATAAAAACACTTTAATCCCCTAATAACCTAAAAAATGATATGATGGAACAAGGAAGGGAGTCTAAAGATAATGAGATCCCTACTTGACTCCAAGAAACAACGTCCCTTGATGGAAGGATTTCAGATCCATCTTTGGGTTTTCCGGAGTTGTGTGGCCATAAGGAGCTTTTCTAGCTATGCAAGCATCCACCCTCAACATTTGATGTGATTTTTTAGGTTTTAGAGGCGTCAAGTTTGAAGTTAAACTTTGTGGATGTGGTGAAATATGTGGCCTCAATCACCTTCTTTGATTATAGTGTGCCCTCCCCTGGTCATGTGATCAGAAATGGGTAGGTTTCCCATGTTTCTGAAAATCTTGAGGTAGTGGGAGAAAGGATTAATTTATGCCTCTCTTTCATCATTGCTGGGGTGTTGACCCTGAAAGAAGAATGGCTATGGAAATTCACTAATATTATCAAACAGATTATTAATATTTGGGGATTCTCTGAATGGAGGATGATCACCATGGGGAGAGGGTATTAACCCATTGTATTTCTATTAGATGAATGGAAATGGAGGGCATGGAGTTTTGGATCCCTCAATCTAAAGCCTAGTCTCCTTCGGATTTAGAATTGGGATCAGAACATTGATCCCTATAATGTGAATAATACTTCTGTGAAAGTATGGATCTAGATCTATAAGATGAGATGGCTTTATTGGCACCCCTGGATCCTTTGGGACATTACATCCTTTGTGTTTTTACCCATCCACATTGAGAAGGAGACTTATAAAACAATGTATGGTCACCATGCAAGCATAATTATTGAAATTTATTTAGCTTCCACGTTGGTTGAGGAGGTGGTGCTTAATACAATTGAGGATAGCTTCACACTAGAAATTCAGTATAAAAGGAGGCCAAATTTCTGAACCCATTGCAATCTCTGTAGTCATCTCTTTTCTGACTTTCTAAAGATGAAGGTGTGTTCCCACTGCAATCTTAATGGGCATAATGCTGAATCCTGAAAGAGGAATCATGGTGATGGGGCTAGGAAGGGCCAGGGTTTACCTGATAAAACTCTTACTCCCCAAACCCCCATTGATTCTATGTCTGTCCAGTCCTCTGATAACAAAGAGATGAATCTTGAAGAGCCTCAAAATCTATATCCTTCTATTGTGGCACCCCCAACATGGCCCCCCTCTATAGACTTATCCAATTAGGTTTTGGTGGTGGGTGCTACCTACTCTCAAGAGATGCCCTCTTAGTTGTAGGGAGTCGTTGCGGCCATTAAATTATCCCCTCGGTCTCTCATCTCGGAAGTGGATGCAGATGGCCCTGTGGCTATGTGGGACCCCTACACTCGAGTTTCTCCCTAACCGGCTAGGACGACTATTCCATATTTGGATGGGTTACTTGATTTTTTGGTATATGATGTTTCACCTAACTCTTCTCTAGTGTCTGTTGCGGTGAACTCCACCCCATCCTAGGTGGGTTTTTCTATAGAGGCGCCTTTGAAATATCTTGTCCCAACAGATGAACCAAATCAATCTAAGAAGGAGATCACACATGATGCAAATTTTCCTGCAAGTGATGACTCCTTTATATCTTTGTGTTCTAGTAAGGCTACTAGGAGGACCCGGATAGGGGATGTTACTGAAGATCATTGTCCCCTGAATAGATTCACCCCTCTCAGCTGTAGCTTCTAGTCTGATGAGGTCAATGATCAGATGAAGGGAAAATCCAAGCCTGATTATGTAGATCAACACTGTTAGGTTGGTACTCATGTTGTGGATGATTCTGGTTTGAAACACTTGATTATGGAAGTCACTTACTCATCTACTAAGAAGAATCCTATAGGCAGGCCCAAAAAAAAGGAAAAAAGGGAAAAGGAAATGGGAGTGATCCACCCTCTGTCTCTGGCTCAAATTTTCCTCACACAAGGGGAAATGATCCCCTTAAGTAATGAAGATCATGTACTAGAATTTCCAAGGGCTTGGTAATTCTCACACTACCTCATCCCTTCAGCATTTTATCACTTCCCAGAATCCTTTTTTCTTGGAATTACAAAACTGATTATTTCTTTTGATAATTGGAAGGGATTAAATTAGGGCAACCATGGTTTCTCATTTGTTTCTAATGATTGTAATGAGAGTGGTATATATACTATATGGGTTATGAAACATGATGATGTCCAGGTACTGTCGTTTTAAAATAGTCCTCAGGTCATCACCCTGTCAATTAGATTTCATGATGTTCCTTCTTCTCTATTCTTTGTGTATTATTCCTACTCATAAACTAGGGGAGGGCACTGTGTAGGAACTTGGGCCAACTATATGAGTCTATTGACCAAAACTAGATTTTCATTGGAGAGTTTAACACTGTTTTGAGACTGGATGAGAAGATTGGTTCCAACTTCTCCTGCCCGGCTGCTGAGGATTTCAGTCATTTCTTAGATAATTGTGATCTAATTGAAGTTCCCATTACTGGAGCCTGTTTCACATGGGTAAGATTCACAATTAATGGAAGACATTCAAACAATCCCATTAGGTGCTTCTATCAGATCAGTGATAGAAGTGTTTTTTCTGATACATCTAGGTTCACCCTCTATAAGTTTAACTCGGACCACAACCCCCCTTATTATTGATTTCTCGGGGGGTTCTCCAATGTTATCACATTTTCCTTTGAAATTCAACAATGCCTTGATCACGATTCTGGGATACTTGGAAATTGTTACCAATGGGTGGAATGGCTCTTTCCATGGAAGTCATTATTTTATCATAGACTCTAAACTTAAGAAAATAAAAGGTTTACTTAAGGAGTGGAGCATAATGTCATTTTCTAGGATGAATGATTATATTAAGGCTGTTGAATTTCAGATTACCTCCCTCCAAACTTCCAACTAGGATTTGTCCATTCCCTCTCAGAAGGATTTTCATCATCATTCAAAATTGGATGATCTTTTGGACCTTAAAAATAAGTTGGCCAAGAATCAATTCAATATCAAGTGGCTCAAGGATGGGGATCGCAATTCCAAATTTTTTCACCGATTACATAAAAAAGGTCAATAAATTATTTAATGTTTTCCACATTCATGAGTCCACCCTCACTTAGGATGCTGATATTTCCAATTCCATGGTGGACTATTTCAAGGGGTTTTGCACCGATGAAGGTGGGGAATATTCCCTTATATTGACAGATTCCATTTTGCCTTGTTTTTACGAGCAGCAGAATAAGGCCTTAATGAATCCTCCCTTTGTGTAGGAAGTCAGATCATCTTTGTTTTCTCTGATCATGGACAACGTAGCGGGCCCAGATGGTATTAGGAACATGTTGTTCATGTTCTACTAGGATATAATGCTTGTGGAATTACCAATGATATCAGGGAAGTTTTTTTCTCCAAATCTTTCCCATATGGAACAAACTCAAACATCATTTCTCTAATTCCCAAGAAGGAAAATTCCATTTACATTTGGTCTTTAGGTCAGTCTCTATTGGGAATACTATCCCCAAAAATTATCAGTCAAATTCTAGTAAATATGGTGAGGAAATTTACTGGGGATCTTGTTACCCCTAATCAATTTGGGCTTTTCTTAGGGAAGAACATCCAGAATTTCTTATTTATAGCCTATGAGGGTATCAGTATTATGAGGAAACATTTGAAGCATGATAATTTTTCTTTAAATTTTGATATCTTGAAGCCTTTTGACACCATTATGTGAAGATTATTCTTCCAAGTGATCTCTAAATATCGTTTCTCAGAAATGTTCATCAAGATGGTTGCATCCATCTTGAACAATGTTAGAGTTTCCATCTTATCAATGGCTCCCCTGAGGGGTTCTTACCATGCTCCCATGAAGTCAAGTAGGGTGATCCACTATCAGGTATTTTCTTTGTGATTATTGAAGACTATTTGAGAAGATTACTCATTGATTTCATGCATAATGTTATTTTCAATCTAATTAAGGTAGGGAGAGACCTCCAGGTGCCGTCTCACCTCTTCTATAATGATGAAATACTCCTCTTTGGACAGGCTGACAAGAAGTCCTTGTCCTCAATTCAAATGATTTTTTGTCACTATGAATGTGTGTTGGGGAAATCCAAGACTTGGAATAAATCTTCTATTTTCTTCAGAGAGGGGGTTTTCCCCTCTCGACAGTTACACATTTCTAGGTTGCTTGGGGTTAAGATGGGATCACTTACCTTTGTTTATTTCGGTGTACCTATCTTTTGGGGAAGGATCAAGGACTGTTATCTTGAGATTGCAGTGAACAAAATCACTCAACAACTAGCTAAATAAAAAAGGAAGTGCTTATCGAAATATGGGAGAGTTTGTCTAATCAATTCGGTTATCACCTCTATGTTCAACTATGGTTTCTTCATTTATAGATGGCCGGTTAACCTCATTAAAGATCTACAGAATAATATTATAAACATCACTTGGACATGTTTTATTAGTGAAATAAATATGATCCACGTGGCTTGGAAAGATTGCAGAAATCCAATTGATATAGGAGGGCTTGGAATAAAGGACCTCAGTAGATTTAATGATGCCCTCTTTGCCATGTTTACCTGGGGCTTGTTCGACACAAATGATGAAGGCATGAGATTTTTTCAGGAGAAGTTTTCACTGAATCTCTGTGATGGGTTTACCAGATATTTTCCATCTTTGTTTTGGACAACAATCCGAGATTCATACAACGGAATTACTGAACACTCGAAATGGATTGTTTCAAAGCACTCAGACCTGAATGTTTGTTCCACTACCTGGATGAATTGGACTCTGATGGATGTTGTGGTGCCTCTAACTAAATTCGAAAGCATGTCTATTGTTGAGTTCATTCATTGATGGGGAGATTATGAAGTGCTCCTTCCAGTATACATTTTCTTACAGATTCAAAGATATGACTTTGTTGATAATGACACTTTAATCTGGAAACCCAATCTTGTTTGATAGCTCAATGTGTAGGACTTTTACCGTTATAAATGTGCACGGGGCACAACTCCTCCAACATATCTCTCAAGCCTCAAGTGATCCTTCATTACTCTATCTAATCACTTGTTGTTATGGAAACTTTGGAAAAATCAACTTCTGATCTAGGATCAACTACAAAAGGCTGGGCATAGCCTAGCCTCAACCTATTTTCTCTGTCTTTGTTTTGAGGAAACTATCCAGCATACTTTTATTTAAGAGTGTTTTGTAGCTACTTTTTGGGATTAGTTGAATAAGATGTCTGGGTTCCCATTCTGCTTGAATAGGCTGTTTTTTGTGCCATTGGATAGCCTGGTTAATTGTCATTGCAGTAAGCAGCTGTCTCACTTTCTTCTCATTTCCATTTCTGCCATTATTTCTTATATTTGGGCTTCTTATAAGTTGGTTGAATTTAATAAGAAGGGAATCTCCTTCCATGGTGTTGTCATGACACTTCATATGAAAATCCATGCGACGTATCATATTCAGACAGGTTCGATGAAAAATGATGTTAATGATCTTATTATTTTACGGGTGCATGGAATTTCTAGTAGGACCAAAAATCAACATGTTCTCATGTTCATCCACTGCATTCCCATGATCTCTTCTTGGATTATGGTTAATGTGGATGGTGTGACTTTGGGAACATTGATCCCCTCAAGATGTGGTGGGGTCTTCCGCACCCATCGAGGTTTTGTTAAAGGATACTTCCATCACATTATTGGCAATGGGTGTGCCCTTGAAGCTGAATTTTGGGAGATTTTAAAAGTGATTAAATTTGTTGTTCAATTTTGATAGAGACTTCTCTAGCTTGAATCAGACTCAATGGTTATGGTGGCAGCCCTCAAGAGCAAGTCTAAGTGAGTTCCTTAGAGGATTCTTCCTGAATGGATGGAATGCCTCACCCTTAGTTAAGGTCTAAATATTAACATCACACATTCTTATCGAGAGGTGAAATTTTTTGAGGAAGTTATCTCCACGAAGGCAATTGTGGAGAGGTGCTCGATTTGGTCTTTTGTTGCTTCACCTTTCTACTCATAGTTTTTGGAGTTTGATTTGAATGGTGAGTTGCACACCTATTTTGGTAACCCCTTCTTATGGAACATTGTAGTCTTTATCTCTTTTCTAATAAATTTTCAGGGACCGTTTATGCTTTTTCTCTACCCTTCTTTTCCCTAATAAATTAAAAACACATAAAACCTAAAAAAACCCTAAAACACTGAAAATGCATAAAACCGTTAAAATCCCTACAAACAATAAAAATCCCAAAAAATCCCTAAAAACATAAAAATCCCTAAAAATACTAAAAAACACAAATAAAACCTTAAAAACAATTAAAACCCCTAAAATCCCTAAAAAAGTTAGAAAGAATAAAAAGTTAGACACCCCAAAAACCCCAAAAACCCCAAAAACCCATTTAAAAACCCTAATACCCATAAAAAATCATAAAACTAACAAAAACTCTAAAAAATTATGAATCCCATAAAATGTTATAAAACATTAAAAAATCGTAACATCCAAAAAAATAACAAAACCCCAAGAAACCAATAAAAACCACGAAAATCCTAAAACCCATTAAACCATAAAAATCAATAAAATCTCTAAAAACCATAAAAATACTAAAAAAACACTACAATATCCAAAATAATATTAAACCCAAAAAAACCTAAAAAACCCTAAGAGAACATTAAAAACCAAAAAAAAAACACTTAAAACCCCAGAAAACCTAAAAACCAAACAAAAAAACATAAATTGCAGAAAGACCCGAAAACCCTCAAAATCCATAAAAACCCTAAAAACCATAAAATTAACAAAAAACCAAAAAATCCTTAAAAACATTAAAAACAGAAAAAAACTGAAAAACTATAAGAAATATACAAAAGCATAAAAATATTTAAAACCCCTCAAATAACCTAAAAATGCAAAAAAACCCTAAAAGATCCTAAAAGATCATAAAACACCTAAAACCATAAAACCCAAAAAATCTTAGAAAACCCTAAAAATACATGAAACCCTAAAAAACTGCTAAAAACATTGTGAAAACTCTAAACCACTAAAAATGTTAAATAATTGTAAAAAATATTAAAAACCCTTAAAACTCAAAAAAACCCTAAAACATAAAAAAACATAAAAATCCTAAAAATCCTAAAAACACCTAAAATCCTCAAAATCCATAAAATCCATAAAAACCAATAAAAAATCCTTAAAAATATCTCAAAATCCATAAAACACATAAAACCCTAGAAAAACATAAAAACCTTAAACCAATTAAAACCCTAAAAATGAAAAAATTATAAAAACCCTAAAACCCCTAAAAAAATCCTCAAAATACCTAGAAACCCTAAAATACCAAAAAATCCAAAAAATCCCTAAAAATCCCTAAAAAGATAAAAAAATACCAAACCCATTAAAAAACCTAATAAAACATAATAAAACCTAAAAACACTTAAATCCCGTAAAAACATAAAAACCCTAAAAATTCTAAAAATACACTAAAACCCCTAAATCCCTTAAAAACTATGAAACAACTTAAAAACAATAAAAACCCTAAAAATGAAAAAAAACCAAAAAACCACTAAAAATATAAAAAAATCCTTCAATCCCCTAAAATGTTAAAAATGCTAAAAAATATGAAAAACTCGAAAAAACTCAAAAAACACCTAAGAACCCAAAAAACCAAAAAACCATAAAAACTATAGAAAACCTAAAAATACCTAAACCCCCTCAAAATCCCTAAAACCATAAAAACCCTTAAAATCCTATTAAATCTCTAAAAGTCCCTAGAACCATAGATACACTAAAAACCCTAAAAAACCTTTATACACCCTTAAAAGAACTATTGAAATATTTAAAAACATAAAAATGATCAAAACCCTAAAAACCCCTAAAAATAGTAGAACACCTCAAAATCCCTAAAACCCCTAAAAACCATAAAAATATTTAAAAATTCCTAAAAATACCTAAAAATGTAAAGAACCCCCTTAGAAACTTTTTAAATAACCTTAAAAACCTAAAAATACTTAAAAGTACTAAAACATAAAAAACACTAAATACCTTAAAAAACTAAAAAGCCTCTGAAACCCCTAAAACTCGATAAAAACCCTAAATACTCATAAAACCCAATAAAATACCCAAAAAACCCACTAAATAGTAAAAAAGTCTTTAATCCACTAATTTTTTTAAAAAACTCTAAAAACCTTAAAACGATAAAAACAAAAAAACCCTATAAACCTAAAAAACAAAAAAACCATAATGACCCTAAAACCCTAAAAATCCCTAAAACCCATAAAAACCATAACAATCCTAAAAAATCCATAAAACCCCAAAATTTTAAAAAATACATAAAACCCCTTAAAAACCATAAGAGAACATTATAAACCTAAAAATAATTAAAACCCTTAATAATCTAAAAACACTAAAACCCCCTAAACCTCTAAAAAATTCTAAAAACCCTAAAAACCATAAAAATTATAAAAATTTGTTAAAAATTCCTAAAAATATAAAAACCGTAAAAACCATAGAAAACCCTAAAAACCCTTAAAACATAAAAACAAATAAATACATCAAAACTCTAAAATCAATTAAAATACACAAAAATACCCTAAAACCATAAAAACTACGAAAAATATGAATACCCTAAAACCCAAAAAAACACTAAAAAACCACAAAAACTCTAAAAACCATTTAAACCCCAGAAAATGATTAAAACAAAAAAAAACCTCCAAACCCCTAGAAACTCAAAAAACTCTAAAATAAAAAAACCCTAAAACCCTAAATTCCATAAAATCCATAAAAACTACCAAAAACCATTAAAACCATAAAAAATACATAAAAATCCTTAAAAAAGTTAAGAATCCTCAAAAACTTGAAAACCATTAAGAAAACTGTAAAAACTAAAAAAAACAATTAAAACCCCTGAAAACCTAACAAATGATAAAAATAAAAATTATCAAAAAAACCCTCAAAATCCAAAAAAACCCTAAAAACCAAAAAAAAATTATGAAAAAACCCAAAAATCCATAAAAACGTAAAAACCTTTAAAAACACAGAAAATCCCTAAGAAACTATAAATCCCTGAAAAATGCAAAATCCTTAAAAAATCATAAAAATATTAAAACCCAAAATATACGAAAATACCCTAAAACCCCTAAAAACAATTAAAACCCATAAAAAACAATAAACCTTAAAAAACCATAAAACCCATAAAATACTTAAAAAACTAAAAAATCTAAAAACCCATTTAACCCCTAAAAACATTAAAAATTTATAAGAAAAACATAAAACTAATAAAAAACTAAAAAATCTTTAAAACCCCAAAAAACTATAAAAAACCCCTCAAAACATAAAAAATTAAAATCCATCAAAATCCCTAAAAATCCTAAAAATATAAATATCCTAAAAATCACTAAAATCTGAGAAATGTAAAAAACCTAAAAACCCCTAAAAACATGAAGAAAAGGTTTATAACATAAGAAATCTTAAAACTACTTAAAACCTAAAGAACAAAAAACCCTTAAAAAACTCTAAAAACCCTCAACCCAGAAAATCTTCAAAAATAATAAACCCAAAAAATCCAAAAAATCTCTAAAAATGGAAAAAATTCTAATCCCTGAAAACCCCAAGGAAAAATTTAAGAACTTAAAACCACTCAAATCCCCAAAAAACATAAAAAATAATAAAAACAATAAGAAACCATAAAATTACCCTAAAAACCCCACAAATCCATAAAACTCTTAAAAACCATAAAAACCGCAAAACCTAATAAAAACACCAAAAACCAATAAAAACACTAAAATCAAATTAAAATTTAAAAAAACATTAAAAATATCTAAGATACATTAAAAACCCTAAAAATGTGGAAAACCTCGAAAATCCAAAAAACTCTAAAACCCTAAAACCATAAAAACCCTCAAAATAACTAAAAACCCGAAAAACCATAAAAATATTAAAACCCCGTAAAAATCCATAAAACATTAAAAACCCTAAAAAACATGAAAAACCCTATGAAAACCTTAAAAACAAAAAACACTTAAACCCATGAAAATTCAAAAAACTCTAAAACCCATAAAAAACCTAAAAACCATTAAAATCCCTAAAACCCTAGAAATCATAAAAAATTCCTAAAATCCCTAAAACTGTTAAAACCGTAAAACCCCTAAAAACCCCTAAGAAGACCTTAAGAAAATTAAATCAATTAAAACCTCTAAAAACCTAAAAATAAAAAAACCACTATATACTATAGAAAAACATAAAAACCCTAAAAATCCTATAAAACCCCTAAATATACCTAAAAACATAAAAACTATAAAACCCTAAAAAAATCGAATAAAACTGGATAAAATTAAACATGATTAAAACCAGTAAACATTATAAAAAAAATGCTAAAACCCCTAAACACCATGAAACCCTCCAAAACCCTAAAACCCCTAAAAACCTAAAAACCCTAAAAAATACCTAAGAACATAAAGACATAAAACCCTAAAAACTCTTAAGAGTTCCCTAAATACATAAAAAACCCAAAAGTCCCTAAAACCTTAAAACCCCTAAAAACCCATAACAACCCTATAAAGTACTAATGTCTCTAAATATCCTTAAAACCCACAAAAACATTTAAAAACATTAAAACCCCTAAAACACTCAAAAAAACCTCTACCCTCTATTAATCTATAAAAACAAAAAAACGCCTTAAAACTATCAAAATCTGTAAAAAACTATAAAATGATTAAAAAACTAAAAAATCCATAAAATATTTAAAAATGTAAAAAACCCAAAACCACGAAAAAACCATAAGAAACCCATAAAATCCTAAATACGCTTTTTCCCATAAAAACAAAAAAAATATTCCAAAAACCCTAAAAATCATAACAAGCCCAAAAACCCATAAGGGAAATAAAAATCAATAAAAACCCTGAAAACAATGAAAATCCTAAAAAAATATGAAAATCCAAAAAAAACTAAAAGCCTCTAGAAACCCTAATATACCCTAAGAAAACCTTAAAAACCTAAAAACAGTTAAAAAAACGAAAAAACTAAAAAATACCAAAACACCGAAAAGGACCCTAAAAACCCTAAAAAACCAAAAAAACAACAAAACCAATAAAAACCGTAAAAAACCCAAAATACCCCATATACCTTTAAAATACCACTAAAAACTCTCGAAACCCTATAAACCACTAAAAAAATTAAAAACTCTAAAAATATTTTAAACCCTAAAAACACAAAAAATCTCTAAAAAAACAATACAACCCTAAAACCCCTAAAACACCTCAAAACCCTCAAAATACCTACAATCCTAAAAAACTATAAAAATCGTAAAATATCCATAAAATCACTTAAAAATGTAGAAACCCAAAAAGCCCTAAGAAAACCTAAGAAATCCTTAAAAACCTAGACACTTAAAACAGATATTTTTTTAAAAAAACTCTAAAAACCCAAAAAACCTAAAAAAGTTAAAACCCTAAAAACCGTAAAAATCCCTAAAAATCCGAAAAAAGATAAAAATCTTAAAAATTCTCAAAAAATTCCATAAAAACATAAAAAACTCTAAAAACCTTGAAAATACTAAGAAAACTTAAAAACAATAAAAACATAAAGACACTTAAAAACTAAAAAAAACATGCTGGATACTCCAAAAACATTAAAAACACTAAAAACCCTAAATACCATAAAACCATTAAAATCATTAAACCCCTAAAAAACATAGAATACCAAAAAAAAAAAGCATAAAAACCTCAAAATCCAAAAAAACCCAAAAAACCATAAAAATCCTATAAAATCATTAAAAATATAAAAAAAATAAAAAAACTTAGAGGCCTTGAAAACCCTAAGAAAATATTAAAAACCTAAAATCACTTAAAACCCTAAAATACTAAAAAAACACTAAAAACCATAAAAACCATAAAAACCTTCAAAATCCCCACAAAACCTAAAAACCATAAATTTACTAAAAAATACCTAGTAATCCCTAAAAAATGTAAAACCCCTCAAAACTTGGAAAAATCTCTAAGAAACCCTTAATATCATAAAAACAGTTAAAACCCAAAAAAATAAAGAATACCTTAAAAACCAGAAAAAACCCTAAAAACCCTTAAAACTAATTGAAACCCCCTAAAACCCCATAAAATCCCTAAAAAATAAAAACTATAAAAAAGCACTAAACACCTAAAAATGTTTACAAAAAATCTAAAAAACCATTAAACCCATAAAAAACCATAAAACCTGAAAAACTAGAAAAACCAAATACCCAAAAACCAAAATAGCCCTGAAATTTAGAAAGACCATAAAAATCCTAAAAAATCACAAAAATTATATAAAAATGTAGAATTCCTAAAAACCCAGAAAAACACTATGAAAACCTTGAAAACATAAAAACACCCAATACCACTAAAAAATATAAAAATGATGAAAACCCTAAAAAATAATAAAAACCAAAAAATTCCTCCAAATCCCTTACAACTCCAAAAAACCAATAAAAATCCTAATTAAACCATAAAAACATGAAAAACCCTAAGATAACCTTAAAAACACAACTAATTATAAAAACTATGAAAATCATTAAAAAGACAATAAAAACCCTAAAAACCTCAAGACACCAAAAAACCATAAAAACCACTAAAATAATAAAAACCATAAAAACCCATAAAAACATTAAAATGCTACTATGAACTCAAAAAACCCCCTAAACCCCCAAAAAACCATTAAACCCCTAAAACCCTAAAAACCAATAAAATAATTAAAAACTCTAAAAGCAATAAAAATCCCTAAAAATACCTCAATACAAAAAAAAAACCCCTATGAAAACCTTACAAACCTAAAAACACATAAAACCCTTAAATCCTAAAAACCCCCAAAACCCCCCAAAACCCCATAAACCTTCAAAATCCCTAAAATCCAAAAAAAACCTAAAATCCCTAAAAATGTAAAAAATCGAAAACCCTTGAGAAAAACATAAAAACCTCAAAACACTAAAAACCCATAAATCCCTAAAAGGCCTTAAAAATTCTAAACACCTTTAAAACCCATAAAAAACTTTGAAAAACCATAAAATACCCTAAAAAACTAAAAGTCCATAAATACGCACTAATCATCTAAAAACCCTTTAAACCCCTATAAATTTTAAAAACTCTAAAAACATTAAAAACCCTAAAAAACTCTAAAGAACCCCAAAAAAGACTCAAAATACCTAAAAACCCTAAATAATAGTAAAATTCCTAAAAAAGACCTAAAAATACTAAAAAATGTAGAAAACCAAAGAAACATAAAAAACCTATAAGAAAATTTAAAATACCTAAAAATGATAAAAAACTCTAAAAACACTAAAAAACATAAAAAAATATAACTCTTAAAATCCTAAAAAACCCCATAAAAACCTAAAAACCACTGAAAACAACTAAAAAATCTAAATACCCTTGAAACCCAAAAAAACATTAAAGACCTCTAAAAAACCATAAAACCCCTAAAAATAAAAAAACCTTAAAAACCCTAAAACCCAAAACCCTAAAACTTCCTAAATCTCTAACAACCCAAAAAAACTATAATAATCCTAATAAATACCATTAGAAACCTAAAACTAAAAAATACTAAAAATCTAAAAACCACCTAAGAAAACTATAAAAACTTAAACATTTAAACCCTTAAAAATCTTAAAATTCTAAAAATATTTAAATGACTAAAACGCCTTAAAATCCCAAAAAAACCCTTAAATCCCTAAAATCCTAAAAAATATCCAAAACCACCTAAAAACATAAAATCTCTAAAATGCCTTAAAACCCAAAATAAAATGATAAAACCCTAAAAATATTAAAATCCCTTTAAACATAAAAATGCAAAAACCCAAAAATACCCTAAAAATACCCTAAACCCCCTAAAAACACAAAAAACCAAAAAACCCCTAAAAAAATTTATAACCCCTAAAACCCATAAAAACCCTAAAACCCACTAAGATCTCTAAAACACCTTCAAATACCTTAAACATTAAAAATCTCAAAAAAACATTAAAATCCCTAAAAAGTAAAAAAACACCTTAAACCTGAAAAAAAACATAATAACATAAAAGACCATAAAAACAAACAAAATCCCTAAAAACCCAATACAACCTAAACAATATTTAAAAACACTTAAAAACAAAGCAAATACTATGAACCCTTAATACCCTGAAAAAACCTTAAAACCCAAAAACACTTAAAACCCCCAAAAATATAAAAATCACTAAAAACTCTAAAAAACATTATATACCATAAAAACACCAAACAAACCCTCATAAATCCATAAAATCCTAAAATACATAAAAATACTTAGAATAACCCAAAAACCCTAAAAACATAAAATACACTAAACACCTTAAAAATCCCCAAGAAAAAATTTAAAGCCCAAACCACTTTAAACCCCTAAAAACCTGAAAACACTAAAAACTCTAAAAACACCAAAAGACCCCAAAATCCATAATCCCCTAAAACACTATAAACCTTATCAAAACCTAACACCCATAAAAACCCTAAAATCCCCAAAAAATTATAAAAACCCTTTATACCCCCCCAAACATTAAAAAACTCCAAAAAATGATTAAAACCCTAGAAATCGAAAAAAACCCTATGACCCACAAAAAAATTATAAATAAACACTAATGAAAAAATAGCCTATACCAATGGTTCAGAACCATTAGTATAGGTCCATAAACAATTGGTATATCCTATACTAATGGATTGGGAAGTCGTTGGGTGATTTGGCATGGGGATAAACCTATACCAACGGTTTGTGGAAATCTGTTGGGATAGGTCTATACCAACGGTCTTCCAAATTGTTGGGATAAGACTATCCCAATAGTTTCCCCAAACTATTGGGATAGGTAAATCAAAAAAAGTTACAATGTATGTTTGAACCCACAAACTGTATGTTATATATCAAATAATTTACCATTATACTATGGTTACCTTTGTGAATATATTTGGATATATGTATATATATAATTTATATATTGATTTTTTTCTGATATTTGACAAAAGAATTCATAAAAAATAAGGCTACCTATAACAATGATTTTGAGAATCATTGGGATAGTTAACCTTGTAAAAACTGGTCCATCCCAATGGTTTTGAAAAACTGTTGGAATATCCATACCCTTTACGAATGGTTTCTCAAAAAAAATTGAAACATGGTGTCAAAGTGGCCTATCCAAATAGTTTTGGAAAACCGTTGGGATAGGCATACGCTTTCCCAACAGTTTTCCAAATCCATTGAGAAAAGTGGTGTCAACGTGGCTTATCCCAATGGTTTTGGACAACCATTAATATATCTATACCCATTCCCAATGATTTTAAAAAACCATTGGGAAAAGTGTTTTCAAAGTGGCTAATCCCAACGGTTTTGAAAAATTTTGGAATAACCATACCCTTTTCCAACAGTTTTCCAAAACTATTGGGAAGAGTGTTGTCAAAGAGGCCTATCCCAATAGTTTTGGAAAACTGTTTGGAAAGGGAACCTATACCTATGGATTTTATAAACTATCAGTATAATTGCATTGAAATAGGTAGGATTTATAGTAGTGAACTATAAAAATCCTAAGAACCCTAAACCCCTCAAAATCCATAAAAACAATAAACAGCCATAAAAATCATAAAAAACCCCTAAAATCCCTAAAAACATAAAAAACCCAAAAAACATTGAAAACCCCCAAGGAAACCTTAAATAAATAAAAACACTTCAAACCCCTAAAAAAATCTAAAAATCCTAAAACACCAAAACCCCCTAAAAATGTAAAAAATCCAAAAACCCTTCAAAATACCCAAAGATCAATAAAAATCATAAAAAATCACTAAAAACCATAAAAAAAAATTAAAAAACCATAAAACCATAAAATAATATAAGAAAGACTTGAAAACCTAAAAACACTTAAAACCCCTAAAAACCTAAAAAAACTAAAAAGAAAAAAAATCCTAAAATCCTAAAACCCCCTAAAAACAATAAAAACTCATTAAAACCATTAAAACACTAAAAATCACTAAAAACTCAAAAAACACATTAAACACCTAAAAATGTTGAAAGGTCTAAAAACCATTTAAACCCCTAAAAATATATAAAAACCATAAAAACCAAAAAAACCATTAAAACCCTTTAAACCGTACAAATCCATAAAAACCATAAAAACCATAAAAATACTAAAAAACCTAAAAATAACCAAAAACAAAAAAACCCAAAAAATCATGAAAACCAATAAGAAAAATATAGAAATCTAAAAACACTTATAACCCATAAGAAAACTAAAAAACCCAAAAAAACCAAAAAAACCCCTAAAACTCTAAAAACCCATAAAACCCTTCAAAATCCCTAAAAACCCTAAAAACCCAAAAATATTTAAAAGTCCCCATAAAACACTAAAAACCTAAAAAACCCTAAAAACCCTAAAAAAACCTATAAAAACCTTGATGACCTAAAAACATTTAAAACCCCTCAAATCATAAAAATTTCTATAATTCTGAAAAGACTCCAATAAGACCCTAAAACTTCTAAAAATCATTAAAACCCCTCAAACCTATATGAAAGCTAGAAACCATTAAAAAATATAAGAACAGTTTAACCCTTGAAACAATAAAAAATTCTAAAAAATGATAAAATCCCAAAAGACATTAAAAATCGTAAAACCCAAAAAAACCTTAAAAACCAAACAACCCTAAAAACCTCAAAATCCCTAAAAAACTCAAACAACCAAAAAAATCTGAAAAAAACCCAAATAATCACAATTTTTTTAAAAAACCTATAATCCATAAAAACTCAAAATAAAACCTTAAAATACTAAAAACACTAAAACCCATGAAAATCCTAAAAATGGTAAAAATTCAAAAAACCCAAAAAAAGGTAAAACACCAAAAAGACCCACAAAATCCATAAAATCATGAAAACCCATAAAAATAATAAAAAACCCATTAGATATCTGAAAATGAAAAAAACTCTTAAACCGTAACAAAACCATGAAAAGCTAAAAATGCATAAAACCCTTTAAAACCATAAAAACTATTAAAAGACCATAAAAATCAGAAAACTCCTAAAAACTATAAAACCCCTATAACTTTTGAGACCCTAATAATCTATAAAAATTCAAAACCACTAAAAACACTAAAAACCCTTTAAACTCCTAAAAATATTAAAAAAATCTAAGAAACATTAACCCCTAAAACCAAAAAACACTGAAAACATAAAAATACATAAAACCCTAAAAACTAGGAAAACCCTAAAACCCCTAAAAATCTAGAAAATCCCAAAAAGACATAAAAATACAAAAAAAATTCCTAAAAATCCATAAAATTTAAAAACCATAAAACCTCAAAAAACCATAGGAGACCATTAAAAACCTAAAATCACTTAAAACCCCTAAAAACCCTAAAAACATAAATATGTTAAAAACCATAAAACCCCTAAAAACACTAAAAACCCTTAAAATAATTAAAAACCATAAAAACCTTAAAAATCATAAAAACCATAGAATCCTAAAACATTTTAAAAACCCTAAAAATCATTAAAAACATAAGAAAAACTTGAAACCATAAAAACAATAAAACCCCAAAAACCTAAAAATTCTAGAAACCCTAAAAAACCCTAAACACCCCTAAAACCCATAAAACCCCTAAACCCCATAAAACCACTAAAAACACATAAAACCAATAAAAACTATTAAAAACTCTAAATAATATCTAAATCCCTAGAAATTTTTAAAAACTATAAAAACCCTTAAAACCACTAAAAAATAAAAAAACCCTAAAAAAACAAAAAAAAACTCCTCAAAACCCTAAAAAACCCTATAAACACCCAAAATGCTTAAAAGAAATAAACATACTTAAAATTTTAAGAATACCCTAAAACCCCTAAAATAAATAAGACAATTTTAAAAACCTAAAAAACTATTAACCCCCAAAAAACATAAAAATGATAAAAAAAACCTAAAAACTTGTCAAAACCCTAAAACCCTCAAAATCCACTAAAATCTTAAAACTAATAAAAATCCCTAAAAATACCTAAAAATGTAAAAAAATGATTGATCCCCAGAGAAAAATTAATAAAAAATTAAGAAACTAATGACACTTAAAACCCTTAAGAAACTAAAAAAATTCCAAAACCCTAAAAATCATAAAAATACCTAAACACCCTAAAAATACCTAAAAACATAAAAAACACAAAGAAACATAAAACCCCAAAAACTCATAAAAACTATAAACCGCTACTAACTCTAAAAACCTTTACACCCCTAAATGCATTAAAAATTAAGAAAACCCTTAAAATCCCTAAAAACTCAAAAACCAAAGAAATACAAATAAAAAAAAGGAAAACTATAAAACCTTAAAACCTCTCAAAATCATTAAAAACCCTAAAAGCCCATGAAAATCCAATAAATCCAAAAAAATACCTAAAAATGTAAAATACCTTAAAAATCCAAGAGAAACCTAATAAAATCTTAAAAACCTAAAAACACTTAAAACCCCTAAAAATATAAAATTTCTAAAACCATAAAATAACCCTATAAAATCCAATAAGCACCCAAAATCCCTGAAACCAAAAAAAATGTTAAAAATCAAAAAAAATTACATAGGACCCCTAAAAAATTAAAAACCCTAACAACACTGAAAAACACTTAGAAAACCTTAAATACCATGAAACAGTTAAAACCCATCAAAGACATAAAAAATGATAACAACCATAATAAACAATAAAATACCAAAGAACCCTAACCCCCTAAAAATCCCTAAAAACCAACAATTATCCAAAACAACACACTAAAAACTCTAAAAACCAACAGTTATCCAAAACAACACACTAAAAACTCTAAAAACCCTTTAAACACATAGAAAAGTTTAGAACTCTAAAAAAATTAAAAAAATTAAAAAAAAACAAAAAAAACCAAAACCCAAAAACCCTAAAAACATTAAAACCCCTTTAAATCCCTAAAAATACCAATGTACATAAAAATCCTAAAACCCATGAAAATTCCTAAGAAATATTTTAAAACCGAAAATACCTAAATCAACTAAAGACTATAAATTTATAAATAACCATAAAAACATTGAAAACACTAAAAAAATTAAAAATACTTTAAATCCATAAAACATTTAAACACTATAAAAACCCTAAAAACACTAAAAAATAAAATAAAAAACCTAACCCCCCCAAAAAATAAACACTAAAAATACCCTAAAAGCATCAAAATCCATAAAAATCTTAAAAATCATAGAAAAACATAAAAATTAATATATTTTGAAAAACACTAAAAACCATGAAAACCCTTAAGAAATCCTTTAAAACCTAAAAAAACTTAAACCCCTAAAAACCTAAAAAACACTAAAACCTTAAACAACCTAAAAACCCTCAAAATCCATAAAAACCCTAAACACCCATAAAATTCTTAAAATACACTAAAAATAACAAATAACATAAAAAACCCTAAAACACTAAAAACCCTAAAAATCCTTAGAAAAACATAAATACATAAAAACACATTAAACCGCAAAAAATGAAAAAAATGTTTATAAAATATAAAAACCCTCAAAATCCCTAAGAACCATCAAAATCCTAAAAAATACCTAAAAATTTAAAAACCCTAATAATGCTGAAAATCCCAAATCATAAAAACCAAAAAACATTTAAATCCCTTAATACCATAAAAATGTAAAAAATCTTTACAAGGCCAAAAAACCCTAAATCCCTTAAAAACCATAAAAACCTCTAAAAAAATTAGAAATCCATAAAAACCCTAAAAAACCCTAAAACCTCAAAAAACCAAGAAACCCCAAAAAACTATAAATACCCCATACACCCCCTAAAAATCCCAAAAAATCCCAAAAAACTAATAAAAATCATATGAAATCCATAAAATCATTACAAACATAAAAATCAAAAACCATGTTAAACCATTAAAAAATATTAAAAATAAAAATAAACTTAAAACCCCTAAAAAACCTAAAAAACTCTACAAATCCTAAGAAATTGTAAAAACCATAAAGAATGCAAAAAACCCTCAAAATCCCTAAAAACCATAAAAACCCTAACAAATACCTAAAATCCCATTAAACAAAAAAACCAATACCCTAGAAGACCCTAAGAAAACTTTTAAAACATAAGAACACATGAATCACCTAAAAACATTAAAATTATAAAAACCCCAAAATTCCTAAAAGACCCTAAAACCCCTAAAATAACCAAAAACATAAAAACCTCTAAAAACCATAAAAAATTATAAAACCCCATGAAACCCTAGAGAACCACTAAAAACTCTAAAAACCATTTAAACCCATAAAAGTTAATGCTACAGGGCACGAGTGAGTTGGTTAAAGGCGGTGGGATCCTGAACCCGAGGTTCAGGGTTCAGGTCCTCGCAAGGCAACACGCACTATATGCTAATAAACCACTTGTGGGCCCCTCTGCCCCATTGGGAACTAGCCTAAGCCCAAGGGTTGGCCACATTGCGCCTTGATGGGGACGTGCAACACGTAGGTGGGTAGGCCATCCCAATACATCGTTACCCAACAATAGGTTTCAGGAGAAGATGGAGGTGCACTCCCCCGGTTCTCTCTCCTGCTCGATGCTTCGTCAAGGTTTTCCCCTAGTTTCTTCTCAAGATATTGACGGTGTTTCTTTTCTTCATCTGTGATGGTGTTCTCTGGTTGCACTCTTTAGACTCAAGATGGTAGTGGTTCTTCGGCAGTATCATTTTCCCCGTCCTGTGCTCCGGCTCTCGGCCTTGGAAGGCCTTCTCTACTGGTGCGCTTGCGTTTCGTCAGCTTTAGAGGTTGAGCGGGCTTCCATGGTATTAGAACGGCCTGATATGGATTGTGGAGAAGCTGATGGCTCTTTGGTGGTCGGATACCTTTCTGGAATTCATCCACGGTTCGGGGTTGACTTTGAAGATCTGGGGTTTCTCGGGGCAGATCAGCGGAGACGGGGGAATCCACGACGAAACAGGTTGCTCCAGTGTCACGTCAATGGCGAGGTGAGGTTTTGCGACAATGTTCCAGAGAAGGAGGCTTTGATGAGTTCGGCTGGAAAATGGTTTGTACATCAGATGTAGTCTCGACAGATCGTCTGGCTTGGTGTCAGATGAAGCTACTCTTGTCAGCGAGGTGGTAGGAGGGCCTGGAGATTTCGATTGATACCTTCTTAGTCGATGGAGAAGCGACTCTCAAAGCCAGCTCTAGATCTATGGATGCAGTTGTCTTTCTGGTTCTATGATGGTGAATAGTGAGTGAGAAGTGAATTTGGACGTGGAGGAGACCATTGGGTTTTCTGGATCCATGACGGGTTATGGTGGATGCAGAGGGTGAAGATGCATGTACGTTTTTCTAGTTCTTTATTTTTATTCTTAGGTCTTGCTGCTAATGATGGTTTGGTCAATTTGTGGTGCGCTCTTTTTGAGATGTTGTTCTGTGGACTTTTGAGTTGTGGATGGATCGGTTTTGGCTGTGTTTTTGGCTGCTTTGGGATACCAGAAGCTGATTGGTTAGGAGGAGATGGTCGATGGTTTCTGGGTTGTTGGGTTACGTTTTCTGCTGGCTGCTGGTTTTGCCGTGATTCGCTGTTGGTGTTGGTTGATGGTCTTAATGCGGGATGGGGGTGCTGTATGGTCTTCCTGCACAATTCTTGAGCAGCTGGAGGGGCCATCTAGTATTGGGTCTGAACAAGGAGGCATGGGTGCTGCGAATTGGTTCTGTGCATGGGTGCTGCTGGTCCTGGGTGGCTAAAAATGATGATGGATGTGGAATTCTGGAATTTTAATTGCAAGAAGGTGCTTCTTGTCTTGATGCAGTTGATGAGAGTGTTGGATGGCTTGGTTTGGACTCTCTGTTGGTACTGGATGATGATGGCGATGCTTATGCTTCTGGTGCTAGTGGATGTGTGCTACTGGTGGTGAACTTTCATGGAAAGAACATGCGGGATATTGGAAATTGTGCTACTAGATGCTGGTTGTTGTTGAGCTGGGAGATGTTGATGCTGTGGTTTATGGTTGTCCTGCTGCTGGATGTTGATCGTTGTTTGATTTTGGATGCTGGTCGTTGGTTATCTATGAGCTGCTGGATTCTGGATGATGGTGGTGGCTTCTTGACTTGGGTGCTTTTTCTTTTTTCAATTTTGACATTTCTTTTTTTGGGTCTTTTGCGTCTTGGGTTGTAAAGGGTTTTTGGGTGTGGGTCGTTGGACCCCTCTCCTCCCTTGTATGTTGTGTCTCTTTTTTATTTCTAATAAAATTGGGGGGGGGGGGGGGAATAGCCTGACCCTCGCATATTCCTTGTCCTAAACATTAAAAAAAATTAAAAAATATCAAAATTATAAAAATTTCATATAACCTTAAAAACCAAAAATACTATAACAACCATTCAAAAAAATAAAACCCTCAAAGTCTATAAAACCCTATGAAAATAAAAAAACCAAAAAAATCAATAAAAATCCATTAAAATGTAAAAACCCTAAAAACCCTGAAAAACACTTAGAAAACAATAAAAACTTAAAAACACGTTAAACCCAAAGAAACCTAACAACACTTTAAACCTTCAAACCCCTAAAAGCCCTAAAGATAAAAAAACCATAAAATCCTTAAAATCCCTAAAAACCAAAAGGCACAGAAACATCCTAAAAAAAATTAAAAATCACTAAAAACATAAAAAACTCAAAAACCCAAAAAAACCATCAGATAACCTTTAATCCTAAAAACAAATAAAACTCCAAAAACCTTAAAAACCGTGAAAGACCCTAAAACCCTAAAATCTCCTAAAACAAAAACCCCATAAAAGCAATAAAAACCCCTTAGAATCCCTAAAAACCCAAACAACCACTAAAACTCTAAAAACCCTTTAAACCCCTAAAAATGTAAAAAAATCTAAAAAACCTTAAAACACTAAAAAATCAAGAGAATCCTAATACTAAAAAACCATTAACACCATAAAAACTATAAATATCATAAAAAATATCTAAAAATATCTAAAGATCCCTAAAAATGTAAAAACATATGAAACATAAAACCCCTAAAAACCTAAAAATTATAAAAACCATAAAACTGACAAAACCCTCAAAATCCCTAAAAAGCCTAAAAAATACAAAAAACCCTAAATACACAAAAAAATAAAAAGAACTAAAAATCATGAAAATCCATAAGAAAACCATCAGAAAACATAAAACCCCTAAAAAAATTACTAGAAATCCTAAAAACCATAGAACCGTTAAATGAATCTGAAACAACAAAAACCCCTAAAAACCTTTAAAAACCCTAAAAACCCATAAAAATTTATCAAAACCCTAAAAAACCACAAAAACTAAAAAAACCCTTCGAACCCCTAAAAATGTTAAAAAACTCCAAAAAAACAACAAAAATACAAAAAAAATAAATAAACCCCAAAAATAAAAAAACATTAAACCCTAAAAACCCTTAAAAATCCCTAAAAACCCTCAAAATCCCAAAACCCTAAAAACTCATAAAAATTATAAAATCACATCAAAATTTTAAAAAAAGTAAAAAAAATAAAATCCCAAAAAAACACTATGAAAACATTAAAAATATAAAAACTCTAAAAACCCCTAAAATGATAAAATGCTAAAAATCCTAAAAAACCCCAAATACTCTCAAAATCCTAAAAAACCCTAAAAAGAATAAATATCCTAAAAAATCCCTAAAAATCCCAAAAATGTAAAAAACCATAGAACCCTAAAAAACACTAATAAAATTATATAAAACTAAAATCACTTAAAATAGGTAAAAACTTAAAAATGAAAAAAAACCAAAAATCCCTAAAAACCCTACAAACTACAAAATTCCCCAAAACCTTAAAAATCATAAACAATCCCTAAAAGTTTCAAAAAATGTAAAAAACCTTAAAATATCTAAAAAAACATAAAAAACCATGAAAACCCCCAAAAAGTTAAAACCCTTAAAAACATAAAAATGATAAAATTCCTAAAAAATCTTAAAAACCCTGAAAAACATAAAATCAATAAAAACCATAAAAACATCGAAAACACATAAAATACCCCAGAAACCCATTAAAAAAAATCAAAAACATCGAAACCCATTAAAATTTTAATAATCTCTAAAAAACCATAAAACCCTGAAAAAACTCAAAAAAGTCCCTAAAACCAAAAAAACCATAAAAATCCTAAAACCCCTCAAAATTCATAAAATCACTAAAAAATCATAGAAATACTTAAAAACCTAAAAATCTCCAACAACATAAAAACCCAAAATACCCGGAGAAACTTGAATAAAACCTTAAAAACCTAAACCCCCTAAAAATTCTAAAATGTTAAAAACTATAAAAACCCTAAAAAACCTTAAAACCCCTCAAAATGAATAAAAATTTCAAAACCCATAAAAATCGATAAAATTCCCAAAAAATCCCTAAAAATTTTATAACCTAAAAACTCTAAAAAACTTACGAATACCTTAAAATCCTAAAAACACTTAAACCCCATAAAAAAACATAAAATATAGATAAAATCCCTAAAACATCTTAGAAGGATCTAAAGATCATAAAACCCTAAAACCCTTAAAAACCCTAAAATCCCATAAAATTCCACAAACCCACTATAAACTCTTAAAAACCTTTAAACACCAAAATCATTAAAAATTTATAAAAACTATTAACCCCCCAAGAAAACTAAAATAAAACCTAAAAAAATCTTAAGAAAATGATAAAATCCTAAAAGTCTTTAGAATCCATAAAATAGATAAAAACCCTAAAACCATAAAAATCCTAAAAAGCCTTAAAAGACCTAAAAACTAATGAATCCAAAAAATCTTGAAGAACCCTAAGAAATCCTTAAAAATATAAAAACACATAAAACCCATAAAAACCTAAAAAAACAAAAAATTCCAAAAAATACGTAAAAACATACTAAAACCCTAAAACACTGAAAATACCAAAGTAAACATTTAAACATAAAAGCACTTAAAACTCCCAAAAAAATAAAAAAGGCTAATGACCTTTAAAACCCTAAAGACCCTAAAACCCTCTAAAAACATCAAAAAACCTAAAACCCATAAAATCTCTAAAAAACTAATAAAAAATATAAAACCCATTTAAACCTATAAAAACATAAAAAACTCTAAAAACATTAAAATCCGTTAACACTCTAAAAAACCTCCAAAAACCCCGAAATCTATGAAAACACTAAGTACTCTAGAAAAACATAAAAACCCCCAAAATCCAGAAAAATAGTAAAAACCTTAACGATCCTAAAAAATACCTAAAATTAAAAAAAATTAAAAAGAACCCTAAAAAGCCTAAAATTCCCTAGTAAAACCATATAAACCCTAAAGACACCATATGAATTCTGAAAATCTTGAGAAGCCATCAAAATCCAAAAAAATACCTAAAACCATAAAAATCATAAAAAGCCAAAAAGACCTCAAAATGTCAAAAACCCTAAACCCTGAAAACCCCTAATAATACCTGAAAACCTATATCACTTAAACCCCCTAAAAACCTCAAAAATGGTAAAAATCCCAAAAAAAGAACAAACCTCAAAATCTTTAAGAAACTAAAAACCATAAAAATTATAAATTATCTAAAAAATCCCAAAAAACTTCAAGAACCATAAAACCTTGAAAAAACCTTTGAAAACCTTAATGATGTAAAAATACATAAAACGCCTAAAAAAAATTTAAGAACACTAAAAACCATGAAGAAAACTAATAAGGGCCAAAACCCCATAAAATGACCTAAAACCCATAAAACCCTCTAAAATTATTATAAACCATAAAACCCATAAAACCCATAAACCACTAAAAAATCTAAAAAACTTTTAAACCACTAAAAATGTTAAAAAAGTCTTAAAACCCATAAAATCATAAAAACAGAAAAAAAAACATTAAAACCCCTAAAAAAACTAAGACTGCTCAAAATCCCTAAAAATCGATTAAAATCTTAAAATCTCTAAAAATACACAAAAAACATAAAAACCGTAAAAACCTTGAAGAACCCTAAGAAAAACCTATAAAACTAAAAACACTTAAAAACTATACACCCTCAAAATACTAAAAACCCCTAAAAACTATAAAAATATATAAAAAATCCTTAAAAATATCAAAAACCCTAAAAACATTGAAAAACGCTTAGAAACAATTAAAACAAAAAAAATAATTTAAACACCTAAAAACCTAAAAAAAACATTAAAAATGGTAAAAAAACCCCAAAAAGAACCTAAAAACCTAAAAACCCCTAAAACCCCAAAAAACCTTTAAAATATTAAAACCCTAAAAACTAACTAAAATCTCTAAAAACCTTTTAAACCCCTAAAAATGTTAAAAAAGTCAAAACCCCAGAAAACCAAAAAACCTAGAACACAGAAAAACCTAAAAACCTTAAAAAAACTGAAAACACTAAATCCATAAAAACCCTAAAATCCCATAAAAATATTTAAAATCCCAAAAAATGTCAAAATTCTCAAAATCTATTAAAAACATTAAGAATAAAATAAAAACCAATAAAACATAAATCCCTTCAAAACATAAAAATGCTAAAAAACCATAAAACCCACTAAATCCATAAAATCCCTAATATCCATAAAATTCTAGAAATCCCTAAAAATATCAAAAAGCATTAAAAGCGCTAAAAACCCTGAAAAAACCTAAGAAAACTATAAAATCATAATACACCTGAAACCCCTAAAAACATTAAAAAATACAAAACTGATAAAACCCT
The DNA here is from genome assembly GCA_963277665.1 of Viscum album. Taxonomy (NCBI): domain Eukaryota; kingdom Viridiplantae; phylum Streptophyta; class Magnoliopsida; order Santalales; family Viscaceae; genus Viscum; species Viscum album. The sequence continues at coordinate 145,810,967 of OY728141.1, forward strand.
AAAACACCCAGAAACATAAAGAATAACTAAAAATCTTAAAAACTCCATAAAACCCCATAAAACCCATAAAAACTCTAAGAACCTAAAAAACTATAAATAAACCCTATGAAACCATATAAATTCAAAAAAATTATAAACACCTTAAAACCCTAAAAAATAAAACTAACCCTAAAAACCCAAAAAACCACTAAAAACCCTAAAATACTAAAATTCCCTAGAAACCACAATAAACCTAAAAAATCAATAAAAATCATTATAAACAAAAAACACTCGAAAAAAATAAAAAACCCTATGAAAAACATAAAAACCTAAAAACACTTAAAACCCCTAAAAATAAAAAAAAACACAAAAAACCATAATAGCCCTAAAACCCCTAAATCCCCCAAAAATCACAAAAATCATTGAAACCCACAAAAATCATAAGCCATAAAAATCCATAAAAACAAATAAACCCAAAAAACCTAAAAAAACTAAGAAAAATTTAAAAACCTAAAAATATTTAAACCCCAAAAAACAAAAATAATGATAAAAACTACAAAAAACCTAAAATGGCTCTAAAAACCCCTAAAACATAAAAAACAAATAAAAACCTGAAAAAACCAAAAAACCTATAAAAACCCTAAAAACCCAATAAAAACTCTACAAAACTATTAAATCCCTAAAAATGTTGAAAATATCTAAAAACCATAAAAACCATTAAAATGCCAAAAAACCTCAAAAAACATAAAAAAACTCAAAAAACACAAAAGAACCTCCAAAAGCCCCAAAACCCAAAAAACACAAAATCCCAAAAAACACTAAAGAACATAAAAATCCTAAAAATCCCAAAAAATATCAAAAAAATATAAAATACCCTAAATACCACCGAAAATTTTAGAAAAACACAAAAACCTAAAAACGCTTAAAACCCCAAAAAACTTTAGAACTCGAAAAACCCTAAAAAACTAAAAATCCTAAAAACCCTAAAATCCCTAAAAACCTAAAATCCAATAAAAACCTAAAAACCCCAAGTAAAACCTTAGAAATCCAAAAATAATTGAAACCCCAAAAACATAAAAAGTCATAAAACCCTAAAAATACATGAAAAAGATCCTAAAAATCTTAAGAACCCTAAAAACTCTTAAAAATTAAAAAAAACATAAAACCTATAAAACCACTAAAACCAACAAAAGATATAAAAATAATTTAGACCCCAATTTTTTTTTAAAAAACATAAAAAACATAACAAAACCTTAAAATAAAAAAATAAAACTAAAAACCCTAAAATACTAAAAAAAAAGTAAAAATACAAAAATATATAAAAAAACTAAAACCCCTAAAAACTGTAAGAAATTATTTAGGAACTAAACACACTTAAATCCACTAAAAATCGAAAAAACAATAAAACCCCTAATAAACAATAAAAACCATAAAACCCTCAAAATCACAAAATACCCAAAAAACCAAGAAACCCCAAGAAACCAAAAATCTATAAAATTCCTAAAAATCCATAGAAACCAAATAAAATAATAAATTCCCTAAGAAAATTGATAAAATCCCTAAACACATGAAAAATTCAAAAACCTTGAAAACCTAAAAACACTTAAAACCTCTAAAAACGTAAAAATGCTAAAAACCTAAAAATCATAAAAAAACAGAATAAACCTAATAAACATAAAAATCCTATAAAAATTCTTAAAAATCCATAGAAGCATAATTTTTTTTGAAACCCATAAAAACGCTAAGAAAACATTAAAAAACTAAAAACATATCAAAGTAAAAATAACAAAAATACACTAAAACCCAAAAAACCCTAAAACGACCCTAAAAACCCTGAAAAAAATAAAAATACACCACAACCCTGAAAACCTTAAAATGGCTTAAAACCCCATAATAACCCTAAAAAATAAAAAAAATCTAAAAACCCATTAAATCCCTAAAAACCTAAGAACATTTAAAAACCATAAAAACCCTGAAAACAAAAAAAATATCTAAAAACCATAAAACCCTAAAAACCTTCAAAATCCCTAAGAACCCCAAAAAATAAAAATGCTAAAAATTAATTTAAAATACATATGAAAATAAATCCTCTAAAAACCGATAAAAACACTAAGAAAACCTTAAAACCTAAAAAACCTAAAAATTTATAAAAACCCAAATAAACCCTAAGAACTCTGAAAACCCAAAAACCCTTAAAGATCCCAAGAAGAACATAAGAAACCATAAAATACCTAAAAATTGCTTGAATATCCAAAAAACAGAAAACCCATAATAAACTTGAAAACCCTTAATAAAACCTTAATAACCTAAAACACTTAAAACAACACAAATCCAAAAAAATATTAAAAAATTAAAAAATCCATAAAACCCCCAAAACCCTAAAAATAATAAAAATCACTAGTAAACAATAATGACCCTAAAAACTCATCAATACCCAAAAAACTAATAGACTCTCCAAATACCCTTTCAACACATAAAATCATTACAAATCCCTAAAGAACCATAAAAAACCTAAAAACGAAAAAACCCCTAAAAACCCAAAAAGCATAAAACCCTAAAACCCAAAAAACCCTCCTGATCACTAAAATCCTAACTAACCTGATCACTAAAATCCAAAATAACATAAAAAATTTAATGAATCCCTAAAAATCTCAGAAAATGAAAAAACCCCTAAAAATATAGAAAACCTTAAGAAAAACTTAAAAATAAAAAATCACATAGAAGCATTAAAAAACTAAATAACACTAAAAATCCTAAAATCACTAAAACCCCTCAAAATCCCTAAAAACCCTTACAACCATAAAAACACTAAAAAAGCACAAACAATATCAAGAAACATAAAAACCCTTATAAACCTTGAACACCTCTATGAAAATAATAAAATCATAGAAACACATAAAACCTATAAAAAACAAAAAAATGATAGAAAACCTAAACCTTAAAAGACTATAAAAACACCAAAAACCCAAAAAAAAATTAAAAACCCTAAATCCCCATAAAAACCCAAACACACTAAAAACACACAAAAACCCTTTAAACATCAAAAAACATTAAAAAAATCTTAAAACATTAAAACAATAAAAACTAAAAAAACATAAAAACCCAAAAACTAAAAAACCCTAAAACCTTGAAAAACCTTAAAAAATATAAAATACAAAAAAAACATAAAAACAAAAAAAATTACTAAAAACTCTGAAAATACCTAATAAAACCTTACAAACCTAAAACCACTTAATACCCTAAAAAACATAAAAACACTAAAACCCTAGATAATAATAAAACCCCTAAAAACAATATATCCTTAAAAATCCAAAAATACACTAAAAATCACAGAAAGCCTAATAAACCCTAAAAACCAAAAAAATACCTAAGAAAAACTTAAAAACCTAAAAACATGAAACCCCTAAAATAACTAAAAAATGATAAAAACACTAAAAGTCACTAAGAAGAACATAAAATCCCTAAAACCCAGAAAGGCCCCAAAAAACCATATAAACCCCTAAAACCCCTAAAATACTAAAACTCGCTAAAAATGATAAAATCCCATTAAATGCATAAAAAATTAAAAAAATTTAAAAAGCATGAAACCCTAAAATACTCAAAAAATCATTAGAGAAAAAAAAAACAATAAAACCCTTAAAAACACTAAAAATTCCTAAAAATAAATAAAATCTATATAATCCTATATAATCCTATAAAATACCCAAAACCCTAAAAATGCAAAAAGCATGAAAAACCCAAAAAAACATTATGAAAACATAAAAACATAAAAAACACTTAAAACTCCTAAAAACCTAAAAAATGCTATGAACCCTTAAAAAACCCTAAAACATATAAAAATTATAATACCCTCAAAATACATAAAAACCCTAAAAAATACAAATTAATAAAAATATAAAACCCATAAATACCATGAAAACCCATGAGAAGACCATAAAATCCTAAAAATACTTAAAACCATAAAAACTCTAAAATACCATAAAAACCATAAAAACCCTAAAACCCATACAAATCATAAAAACCCATAAAAAATATAAGTCCCTAAATACCCACTAAAAAAGCTAAAAATAATTTAAAACCCTAAGAAAGTTAAAAAATGTAAAGCTCATAAAAACACTACGAGACATAAAAAACCCTAAAAAACAACAATGCATTAAAATCCTAACAACCCTCAAAATCCCTAACAACCCTAAAAACCCATAAAAATTCTAAAGAATCCCTAAAAATTCCTAAAAATGTAAAAAACCATAAAAACATGAAAAACCCAAAAAAATCATAAAAACCTAAAAAATCCTAAAACCAGTAAATACATAAAAATGCTAACAACTCAAGAGAAAACCAAAAATCCCTAAAAATCCAATAAAAAAAATTTTAAACCACCAAAATACTTAAAAACCCTACCACCTCATAGAGGCAGTCAAAACTAAAAACACACTAAAACTGTTTAAACCCCTAAAAATATTAAAAACCACTAAAAAACCTTGAAAAGAAAAAAATAATCAAAAAAACTAAAACCCCAAAACCCTAAAAACCCTAAAAACCCCAAACCCCTCAATGTATATAACAAGTCTTAAAATTTAAAAAAATTAAAAACAATTCTAAAAAGCACAAAAAAACCCATAAAAACCAAAAAAAACCTGTAGACACTTAAAACACCTAAAAACCCATAAAAATCAAAGAAAACATTGAAAAACAAGAAACACGTGAAACACTTAAAAACCTAAAAATGAAAAAAATTTCAAAAAACCATAAACCCATCAAAATCCCTAAAACCCCTAAAAACCATAAAAATATAAAAAAAATACCTAAACAAAATAAAATGAAAAAACATTCAGAACCATGAAAAATCCAAATAAAATATAAAAAACCTACAAAAACATTCAACCCTGAAATTAATTAAAGATGCTAAAAACCGAAAAAAACTAATGACCCTACAAGACCCTAAAATCAATAAATGCCCTAAAAACTACTAATAACCATGAAACCCCTAGAAACATTGAAAAACTAAAAACCTATAAAAACCCTAAAATCTCACTAAAAGCTCTAAAAACCCTTTAAAACTCAAAAACATTAAAAAATATATAAATCATTACAAAACCTAATTAACTAAAAAAACCATAAAACCCCTAAAAATCATAAAAACCAAAAAATCAATAAAAGGACATAAAAATCCTAAAAACCCATAAAATTCATAAAAACACCTAAAATCCCTAAAAACATAAAAATCCCTAAAACAAGAAAAACAGAAATAAAAAATTAAAAACCTCAAAACACTAAAAACCCCTAAAAACATAAAAACAAAAAAAACACAAAACCCTAAAACACATAGAAAACTAAAAAACCCCAATAAAAAAACATAAAACCCTAACAGCCCTCAAAATCCATAAAAAACAAAAACCATAAAAATACTAAATAATTCTTAAAAATTCCAACAATCATAAAAACCTTAAAACCTAGAAAATCTATAAATACATTGAAATCCTAAAAACACTTAAAACCCCTAAACACCTAAAAATGCAAAATCCATAAAAACAAAAAAAACCAAAAAACTAAAGGAACCCATAAAAACCATAAAAACCCTACAACCCCATAAAAACTGAAAAACTACTAAAAACTATAAGAACCATTTAAACACCTAAAACATTAAAAACAAATGAAAAACAAAAAAAACCATAAAAAACTGATAAACCGTAAGACCCCCTAAAAATACCTTAAAACCCTCAAAATCAATAACTACCCTAAGAACCATAAAAATCATAGAAAATACATAAAATTACCAAAAATTTAAAAAACCCTAAAAAAATTGAAAAACCCAAAGAAAAACTTAAAAATAGAAATACATAAAACCCCTAAAAAACCTAAAAATGTTAAAAACCCTAAAAACCCCAACCCCCCCATCAAAATCCCTAAATCTACTAAAAAGCATAAAAATAAAAATAAAATCTCCAAAGCGCCCAAAAAACCTAAAAAATAATAATAACCTTGAGAAAACCATAGACGTCCATAAAAACCTAAAACTATTAAAACCCCTAAACCCTAAAAAAATTCCAAAAACCATAAAAACCATAAAAGACCATAAAACCCCTCTTCCAGGGTTTCTCATGGGTTCTTCCCAAAGCTTTGGTGATGGATCTTTGGTTCTTCATGGTTCTCGGCGAAGGCCTACATAGGACGTGCTCTTCAGTCTCAAGGTTATGGTGGTCTCTTATTTTTAGTGGCCTCGAATTCCCTGAATGGTGACTTTTTCTGGGCCTTCGGCTTCTAATACCTATCGGGCATTTCTCCTTTTCTGTTTTTTTGAAATTCAAAGGATATAGAGGTTGTGAGAACATTTGTGGATTCAAATCTGGTCATTTTTAAAGGTGACGTCGCTGCATTTCTACCACGGATCGGGGTCATGTTTGTAGAGCTGAAGTGTCCAACTTTAGTTTAACTTGGTTGCGAGCCTCTTCGGCTAAGCAGGATGCAGCTGAGGCACAATAGATGATCAATAACCTGCCCTGGGATCTCATATCAGATGGTACCTCAATCTTGCATCCTTTAGTTTGTGTTCCCTTTGTAGGTGGTGTCCGCTATGTCTGCTCGCGTTGCGACCTAGGCTCTTTGGGTGTCGTCTTTTGGACACCATTTAGGTAAATTATCAGGGCTTCGGGTTTTGTTCCTTCGCAGGTGGATTTGGTTGGATGTTGCTTCTAGTATGTGGAATGAGGTACAACTTTATGTTCTCTTTTTTTTACTAGTTCCGATCTTCTGGTATGACTCGGTGATTGAGGGCTTCAATTGTGGTGGTTCTTATTCATGGAATGTTGATTCAGGATCTGGATTTTGGAAAAGGATGGAGTTCCTATCATTCTATTGGTTGGGATCTATTGGTTTTAATTTTTTGGATGTCGTATATTTTTTGGTTTGAAGGTGATTGATGATTATCTGATTGTCGCTCGTTCGGTTGCGTGGTGCTGGTGCTGTCGGATGGGTTTGATGCAAGGTGTTTTTGGGATCTGGATCTGATTGAAGCGGTTAGGGTGTTGTGGAATGGTCCCATGTGTGGGAATTGGTGGTCCTATGCTACTTTTGACGGTGATATGCTGGATGATGGTGGTTTAGAAGGTCCTGGATATTTTAAATCAAAGATATGGATTCCCTTTCTTGCTTTGATGAGGAATATTGGTCACTGCTTGTGTGTGATGTTCTTGGTTTGGTTCTACCTAGGTTGGTGCTGCTGGAAGCTATCTTTTGGGGGCAATTCTAATGCACGATGTTAGGATGTTTTGGTAAGTGACAATTGGATTTGGATGTAGGGGTCCAGATGCTCATTGTTGTCGTCCCCCTTGTCTTGTGTGCCCACCTCTACTCTTGCTCCCCTACCCATCATAGTGGACTCCATCTTGGTCCAATATGATGGCGCATGTGGTGGTTTTTGGATGGCGCTGGTGGTTCAGCTCAGCGCCAAGGGCGCGTCTTGGCGGGTAAGTGCTACTAAGTGGTGGAGCCTTGAGAAGCTATGATTAGAGTTTAGGCTAATGGTTTCCGAACATGGTACGATGATGAAATATGGTGGTGTGGAGACAAGGTCTTGCTGTGGTGCTACTGATATTGTGCTGATGAATGTTGATGAAGTTTCTATTGATAGTTATGGTGTTGTTGGATGTTGGTTGCTACTTGGTTGGAATTTTTGAGTTTGGATGCTGTTTAATGCTGGATGATGGTGATGGTTTCTGCTTGGTTCTTGTGTATTTTTTTCTTGGATTTGTTTTGTGTCTTTTCTTATTTGGGTTTCTTTTTATGGGTTTGGGGTGTTTAAGGGTTTTTATGTGTGAGTCGGTTGACTCCTCCCCTCCCTTGTCGGCTGCGTCTTTTTTCCTAATAGATATTTGGGGGGAGGGGTCGGGAATAGCCGAACCCTCGTATCTTCTTTCCCCAAAAACGTTAAAAAACTAAAAAAACAGTACAAGCTCTAAAAAATCAAGAAAACCTCAAAACAAAATAAAACCATAAAAATTCTGAAATCCCGTAAAAACCCTAAAACCCCTAAAAACCTAAAAATCCTAAAAACACATAAAATCATAAAAAATCCCAAAAAATCTCTAAAAACATAAAAAACCCTATAAACCCTAAAATCCCAAGAAAACCATAAAAACCTAAAAACAAATAAAACCCCTATAATTAAGAAAACTCATAAAATGCTAAAAAATACTAAAAACCATTAAACCCCCTAAACCCCTAAAAATCCCCAAAAACTCGAAAAACAATTAAAATCCCTAAATCCCTAAAATTCATAAAAACATAAAAAACCTAAAAACACTAAAAACCCCTATGAAAACATTAAAACCCAAAAAACAATTAAAACCCCTAAAACCTAAAAGTACTAAAAACCCAAAAGACCCAAAAACCCAAAAACACATAAAAACAAAAATCCCTTAAAACATTAAAAACCCAAATAACCAATATAATCCCTTAAGACCTCCAGTTGTGTGGGGTGGAAATAGATCTGTAGTTGATGGAGGTAAAGTGGTTATTGAGTGCCAACCCAAGGTGGCCAACATCTTCAAGCATTTGAGGAGTGACCTGAAGCTCTCGGATGCTGGGAATTCCTTATGCAGGAAGGTTTCTAATGGTGGGAAGTCAAACTCATCTGATATTAGGGAGTCCATCCCAACCTTCAATCGCTTGGAAGGGCTGGAGCATGAGGAGGTGGTGCAAGAGTCTCCACTTGTTGATGCTGGGAGTGAGAAGTCTGAGGTTTAGGAGAGAGGGGTGCAGGCTGTTGTTGCTTAGAGAGGTGGAAGGGGTGTGGCCCAGCAGGCTAGTGAAGTTGAGACAATGTTGGACAGCACTAGGCACTCGGGCGATGTTGATGAGCAGGAGATAAGGGAGTTAAAGGCTCTTGGAAACAACTGTGATGTTTTTGATGTGGATAAGGGAAAGGTAAGCAATATTAATGGAGAGGAGGGGAAAGGGGCTCCGGTTGCTGATGATGGGAGTGTAAGTCCTGCTGTACAGATGCTAAGTGAGAAGCTTGATGTTGTTCTAAATGCTGAGTCAATTCTAGACATTATTGGACCCTTAAATGATGCTGGCGAGCAGGGGAAAAGGGAAAAGCATGGGTTAGAGCCTCCATTGAATGAGGGGAATTTACAGATGGCCTTGGCCGGTGTGGTGTCCCCTCTTTGTATAGCTTCTGATGAACCTGTTATTACTAACTGTTCCTTGAATCAGGAGGCCCCCTTCATCCCGGATCACCCAGGTCCTTGGAAGGGCAACCCTGTACATGCTCATGAGATGAATTGACAATGGTGGACTGCCCAGGTCCTTGTGGGGTTCTTTCGGGCTATCCACTTAAGCAGGAATCCTCCTTCATTCCCAACCAACTTCAGGAAGATAATAGTAGGATTGATCACAAGATGGCTATAGTCCTTAATGAGAGGGCCATGCTTAAGGAGGGCACCGGGAAGGAAAACAAGCATGTTGGGATCCATGTTGATCCCAAAAGGAGGAAGCCGAGGAAGGACTACTCTTCCTTGATAAAGACTGTGTCCACAAGAGCATCCTACAAGGCGAAGGAAAATGCCTCTGGAAGAGGTGAAAGGGCTGCCAAGAAATAGCTGAATACGGAGAAGGTGAGGTTAAGGGAGCATTATGCCAATTTATTGAAGCAATATGACTCTTCTGAATGGGAATCAGTAGTCTCTGATGCGGACTACGGTTATGGTTCCGAGGGATACCCCCTGGTGCGGACTATGAGGATGATGAAGGCTGGTAGATCCTGTGAAGGGATGGGTTGCTGATGGAAGCTTGGTGCTTCTTTTGGGTTTTCTTTCTTTTTTGCGGTCTTTGGGTGTGTGTTTGTTAAGGGATTTTGGGTGTGGGTTGATTGACCTCACCCATCCCTTTTCTGAAGTGTCTTTCTTCTCATTAATAAACTTTGGGGGGTGTCATGAATAGCCTGGCCCCGAGCCTTCCTTGCCAAGTAACCCATACAAATTCAAAAAAATCACTAAAAAAATATAAAACCCCATTAAAACACTAAACCATTAAAAAAATATATAAAACCTAAAAGACCCTAAAACTCATAAAACCACTATAACTCAAAAAAAAACACAAAAAACATAAAACTCATCAAAATTCCAGAAAATCATAAAAAACTATAAAAATTTAAAAAAATCCCTACAAATCCCTACAAATAAAAAACCCCAAAAAGCTAAGAAATAGTTAAAAAAACAAGGCACTTGAATCCACTCAAAAAACTAAAAATTTCAAAACCCCTAAAAAAATAAAAACCCTAAAACACAAAAAAAAATTAAAATCCCTAAAAAACCTGAACACCCATAAAAGTCATAAAATTTGCTAAAACCCCTAAAGATGTAAAAAAATCCTAAAAACCTTGAATAACTATGTGAAATCCTTGAAATCCAAAATGCTCTACAAACCCCTAAAAAACCAAAAAAATTGCTAAACCCATAAAAGAACCTAAAAAACCTTAAACCATAAAAACCACTAAAAACCATAAAAACATTAAAACCATTAAAACCCTAAAAACCCACTAAAACTAGAAATACCATTTAATAGCCTAAAATGTTAGGAAAATATAAACAACATTAAAATTCCTAATAAAAAAAACCCTAAAAACCTAAAAAACATGATAAACCAAAAAACCCAAAAAACCATAAATATCCATAAAACCCCTCTATATCCTTAAAACCCCTAAAACCTATAAAAACACTAAAAAACAAAAAAAATCCTAAAAACATAAAAAACCTAAAAATTCTGGAAAACCCCTATGAAAATCATAAAAACCATAAAAACCTAAAAACACCTAGAACCCCTAAAAACCGAAAAAAACACAAAGAACCCTAAAAAACCCTAAATCCCCTAAAAACCGAAATACCCTCAAAATCCCTAAAAACCATAAAAAACAAACAAACCTAAAAAATAACTACAAATGTCTAAAAATTTATAAAACCCTAGAAAAATTGAAAACCCCAAAGAAAACCATAAAAACATAAAAACACTTAATGTCCCTCAAAATCCTAAAAAATTCTATAAACTCTAAAAACCCTAAAAAGACCCTAAAACCAATAAAAACCATAGACACTGATAAAAACATTATAAAACACTAAAAATACATAAGAAACATAAAAACCCACAAAAAACTATAAAAACCATTTAAACTGATTAAAATATAAAGAAAATCAAAAAAAAACCTTGAAACCCTAAAAAAATTAAAAACCCTTTAAAACCTAAAATATTTTAAAACCCTAAAAGACTACAAAAACCATAAAATTATTTAAAAAATAATAAAAACATAAAAATAAATAAAAAATCCCCAAAAATCCCTAAAATATTGTTAATGCTAGTTTTTCAGTGTTGTCGTTTGTTAGAGGTTGCTTCTGGTTTCTTGGGAAGATGAGTTTGTCTTGGGTTTCTGAGCGGGAGTTGCTTCGGTACTACAATTTGGCTGCTACTTGTAGTTCTTTGTGCTATGGTTGGTTTGGTTGTGATTATTTGCGGTCAGTGGTCTTGTTTTATGGATTCTGGTGCCTGGCGGGGGTTGTTGTTCTACTGAGGGATGGTGAAGCTAGTTTGGTTGTGGTTCAATGTGTATGCTGGCTATGGGTTCTTCTGAGTGGTTCTGTGCTGATGGAGGTGGACCTTCTTTGTGAGAAGGTGCTGGATGTTGGGTTTTGTGAGTTTGGACGCTGGTCTTTGGTTGGTTGTGAGCTGCTGGTTGCTGGTGAATGCTGGATGATGGAGCTTCTTATGGAGGATCTTCTTGGTGAGAAGGTGCTGGATGCTAGAACATGTGATATTGGTCGCTGGTCGCTGCTTGGCTGTGAGGTGTGGAAGCTGGTTTCTGCTTGGATGGGAAGTGATAAAGGGGTGGTGGTGCTACCGAATGCAGGAATTGGCTGAGAAGGTGCTGAAGCTGTTGTGGGTTTGGTGTTATGTCTTTTTTTCTTTTGATTTTTCTTTTTTTAGGTCTTTGGGTGTGTGTTTGTTATGGGCTTTTGGGTGTGGGTTGATTGACCTCGCCCATAAAAATCCATAAAACTGTAAAACTACTAATGAATTTAAAAACAATTTAATCTAAAAAAATTATAAAATCTAAAAAAATTAAAATCCTTAAAAACACAAAAAAAAAACCTAAAAACCAAAAAACCCATAAAAACCCTAAAAACCATAATAAAACCCCCCAAATTCTCTAAAAGTCCTAAAAACCCCTAAAACCCAAAAAAAATCACTAAAACTACCAATAAACATACAAAACCCAAATACCCAAAAAGACCCTAAGAAAACCTTAAAAATATAAAAAGAAAAATAATACCCCAAAATACCTAAAAATGATTAAAACTCTACAAAAACCGCAAAAATCAACCAAAAACATAAAAATAAAAAAAAAACCATAAAACCCTCGAATTACCATAATACTATAAATATACATAATAAATATAAATAATCCATAAAAATACCATAAAACGTAAAAAATGTAAGAACCCTGAAAACCACTATGAAAAATTTAAAACATAGAAACACACAGAACCCATTAAAAATCTAAAAAACTCTAAATACCCTTAAAACCCTAAAAACATTAAAACCCTTAAATCCATAAAAACCAATAAAAACATTAAAAAAACACTAAACACCCCAAACACTACTAAAAATATTAAATACCCTCTAATCCTCTAAAAACATTAAACACTCTAAAAAACCTTTAAAACCCAAAAAATCAAAACTACCCTAAGATGCTAAAAATCCACAAAAATTCTAAAAAACACTAAAACCCATAAAATTTATAAACCCCAAAAAATCTTAAAAATCCTAAAGATACATTAAAACCTAAAAAAATTTAACACCCTTAAAAACCCCAAGAAGCTAAAACCCTTAAAAAACCCATAAAACCCACAAAATCCCAAAAAACCTAAAATAAAATTAAAATCATAAAAAAGAACTAAAGAACCAAAAAAATTTAAAAACACAAAAAACCCCAAAAACATTAAGAAAACCATAAAAACATAAAATAATTAAAACCCAAAAAACACCAAAAAAATCCAAAAAAACCTATAAACCTTAAAAGCCTAAAAAACACTAAAAGTGACTAAAAACCATAAAACCCCTAAAAATCTATAAAAACATAAAACCAATAAAATCCTTAAAACCTCTAAAAACTCAGGAAAAACATTAGACATACTGAAACATTAAAATATCTGAAAAACATAAAACCCCAAAAAAATAAAAAAAGCATAAACCTAAAAATAATAATAAAAACACTAAACCCCTCAAATCACTAAAACCATAAAATAAAAAAACTAAAAAAATCCATAAAAACCCAAAAAATGTAAAAGACCATAAAACCATGAAAACTCCTATAAAGCCTTAAAAAAATAAAAACACTTAAAATATCTAAAAACATTCAAACGCTAAAAACCGTAAGAGCCCTAAAAACTTTTAAAATCCCAAAAAAACAAAAAAAAACTACAAAAATCCCAAAAAATACACTAAAAATCCAGAAAAATGTAAAAACCAGTAAAAACCTTGAAAACCCCTAAGAAAACCTAAAAACCCAAGAAAAAATGAAAACCTGTTAAAAACCAAAAAATTCTAAAAACCCTGGAAAACATAAAAGACCCTAAAACCCACTAAAACCATACAAACCCCAAAAAACCACAATAAAACCAAAAGAAAATAAAAACACTAAATACCAAATAAAATAGTAAAAAAACCTGAAACCCATACAAATTTAAAAACACTAAAATCCATAAAAATCCTAAAAATAAAAAAAACGATAAAACTACAAAAAAACCATAAAACCCCTAAAACACTCAAAGTCCCTAGAAACCCAAAAAAATAAAAAAAACATTAATTACCTAAAAATCCCAAAAAAATTAAAAAACCATACAAAAGGGTTTTTCTACGGATCACCTCAAAAGGGTTATAAATAACATTTCAGGCTTTCTTTGTGTTAGACTATATATCTGTTGCTAAAAATGTTTTATGTGATAGATCATCGAAAATAATTATATTTGTGGTGACTTCTTCCACGACATGCAATTTGTGACAGACACCTTTCACAAAAATTCATTTGTGATGAGAATCAGTCACAAATGCGCCATCACAATTATAAGAAATTCCTTTTTATATTAGGGGTTTTACAATTTTTTAGGTTTTTATGGTTTTTAAGTGTTTTTAGTTTTTTAATGTTTTCTTTGTGGTTGTACAGTTTTTGGGGGATTTCAAGTTTTTAGTGATTTTTAGCATTTTAAGGATTTTTATGGGTTTTTCCATTTTATGGATTTTGATATTTTTTTTGGTTTTTATGGTTTTTGTGGGGGTTTTTGGTTTTATTTGTGTTTTGAAGGTATTTTAGAGTTTTTTTTATCATTTTTAGGTGTTTAAAGGGTTTTTATATTTTTAGAATTTTATAGGGATTTTATGGGTTTTTGGGGTTTAATGTTTTTAGGGTTATTTGGGTTTTTAGAGTTTTTAGGGGTTTTATAATTTTTAGGTTTTTAGGTGTCCTAATAGTTTTTTTAGTTTAAAATTTTTCTTATGGGTTTATAGGTTTTTGGGGTTTTTTACCTTTTAGGGATTTTAGGGATTTTCATGGATTTTTATGGTTTTTAGGGTTTTAATGTATTTTGAAGGTTTTTTAGGTTTTTTTATCATTTTTGGGTTTATGTGGTTTCTAGTTTTTTATTTTTTAAGATTTTCAAAGGGGTGTTTTAGGAATTTAGGGGGTTTTTTTGTTTTTATGAATTTTTAGTGATTTTTTGTATTTTTATAGTTTTTAGGGTTATTAAGGATTTTGAGGGGTTTTGATTTATAAGGTATTTTGGGGTTTTTATGGGTTTTAAGGATTTTTAGAGTAATGAAAATTATTTAGGTGTTTGAAGGATTTTTAGAGTTATTAGTGGGTTTTTTGGATTTTATGAGTATTTAGATTTTAATTGGTTTTTAGGGGTCTTAAGGTTTTTATCATTTTTTGGTATTTTATGGGTTTAAAAAAAATTAGGTTTTCAAGGGTTTCATAGATTTGTTTAGGGGTTTTATTTTTATTATGTTTTTAGGGATTATAGGGATTTGTTAGGATTTTTATGTTTTTTTTGGTTTTAAGGATTTTTGAGGGATTTCAGGGGTTTTAGAGTTTTTAGGGTTTTAAGGTTTGTTTTTGGTTTTAGGGGTTTTTTAAATTTTTTAGGGTTGTAAGTATTTTTAGTATTTTTTAAATAAAATTAATTTTAATGGGTCTTAACAGTTTTTTTGGGGTTTTATGGTTCTTTAGAGTTTTAAAATATTTTTAAGGGTTTTTAAGGTTTTTATGTGTTTTAAGGGATTTTAGGGTATTTTAGATTTTTAGGTTTTCATGGGGTTTAAGTGTTTTCTGGGTTTTATGGTTTTATTAGGGGTTTGTAGTGTTTTTTCAATTTTTTAGGGATATTTATGTAATTTTTTGGACATTTATGGGGTTTTAGAGTTTTTAGGGATTTTGAAGACTTTTTGGAGTTTTTAGGGGTTTTAGGGTTTTAATTGTTTTTTTGAGTTTTTTAGTGTTTTAATGTTCTTACAATTTTTTTATTTTTTAGGGGTTAAAAGGGTAATTAGGGGTTTTAGTGGTTTTATGTGTTTTTATGTTCTTTAATATTTTTAGGGGTTTCATGGCATTTATTGATTTTATGGTTCTCTAGGGATTTTAGAATATTTTATGTTTTTAGGGGTTTTTTATGTTTTTATGTGTTTAATTTTTTCATATGGGTTTTTAAATTAATTGGGGTTTTTATGTTTTTTGTTATTTTTAGGTACTTTTATAATTTTATAGTTTTTTTGGTATTTTTAGGTATTTTGAGGATTTTTAGTTTATTTTGGGTTTTTATGGGATTTTTCTTTTTTTAGTTTTTTAGGGTTTTATGGGTTTTTAGAGTTTTTTAACATTTTAGGAAATTAAATGGGTTTTATAGTTTTAGTGGGTTTTTAGGTTTTATGTGTTTTTATGGATTTTACGGGACTTTGGTTTGTTCGATTTTTTAGGCTATCATATTTTTTGGGTGGGTTTGGGGTTTTAGATTTTTTATGATTTTATGATTTTTATGGGGTTTTGAGGGAGTTTATTTTTTTAGGGATTTTTAGTAAGTTTTAGTATTTTTCTGGTTTTTATGGATTTTGAGGGTTATTAGGGGTGTTATGTGTTATTTAGGGGATGTTTTAGTTTTTAGGGTTTTAAAGGATTTTTAGAGTTTTTTTTAAAAAAATAGGGCTTAATGAGTTTTTAGATCTTTTTTGGTTTTTAGTGTATTTAAAATATTATAGTGGTTTTAGGGGTGTTAGGATTTTTATAGGTTTTTATAGGTTTTTATGGTTATTTAGGGTTTTTAGTGTTTTTTGGTTTTTAGCGGTTTTTAGTGTTTTTAGGTTTTTATGGTTTTCTTCAAATTTTTAGGGTTTTATGATTTTTATCTATTTAGAGAGTTTTATGGTTTTTAGGGATTTTATGTATTTTCATATTCTTATGGTTTTTAGAGGTTTTATGGTTTTTATGGGTTTTACGGTATTTAGGGTTTTTTGGTTTTTTAGGGATTTATGTGTTTTTAGGTCTTTACGGTTTTATTTGTGGTTTTCAGGGTTTCTAGGGTTTTTTGAATTTTTATGAAATTTTAGGGATTATTTAGATTTTTTATGGTTTTTTTGAATTTTTATGTATTTTAGGGTTTTCAGGTTTTTAGGGTTTTTATTGTTTTTGGGGTTTTAGAGTTTTTTGGGGTTTTAGGGTTTGTAGCATTTTTTAGGTTTTTGGGGGACCTATGTTTTTTTTGGTTTTTATGAATTTATTATGTGTTTTCTTGGACTTTGGGGATTCTTATATTTTTATTGATTTTAATGATTTTCAGGTTTTTTTGTTTTTAGGTTTTTTAGGGATTGTGATGGTTTTTATGGGTTTTATGTTTTTTTTTATTTTTAGAGTTTTTTTAGTTTTTTTAGTTTTTTAATGTTCTTAATGATATTTTGTATTTTTAGGGGTTTATAGTGATTTCAGAGTTTTTAGTGGGTTTTTAGTGTTTTATGGTTTTTTATCGGGTATTTAAGGGTTTTGGGGATTATTATAGATTTTAGGGGGTTTGGGTTTTTATGGTCCTTTAGGGGTTTTGGCATCTATATTTTTTTGTAGTTTTATATTTATTATATTTTTAAGGGTTTCTAAGTGGTTATCATGGGTTTTATCATTTTTTATATTTTTAGTGATTTTAGTGTTTTATTTTTTTTTATATATATTTTTTATGGATTTTAAGAGTTATTTTTGTTTTAGGGTCATTTAGGGGTTTTATAATTTTTTTTTGTTTTTAGGAGTTTTATGTGGTTTAATGTAATTATTTTTTTAGGATTATTTATGGTTTTTAGGTTTCTTTATATTTTTTGGTATTTTAAGGGTTTTAGGATTTTATATGTTTTAAGGATTTTGAGGATTCTTACACTGTGTTTGATGAGATTTTAATAAAAGAAAAGAAATTATTTGATATTTTATAAAAGAAATGAAATTAAAAGAAATGATTGCAATTTATTTCCTTGCATTTCGATCAGTAACTTAGTAAAATAAAAGAAATTATTTGCAATCCCCTCTATCTTGTTTGGTGAATCTTTTTAAAAGAAAAGAAAATAAATTCTATTGTGATACATGCGGAAAATTGGGATAAAATTTCAATTTTAAAATATTAACAACCCTCCACCATCATTTCTCTCCAAATCATCCCAATTTAGGGGTGATTTAAAAACAATAATAGGAGAGAAATCTATTTCTCTCCATTTCTCCTCTTATCATTTCTTTCCCCTTAAAATTATCTCGCCAAACACGAGAAACTAATTTCTCCTCTCAGTATCATCCCTACCAAACTAGCCCTTAGTGTTTTATATGGTTTTTATAGTTTTTAAGATTTTTAGGGTTTCTTGTGTTTTTAGGGGTTTTAATGTTTTTCATGTTTTAAGGTATTGTTTTATACTTTTTAGTGGATTTAGGTTTTTATGGGGTTTTAGTATTTTTATGGTTTTTAGAGATTTTCTTATTTTTTGGGTGATTTACAGATGTTGGGATTCTAGGGTTTTTAAAGATTTTTGGTTTTAGGGGTTTTAATTATTTTTATGTTTTAATATTTTATTTGGGGTTTTTTGGTTTTTTGGTTTTTTACATTTTTAGGTTTTTATAGGGATTTTTAATGATTTTTATGGGTTTTTATGATTTTGAGGAATTTTAATTCTTTTTAGTGGTTTTTAGGATTTTTCATATTTTTAGAGTTTTTTAACATTTTTAAGGGTTTAAAAGGATTCTATTTTTTAGTGGGTTTTAGGGTGTTTATGGGATTTTAGGGGTTTTAATGTTTTTAGTGTTTTTTTGGTTTTTGGGGGTTTTAGAATTTTTTAGATATTTTAATGTTTTTAGCAATTTTTAGGGGTTTTTTTAGTTTTAAGTGTTTGTATGTTTTCAAGGGGTTTTATGGATTTTCATGTATTTTAATGTTTTTTTAAAATTGTATGGATTTTTAAGAATTTCCTATAATATTTATTATTTTTCGCGTTTTTAGGGATTTTGAGGCGTTTTGGGGTTGTTGTGTTTTTAAGGTTATAAGGGTTTTGTGTTTATAGGGTTTTTTGAGTTTTTTAAGACATTTTAATATTTTTATATTTTTTTTAAGTTTTTAGGGGTGTTAAGGTTTTTTATACTTTTAGTGAGTTTTTATTTATTTTATGGTTTTTATGGTTTTTACATATTTTTAGGGGTTTAAACAATTTTAAGGTTTTCTAGGGCTTTAATAGTTTTTAGGGTTTTAAGTTTTTCTTTAGGTTTTTAGGTGTTTTTGGGGTTTTCACATTTTTAGGGATTATAGGGATTTTTAGGATTTTTATTGTTTTTTGGAGTTTTAGGGATTTCACGGTTTTAGGTTATTTACGATTTTTTAGGTTTTTTTGAGTTTTTATAGATTTTACATTTTTAGTATTTTTTTAATGATTAAGGTGTTTAATTGTTTTTTTGAGTTCATAGTGTTTTTTTGGGTTGTATGGGGTTTTTTTAAGGTTTAAAAGGATTTTCATGGTTTTTAGGGGTTTTAGAGTTATTTTATGATTTTTTAGTTTTTTAGCATTTTTGGGTTTTTAGGGGATTTAGTTGTTTTTAGGTATTATTGTTTTTATTAGGGGTTTCTAGGTTTTTAAGTTTTTTAATTTCATAGTACTTTTAATGTTTTTATGGATTTTTATGGTTTTTATGGATTTTGGGAGTATTTTGGGTTTTTATGTATTTCTTTGGTTTTTAAGGTTTTCTAAATTTTTTAAGATTTTAAGGTTTTCTATAGTATTTTTCATTTTCAGGGGATTAAGGGGTTCTTCTATCTTTTATTGGGTATAGGGGTATTCTTGTATTTAAGGATTTTTTATCCTTTTTATGGGTTCTATGGTTTTTAGGGATTTTTAGGGTTTTAAGCATTTTTGAATTTTTTTGAGTTTTATGTGTTTTTATAGTTTTATTAGGGGGTTTTAGGAGATTTTCTTATTTTTTAGAGATTTTAGAGATTTTTTAGTATTTCTTTGGGTTTTTAGGGATTTTAATGGTTTTTGGTGTTTTTATGGTTTTTTGGGGTTTTAACCTTTTTGGAATTTTTTATTGGTCTAAAGGTTTTTAATATTTTCATGGGTTCAAAATCATTTCATTGTTTTTATTGGGGTTTAGGTGTTTTATGGGTTATTAGGGGGTTTTTATGGGTTCTAGGGGTTTTAGGGATTTTTTGGATTTTTTGGGTTTTTCTGGGGGGTTTTTTGTGTTTTTTAGGTTTTTAGGGGTTTTGGTATTTTTAGATTTTTTAGGATCTCATTTGGGATTTTATGATTATTTTTACCTTTTATGTATATTTTAGTATTTTTTTAGTTTTTATGGTTTTAAGGATTTTGATGGGTTCTGGCATTTTTTAGGGTTTTAGGGTTTATTGGGGTTTCTTATGTTTTAGGAGATTTTTTTGTTTTTAGGTTTTTGGAGGTCTTTAGAGTTTTCAACAAAATAAATTGGGTTTAAGGGGTTTTAATAGTTTTCCATTTTTAGGGGTTTTATGAGGTTTTCTGGGTTTTTAAGTGGTATTTTGGGTTTTTACCTATTTTTATGTTTCTATATATTTTTAGGGATATTGTAGGGATTTTATGCTTTGTAAGTATTTTAGGGATTTGGAAGGAATTTAGATA
The DNA here is from genome assembly GCA_963277665.1 of Viscum album. Classification (NCBI taxonomy): domain Eukaryota; kingdom Viridiplantae; phylum Streptophyta; class Magnoliopsida; order Santalales; family Viscaceae; genus Viscum; species Viscum album. The sequence continues at coordinate 145,831,151 of OY728141.1, forward strand.
TTTTTTTGGTGTTTTATAGTTTTTATCATTTTTATGGTTTTCTTCAATTTTAGGTGTTTTATACTTTTTAGAGTATTTAATATTTTTAGGGGTTTAATGTTTTTTAGAGTTTTAAGTTGTTTTTTGGGTTTTAATATTTTTTGGGTGTTCAATGTTTTAATGGTATTTACTAGTTTTTAAGGTTTTTATGATTTTAGGTGTTGTAGGATTTTTGAAATTTTTAGGGCTTTTGGAGGTTTTAAGTGTTTTTAGGTTTTCATTGGGTTTTTCATTTTTTTACAGTTTATTATGAATTTAGTGATTTTAGGGCCTTTTAAATAGTTTTATGGGTTTTAAGAGTTTTTAAAAATTTGAGGGTTTTAGGGGTTTTTAGAGATTTTTGGGTTCTTAGGGTTTTTTGGGGGTTTTGATGAATTTTTAGTGTTTTTAAATTTTTAGAATTTTTTGAAATTTTTAGGGTACTAAAGGGGTTTTAGAGTTTTTAGTTGTTTTTACAGTTTTTATGGGGTTTATGGGTTTTAGTTTATTTTAGGTGTTTTTTTTGGGTCTTTTAGGGTTTTTAACATTTTTTTGGATTTTTAGGGGTTTTATGTGTTTTTTGGGTTTTAAGCTTTTCTTAGAGAGTTTAAAGGTTTTTAATATTTTATAATTTTTCTTGGGATTTCTAGGGATTATTTAGTATTTTTATGTTTTTTAGGGATCTTGAGGTTTTTTTTGTTTTTTCATTTTTAGGGTTAATTAGGGTTTTTAGCATTTTATAAGTTTTTTATGGTTTTAACGTGTTTTTAGGATTTCATGGTTTTGTTAGGGGTTTTTAAAGTTTTAAGGGGTGTTTATGTTTTATGGTATTTTTTGGTATTTCTAGGATTTTTAGTGTTTTTATTGGTTTTACAGATATCGAGGGTATTTAGGGTTTTAGAGTTTTTATCATTTTTTTGTTTTTAGGTTTTTTTTTTGATTTTTTAGGTGTAGTTAAGGTTTTTAGAATTTCTACTATTTTAGGTGTTTGTGGGATCTGTAGTGTTTTTTTGGTTTTATGGGGTTTTAGGGTTTGGAATTTTTTTATTGTCTTTAGGGATTTTATGATTTTAGTGGGTTTTAGGGTTTTTAGGGGGGTGGGTTTTTAGCATTTTTTAGGATTTTATGGGTTTTATGTGTTTCTAGGTTTTTAGAGGTTTCTTAGGGGTTATCTAGATTTTTATAGTTCTTTACATATTTTGATATTATTATGTCTTTTTAGTTTTTTTATGGTTTTATAGGGGTTTTAGGGATTTTCACGGATTTTAGGGTTTGTTTTACTATTTTTAGGGTTTCTATGGTTATTTGGGGTTTTAGGGTGTTTTTTTAGGATTAAAGGTTTTTATAGTTATTAATTTTTATGGGTTTAAAATGGTTTTAGAGTTTTTGGTTGATTTTGTAGGTTTTTATTGATATTTAGATTTTTTAAGGTTTTTAGGGATTTGTATGAGTTTTTGGTGTTTTATGTGTTTTAGGTTTTCTTATGGGTTTTCAAGGTTTTTATGTTTTTTATGTTATTAAGAATTTTTTGGATTTTTCTAGGATTTTTATGGGTTTTATAATTCTTATTCATTTTTAGAGATTACATTTTATAGGGATTTATGGGTTTTTAGGATTTTTACCATGTTTCAGTTTTTAGGGGTTTTAAATGTTCTTATGATTTTAAGGTTTTGTTTTGGATTTGTACGTTTTTTAGGGTTTTTTATGTTTTGAGGGAGTTTTAGGTATTTTTAAATAATTTATGGTTTTTAGAGTTTTTCTGAATTTTGTAGGATTTATGGTTTTTTGGGTTTTTAGAGATTTTAGGGGTTTTTAAGGTTTTAAGATTTTTTAAGGTTTTCTAGCGGTTTTATGTGTTTTTAGGTTTTAATGTTTTTCTTAGCATTTTTCTTGGTTTTTAGTTTTTTTTATGTTTTTAGATATTTTAGGGTTTTTAGAATTTTTATGGTTTTTACAATTTTTAGGGATATTGAGTATTTTTAGGGTTTTAGAGATTTAAGGTTTTTTTGGGGTTTTTTGGGTTTTTGGGTTTTTTGAGTTTTTCCTTTTTTAAGGTATTTAGAGTTTTTTAACATTTTTATGGGTATAAAAGTTTTTTGAGTTTTTAGTTGTTTTTATGGGGTGTTAGGGTTTTTAAATATTTTAGGTTGTTTTATGGTTTTTGGGACTTTAAGGGTTTTTAGAATTTTTTTAGATTGTTTTAGGAGATTTAAGTGTCTGTAATAATTTTATGATTTCTTAGTTATTTTTTTCATTTTTAATGATTTTCAGTGATTTTATAGGATTTTTATGGTTTTTATGGAATTTTTTTTAATTTTTAAAGGTTTTTTTAGGTTTTTACGGGTTTTCGGTTTTTATTAATTTTGGTTTTTAGAAATTTTAAATGTTTTTATGGTTTTTTATATTACATTATAGTTTTTAGGGGTTTTAGGGGTTTTTATTCTTTTTGGGATTTTAGGGATTTTTATGATTTTATGTGGTTTTATAGTTTCAAGGGATTTTGAGGGCTTTTGGGGTTTTTAAGGGTTTAATTGTTTTTTGGGTTTTTATGATTTGTTTTTATTTTTTAGAGTTTTTATGTTTTTAAGAGTTTCATAACGTTTTAGGGGTTTAAATGGTTTTTAGATTTTTTTTTGGGTTTTTTCCTTAGGTTTTTTTATTGTTTTTATGTTTTTAGTGATTTTTTTGGTATTTAGGGGTTTTTTGGGAGTTTTAATATTTTTAGAATTTTTGGTTTTTAAGGTTTTTAAGTGTTTTTAGGTTTTTATGGTCTTTTTTACAGTTTTAAGGATTTTTATGTTTTTGGTTAATTTATGGGATTTTATGGATTTTTATGGATTTTTATTCTTTTTATGAATTTTGTGGCATTTAAGGTTTTTAAGTTTTTCTAGGGGTTTTTGTGTTTTTAGAGCTTTTTGGGTTTTAAAAGGTTTTAAATGTTTCTAGGATTTTATAGTTTTTACGAATTTACATTTTTTCGGTTTTTAATATTTTCCGAGATTCTTAGTAATTTTTAAGGTTTTATTATCTATTACAATTTTTAGTGAATTTGAGGGGGAATTTTTTGGTTTTTTGGGTCATTTTTTTCAATTTTTTAGATTTTTTTTTGATTTTAGTGTTTTTAACATATTTATGGGTTTGAATTGTATTTATATTATTTTGCGTGTTTTTTGAAGAGACTTTAGGGGTTTTATGGTTTCTATTGCTATTTATCGTTTTAGTGGATTTTGGGTCTTTTAGGGGTTTAGTGTTTTTACTGTTTTAGGGGTTTTAATTGTATAATGTTTGTAATATTTGCATTGGGTTTTACAGTGTTTTTAGGGGTTTCTTACATTTTAGGGATATTTATGGGTTTTTTGGGATATTTTGGGGTTTTTTTGATTTTTAAAGATTATGAGGGTTGTTAGGGTTTTTATACATATTTGGAGTATTTAGGGTTTTAGGGTTTTTATGTTTTCTTATGTTTTTAAGGTTTTATTAGGGTTTCTAATGGTTTTATGTTTGTTACATGTATAGGGATTTTGAGGGACCTTTTTTTATTTTTACGGATCTTTAGGTTTTAAGTTATTTTGATGGGTTTTACGGTTTTTAGAGTTTTATGGTTTTAATGTTTTTACTGGTATTTTGGGTTTTTTTGATTTCTAATTGTTTTAAGGTTTTTTATAATTTTTTAAAGATATTAAGGTTTTAAAGGGTTTTTAGTGTTTGTTGTGGTTTTTAGGATTTTTATTGTTTTAGGGTTTTTAAGGGTTTAAGGGGTTTTATGTTTTTTTGTGATTTTAATTGTTTTTATGTTTTTGAGGATTTATTTGGGTTTTTAGGGTATTTAAGGTATTTTACATTTTCAGGAATATTTGGGGGTTTTTCAATATTTATGGTTTTTACTGTTTTTATGGATTTTGAGTGTTTTCGATTTTTTTATGGTTTTTAGCATTTTTTAGGATTTTACCATTTTTTATGTTTTTAGGGGTTTTAGGTGTTTATAGGTTTATATGGTTTTTTATGGTTTTTAAGGGTTTCTAGTGTTTTTAATGTTTTTTTGGATTTTAGGGCTTTTATAATTTTTATGGATTTTAGGGTTTTAGGGATTTTCAGTGTTTTTAGGGTTTTAGGTGTTTTATTAATTTATTGTTTTTATATTTTTTGTCTTTATATTAGTATTGTAATAAGTTTTATAGTTTTTTGAAATTCTTAGGGGTTTAAAGAGTCTTTTAGGGTTTTTAGTGGGACTTTCAGGTTATTATGATTTATCAGGTTTTTGATGCTTTAAAGGGTTTAATGGTTTTAGGGGGTTTTAGAATTTTAGGGTCATTTTAGGGGCGTTTAGGGCTTTTAGGGCTTTATCTTTTTTATATTTTTTATGGGTTTAAGTGTTTTTTGTGTTTTATGGTTTTCTAAGGGTTTTTTAAGATTTTACGGTTTTTAATATTCATAGGGATTTTTCGCCTTTTAAGAATTTTTAGGGTTTTAAGATTTCTAGGGACTTTTAAGATTTTTTGGGCTATTCCGGGTTCTTAATTTTTTTTGTTTTTAGTTTTTTTAGAGTTTTTGATATTTTTAGGGGTTTCAAGTATTTTGAGATTTTAAGGCGTTCTTTGGGGCTTTTAGGGTTTTTATTAATTTTTATATATTTAGGGTTTTTTGGAGATTTGGTAGAATTTTTATGGTTTTTTGTGTTTTTAGAGATGTTTAGGGATTTAGTTTTTTAAAGATTTTAGCTAATTTTTATAATTTTCTAATGACTTTTTTAGGGTTTTTATGTTTCTTACAATTTTTTAAATTTTTTTGGGGTTTAAAAGGTTTTAGAGTTTATTTTCGGTGTTTGGGTTTTTAAGGTTTTTATGGGTTTTCGGGGGTTTTCTGGGTTTTAGTTTAATTTTCTAATTTTTAGAAATTTTTTGGGTGTTTAAAGGATTTGAGGGGTTTTTTAGTTTTAAACGTTTCTTGTGGTTTTATTTTTTTAAGGTTTTTTTATTTTTGAGTGATTTATAGGGTTTTAAGTATTTTATGGTTATTAGGGTTTTATGGATTTTGATTAATTTTAAATTTCTTAGGGGTTTTTTGGTTTGTTAGCGTTTTTAGGTTTTTAGGGGGTGTAGGGTTTTTTTTTGGTTTTTATGGTTTTTTTAGGATTTTTATGTCATTTTTGTGTTTTTAGGTACATTGAAGGTATTTATGGGTTTAGGGTTTTTTTGTTTTTTATGGTTTTTTGGGATTTTAGGGGTTTTCATTGAGTTTTTCAGGGTTTTGATTATTTTAGAGTTTCTAAAAATTTAGGGGATTAAAGGTTCTTTAATTTGTATATTGGTTTTAGGGTTTTTATGGGATTTTTTGGTCTATGGTTTTTAGGTATTTTATGATGTTAAGGGTTTTAGGGTCTTTTGGGTTTTTAGGGTTTTTAATGTATTTAGGTGTTTTATGGGTTTTAAGTTTTTTAGGATTTTATTGCCTCATTAAGGGTTTTTAGGGTTTTATGATTTTTTTACATTTTTAAGGATTTTAAAGGGTTTTAAGGATTTTTGTGGTGTTTAGGGATTTAAGGATTCTTTTGATTTTTAGGGGTTTTTAGGGTTTTTCTTTTTTTTCTTATGTTTTTTAGATGTTTTAAGTCTTTTATGTTTTAAGGTTTCTTTAGGGTTTTCATATTTTTTATGTTTTTAGGGACTTGTTTTGTATTTTTTTTGGTTTTTGAGGGTTTTAGGAATTTTTAAAAGTTTTAATGGTTCTGGGTTTTTTTGATTTTTTTTGATTTTTAGGGTTTTTATTTATCATTTATGTTTTTTATGATTTTTAGAGTTTTTAAAAAAATTAGTGGTTTAAAGGATTTTTATATTTTTCTCGTTTTTTGGGTTTTTTTTTTTCTGATTTTTGGGTTTTTTGGGGTTCAGGGTCTTTTTAGAGTATTTAGAGTTTTCCTCATTTTTTATATTTTTAAGGGGTTTAAGTGTTTTTTTTTATTTTTATGGTTTTCGTGTGGGTTTTCTGGGATATTGGGATGTTTTAAACTTATAGTGATTTTAGAGATTTTTTTATGATTTTTATGGGTTTATATGATTTTGAGTGTTCCTTAGTGTTTCTAGGGTTTTTAGTATTTTTTACATTTTTAGGGGTTTTAAGTTTTTTAATTTTTTATGGTTTTCTTAGAAATTTTCTAGGTTTTAAGGATTTTTTATGATTTTAGGGATTTTTTAGGCTTTTATGGTTTTTAAGGATTTTTAGGATTTTTTAGTGTTTTATGTTTTTTTAGGTTTTTTGAGTGGTTTTTTGTAGATTGTGTGGCCTTATTTTAGGGTTTTTAATGTTTTTTAATTTTTGGTGGTTAAAAGTGTTTTTAGAGTTTTTGTTGGTTTTTAAGGATTTTATGGGTTTTTAGGTATTAATGGGGTTTTACGGTATTTAGGGGTTTTGGGGTATTTTTAGGATTTTTATCCTTTTAGGTTATTTTTGGGTTTTAGTGTTCTTATATATTTAATGTTTTCATAAGGGTTTTCAGGGTATTTTGTGGGTTTTACATTTTTAAGGTTTTTTAGGATTTTCATTAGTTTTTTGGGTTTTTAAGGATTTTGAGGGTTTTAAGAGTTTATAGGGTTTTAGGGGTTTATAGTTTTATTTGAGTAGTTGGTTATTTTGAGTTTTTAGGGGATTTTGATGTTTTTAATGTTTTTTAACATTTTTAGGGGTTTGGATGTTTTAAGAGTTTTTAGTGGGTTTTAGGGTTTTTTTGGGTTTTATAGTTTTTAAGGTTTTAGGGATTTTAATGGTTTTTAGGTGTATTTGGGTCTTTTTAGAGTATTTATTGTTTTTTGTGGTTTTTAGGTTTTCTAGGGGTTTTAATTGGTTTACGGTTTTTATTTTTTTCTTTTTGTTTTTCAATGTTTTTAGAGTTTTTAGTGATTTTTCATTATTTTAATGGTTTTTATTATTTTTATAGTTTTATAGTGGTTTTTTAGGGTTTTATAATTTTTTAGATTTTGAAAGGTTTAAAGTGATTTTAGTATTATAAGGTTTTCTTAAGGATTTTTATTATTTTTAGGATTTTTAGCGATTTTGAGGGTTTTTAGTATTTTTTTCATGGTTTTTAGGGGTCCTATTGTTTTTGGGGTTTTAGGTTATTTTTGATTATTTAGAAGTTTTAAGGTTTTTTAGTGTTTTTATCATTTTTAGGTGTTTAATGGGTTTTTAGAGTTTTTTTTGTATTTTTTGGATTTTTAGGGTTTGGGGTCTTTTATGGTTTTTAGTATTTTTCAGTGTTTAACAGGGTTTAATTGTTTTTAGTTTTTTATGGTTTTCTTAGGGGTTTTTAAGGTTTGTAAGGTTTTTTTACTTTTTTTGTGGGTTATTATGGTTTTTATATAATTTTAATCTTTTTTAGGTATTTTAGTAATTTTGAGGGTTTTTAGTGTTTTTAAAATTTTTATGGTTTTATTGGGTTTTAGGGTTTCTTGTGTTTTTAATGGTTTTATGGGGGTTTTAGGGTTTTTTAACATTTTTTACTTTATTAAATATTGTTAACATTTTTAGTTGTTTAAAATGTTTTTAAGGGGTTTAGTGTTTTTTATTGTTTTTAGGTTCTTATATAGTTTTATGTGTTTATTTGGGTTTTTAGGATGTTTTAGAGTTTTTATAGTTTTTTGGTTTTTAGGGATTTTAAATTTATTTAGTTTTCCAAGTTTGTCTTTGGGGTTTTTAGGTTTTTCAGGGTTTTTTATGTTGTCATGGATTTTGAGTGATATTTAAAATTTTTATGGTTTTTTAGGTTTTTAGAGATTTTGAGGGGTTTTAGGGTTTTAGGGTTTTAACATATATTTAGTGTTTTTTGTTTTTTATGTTTTGAGGGGTATTAAATGTTTTTAGGTTTTTAAGGTTTTCCTATTGTCTTTTGGGGTTTTCAGTGTTTTTTATGTTTTTAGTTATTTTCATGAATTTTTGGGATTTTAATGTTTTTAGGGATTCTAAGGATTTTGAGGGGTTTTATGGTTTTAAGGGTTTTTGTGTTTTTATGGTATTTTTATTATTTTTTTTATTTTTTAGGGGTTTTAAGGTGTATCATAGTATTTAACGATTTTAGGTGTTGAAAGTGTTTTAGTTGTTTTATTGGTTTTTAGGGTTTTTTGGGTTTTTTGGGTTTCTTATGTTTTTATGGGAATTTTATTGTTTAGGGGTTTTTCATGATTTTAGAGTCTTTTAGGGTTTTTAATTTTTTAAGTTTTTTTTTTCATGTCTTATTTTTGTAGGAGTTTTAATTGATTCTATGTTAATAATGTTTTCTCATAAATTTTCATGGTGTTTTTGGGTTTTTTAAATTTTTTAGGATTTTGAAAGTTTTTAGGATTTTTATGGGTTTTTAGGGTCTTTGCGATTTTGAGGGTTTTGGGGATTTTATGGGTTTTTAGTGTTTGTGTCATTTTTTATAATTTTATGGTGTTTGTATTGTTTTTATTATTTTAAGGTTTTCTTATGGGTTTTTTGAGTTTTTTAACCTTTAGGGTTTTTTAGGATTTTAATGGCTATTAGGTTTCTAAGTATTTTTACGGGTTTTAGGTTTTTTATTGATTTTTTTGGTTTAATGGTTTTTAGGGTTTTTAGGGCTTGTTTAAAAATTTTAGAGTTTTTATGATTTTTTTAATTTTTTAACGTTCTTACGGGTTTAAAGTATTTTAATAATTTATAATGGATTTTTTTATGGGTTTTTATGAATTTTAGGGGTTTATGGTTTTTATGGTTTTTAGGGGTTTTTATAGATTTTAGGGTCTTAAGGGTTTTTAATTTTTTATCATTTTTTAGTTTTTTAAGGGTTTCTTATTTTTATTATTTATTGTTTTATTCAGCGTCTTTATGTTTTAATAGGTTTTAGGGTATTTTATTATTTTTAAGGGTTTTTAGGTGTTTTATGGGTTTTGGGGGGTTTTAGGGTTTTTTTTGAATTTTTAGGGATTTTATGGTTTTTAGAGTATTTAACATTTTCAGGGGCTTAAAGGGTTTTTAATTTTTAGTGAATTTTGTTTTTTTTTTGTTTTTTAAGGTTTTTAGGGGTTTTGTGGTTTTTATGCATTTTTAGGGTTTTTAGTGTCTTTTATGGTTTTGAGCGTTTTTTGGTTTTTAGGGGTTTTTCAGTTTTTAAAGATTTTATGGTTTTTATTGTTTTTATGCATTAGGGAGTGGAGGGGTATTCTATTTAGGTTTTTTTGAGTTTTAGGTATTTTAAGTGGTTTAGGGTTTTCAAAGTTTTCATAGTGGTTTTTAGAGTTTTCGGGGGTTTTAGGGATATTTTAATATTTTAAAGGTATTTTAGGATTTTATGGATTTTCAGGGGTTTTTGGGTTTTTAATGTTTTAGGGTTTTTAGGGTTTGTATCATTTTTTAGGTTTTTGGGGATTTTAAATGCTTTTAGGGGTTGAAGGTTTTTAAGTGTTTCTAAGGGTTTTTTAGGGTTTTAGGCAATTTTTACATTTTTACGTAATTATATGGATGTTTTAGGATTTTTATTATTTGTGGTTTTTTGTATTTTTTTTAGGGTTTTTGGAGTTTTTAGGGTTTTTTTGTTTTTTGGATTTTTTTTTTGAGTTTTTGAGGGCATTAAGGTTTATTAGAATTTTTTAACATTTTTTGGGTTTAAAGGGTTTTTAGATTTTTTTGTATTTTTTAGGGTTTTTTGGGTTTTATCGTTTTATGGGGTTTTATGGTTTCTAAAGGGTTTAATGGGTTTTGAGTTATTAGGGTATTTTTTTTTGTTTTTTTGTGTTTTTTTAATTTTCTAGGTTTTTATGGGTTTTAATTATTTTTTTGTTTTTAATGTTTTCTTGGATATTTTCAACGTTTTAAATGTTTTTTACATTATTAGATGGTTTTAGATTTTTTTTGATTTTTATGGGTTTTATGGATTTTGAGGGATTTTGGGTTTTATGGATTAATCATTTCTTAGGGTTTTAGGGGTTTTAAGTTGTTTTAGGCTTTAAAGGTTTTCTTAATGTTTTTCAAGGGTTTAGGGTTTTTTATGTTTTTATGGATTTTAATGACTTCTTTAGGGGTTTTAGATTTTTTGGTTTTTTATGGATTTTATTGGTTTTAATGTTTTTATGGGTGTTTGGGGTTTATGGGTTTTTTTAGGTTTCTTAGAGTTATAAATTTTTTTTGGGCTTAACGGTTTTTTAGAGTTTTTATAGGATTTTTCGGGTTTTATGGGATTTTAAGGGGGTTTTTAATGTTTTTTGGGATTTTTATGTTTTTTAAAGGGTTTTAGGGTTTTTAGGGTCGTTTAGGATTTTTAGCGTTCTTCAGGATTTTAGTGGTTTTAATTATTTTTAGGTATTTAGGTTTTTCTTAAGTTTTTTAGGGTATTAGGGTTTTTATGTTATTAAGGATTTATAGGGATTTATAATGCCCCTTTTTGTTTTTTGGGTTTTCATAAATTCTGCGGGTTTTAAAGGTTTTACAGCCTATTTAGGGTATCTATGTTATTAGAGTTTTTTAGGGTTATTGTGATTTTTTGGCGTTTTAGGGGATTTTCGAGTTTTTATAGATTCTATAGGTTTTTAGAGATTTTCAACGTTTTTATTAGTTTAAAGAGTGTTTTAGAGTTTTTAGTGGTTTGTAGGGTTTTATGGCATATTAGGGTTCTTAATTTTTTTTTTGGGATTTGGTGGTTTTTAGCAGTATGGGTGTTTTTAGTTTTTTTTATGGTTTTTAGAATTTATAGGTTTTTAGAGTTTTAATGTGGTTTTAGGTTATTAAGTTTTTTTTAGGATTTTTTATTTTAGAGGATTTTTTTAATTTTAGGTTTTATTATATTTTTAAGGATTTTTATTGATTTTTAGGGTTTTAAGGATTTTAGGGGGTTTTAGAGATTTTTAATGGTTTTTTTCATTTTTTAGTTTTTATGGGTTTTAAGTGTTTTATGGGTTTTTATGTTTTTTTAGGTTTTTCTTAGGGTTTTTAGGGTTTTTATGTTTTAGAATTTTTATGGTTTTTTAAATTTTTTATAGTTTTTAGGGTTTTGGGGATTTTGACAGTATTTAGATTTTTTAGGTTTTTATGATTTTTTTGGGTTTTTAGGATTTTTTTTTGATTTTTTTGGGATTATAGTTATTTTATATTTTTTAACATTATTAGAGACATAAAGAATTTTTAGAGATTTTAGTGGTTTATTATGGTCTTTAAGTGGTTTTAGGGTTTGTAAGGTTTTTAAGGGTGTTGTGATTTTGTGGGTTTTTTGTGTTTTTTAGTTTTTTAGGGTTTTTAAGTGTTTTTACGTATTTAATGTTTTCATAGGGAGTATTACGGTTTTTAGTGTTTTTCCTGTATTTGGAGATATGTAGGGATTTTTTAGGATTTTTAAGGATTTTTAGGGTTTTTATTTTCTTTTGGGTTTCTAGAGTTTTTTTTTATGATTTTTAATGTTTTTATAAATTTTTAACATTTAAATGGTTTAAAAGTATTTTTAGGGGTTTTTGAGATTTTGGGGGTTTTGCGAGTTTTTATAGGTTTTACGGGATTTCTGGTTTTTTGGGGCTTTAGTGACTTTTTTGGGTTTTTAGCAATTTTTAGGTTTTTTTAGGGTTTTATGTGATTTTATATTTTTATGTTTTTTAGGGGCTTCAGGGTTTTTAATGTATTTAGGTGTTCTTAGATATTTTTAAATATTTTTATTGTTTTTAGTTTTTTGGGGATTTTAAGTGTTCTTAGGTTTTTATATTTTTATTAGTGTTTTTTAGGTTTTTTATGGAATGTATGTTTTTAGTAATTTTTAGGGCTCTTTATTATAATTATGGGTTTTATGATATTTTTAGGTTTTCAGGGTTTTTATGATTTTCAATGTTTTTTTATAATTTTTATTGGTTTAATGGTTTTTATGTATTTTATAGAAATTTTAAAGGTTTAGGGGTTTTATGGGTTTTTATGAAACAATTATGTAATATAAAACAGGAAATGAATTAAAAACAACTTTTCCAGAAGGTGAAAAGATGATTGACCCCAGAGAATCTCCAAGACCAACCAAGCACAAGAGTTCCTTGGAAGGTACCCAAACAGTCAAATCAACCAAGAAAACTGAAATAGACAGGAAACTTGTGAATCCCTCCTATCAGCAACCATGACAAACATCCAAATCAAGCACTATCTCTATGTTGACATGGAACCACACCCACCAAGGTAGCGACCAAAAATCCAGCAAAAATTCATATCTTCGATCAACGCATGAACTTAGAAACCAGCACCTCTGGCCGGCCACCAACAACACACAAGGTATCAAGGAATCTGTCAAATAGCCAACACCACCTGATCCCAAAACACAAGACCCACTAAACAAGAAGAATGATATAGAAACTTATAGGAATGATCCAACCATACATCTAGGAGCATCACATAAAAGAACATTAAATAAGACCCAAGGGAAAAAACAGTCACACCCAAAAGCAAAAAACAACTTCTCCAGCAACACCCGTACACATTCAAAAAGGCACAACCTCATAGCTTTTTTAGTTTTTAGAGGGTTTCATGTGTTTTTAGGTTTTTCTGGTTATCTTATGTTTTTTCATGGTATTTGTGTTTTTTATGATTTTAGGGATTTAAATATTTTCATACAATTTATATTTTTAAGGGTTTTTATGGATTTTTATTGATTTTAGGGTTTTATGATTTTTATAAATTTGAGGGCTTTTAGGGTTTTTATGTTTTAGTTCATTTATGTTTTTTTTATTATTTAAGGTTTTTAGATTGTTTTTAGGGTTTTAAGGGTTTTTTTTATTTTAATGGATTTTTTGGATATTTTTCGGATTTTTTTGATCTCGTATGTTTTTTAGGGATTTTGAGTTTTTTAGGTTTTTAAGGGATCCTAGATATTTTTATATTTTTACTGCATTATGTTTTTTAGATTTCTTAACATTTTTAGGATTTTAAAGGGTTTTTACTATTTTTATTGGTTTTTATGTTTTTATGTGTTTTTCGAGGTTTTTTAAAGGTTTTATAGTTTTTTTATATTTTTACAGATTTTTAGTGACTTTTTAGGGTTTTTTTTACATTTTCTAGTTTTTTAGGTTTCAATTTTTTTTATGTTTTTAATGTTTTATTAGGGTTATTCATGGTTTTTACTATGTTTTTCATTTTTAGGATTTTTTTGGTAATTTTTGGAATTTTTATAGCCTTTTCAGGTTTTTAGAGATTTTTATGGTTTTAGGGTTTTTAGGGTTTTAAGGTTTGTTTATGGATTTTACATTTTTCGTATTTTTTGTGGGGTTATAAGAGTTTTGTGTTTTTTTATATTTTCTTATGGTTTTTCCAATTTGTTTGGGTTTTTAAAATTTTATGTATTTTTAAGGATTTTTATAATTTTTATGCGATTTTAGTTTTTTAGATTTTTTTGGTATTTTTGATTTTTAGGGTTCTTTGTGTGTTTCTTAGGGTTTTAACGCATTTAGGTTTTTAAAGGTTTTATTCTTTTTTTAATGTTTTCTTATTGGTTTTATGGGTTTTGCGGGATTTTACATTTTAATGGATTATTATGGGTTTTTAGTATTTTTATGGGGTTTTTTTGAGTTTATTTTTCATTTTTTAATTTTTCTAATTTTTTTGAGTTGTTTGGGTGTTTTTATAGTTTTTAGGTTTTTTTGAGTTTTTAAGGTATTTTTTGGAGTTTTAATCATTTTTATTTGTTTGAATGGTTTTTAGAGTTTTTAGGGGTTCTTGGGTGTTTTATGGATTTTAGTTTTTTTATGTTGTATAGTGGTTTTATAGGGTTTAGGGGTGTTTAGTGTATTTTGGGGGTTTTAAATGTTTTAAACATTTTTTAGGTTTTTAGGGGTTTTGAGTGTTTTTAGGTTTTTATGGATTTTTTAGTGGTTTTCAGGGTTTTGATGTTTTTTACTTTTTTAGTTATTTTTATGTATTTTATATGATTTATAATTATTTTTAGTGGTTTTAGATATTTCGAGGGATTTATGGTTTTTAGGGTTTTTTGAATTTTTTAGTTTTTTAGTGGTTTTATGTTTTTTGAGTTTTTAAAGTTGTATTAGGGTTTTTAATTGTTTTTAGGGTTTTTTAAATTTTTATGGATTTAGGGGTTTTAAAGATTTCTATGGGTTTTTGTATTTTTAGGTATTTTTAGGGGTTTTACGGGTTTTACAGGTTTTATGGTTTTTATCATTTTGAGGAATTTTGGGGATTTAAGTATTTTTATGTTTTCTATATTTTCCTAGGGGGTTTCACGTTTTTTTAGAGGTTTTTTTATTTTTAGGTATTTTTAGGTAATTATTATCATTTTTATGGGGTTTTAGGTTTTTTAGGGATTTTAAAGTTTTTTTGGGGGTTTTTTGGTTTATTAGGGTTTTTAGTATTTATATGGTTTTTATGGGGTTTAGGGTATTTTTATTTCTATTGCTTTTAAGGGTATTTAGAGTTTTTTTACATTTCAGTGGTTTGACGGGTTTTTAAATTTTTTAATTTCTTTTTACATTTTTTATGGGGTTTAAGGGGTTTTATGGTTTTAGTGATTTGTTTTGTTCATATTGGTTTTTTTTGGTTTTTTTACATGTTTTAGGGTTTTTAAAGATTTTTTTATTTTTATATTTTTATGGTTGGCTTAGGGGTTTTGATTGTTTTTAGGTGTTTTCCCATTTTAATGATTTTTTCATGATTTTTAGGATATCTATTGTGTTTTAGCGTTTTAAGTATCTTTAGGGTTTTCCGGGTTTTTATCATTTTTGTCTTTTTAGGGGTTTTAAGAGATTTTATGTTTTTAATGTTTTCTTAATATTTTTCATGGTTTTTTGGATTTTTTACATCTGATGGGATATTTAAGGTTTTTATGATTTTTATGGGTTTATGGGTTTTTATGGAGTTTGGAGTTTTTATAGGAATTTAAGAGATTTATGGTTTTTTAGGTTTTTAGGTTATTTTATTTCTTAGAGTTTTTAATGTTTTTTATAATTTTTTAATGTTTTTTGGGGTGGAAGTATTTGTGGATATTTTATTAGATTCTATGGATTTTAGGGTTTATTGGTTATTAAGGTTACGAGGGGTTTTAAGGTTTTTGCAGGGCTTATGGTTATTTAGGTCTTTTAGGGTTTTTAGCATTTTTATGTTTTTTATTGGTTTAAATGGTTTTCAGTTCTTGAGCGTATCTTATGGTTTATCAGTTTTCTTAGTTTTTTTACATTTTTTGGTATTTTTTATGTTTTTTATTTGTTTTTATGGTTTTTAATAATTTTGATATTATTTTTGGATTTTTTAATGTTTTTTGGGTTTTTATCATATTTTTAGATTTATAGGGGTTTTACGTGTTTTTTGGTTTTCATATTTGTATTAGGGTTTTTTAGAGTTTAATAGTCTTTTATGTTTTTAGAATTTTTTAGTGTTATTAATGGGTTTTTAGGAATTTTTAGTATTTTGAGGGGTTTTAGGGTTCTTTAGGGGTTTTAGGGTTTCTAGAGTTTTTTAGGTTTTAGGGGTTTCGGAGTTTTTAGGTTTTTAAGGTTTTGTTAGTGGTTTTCATGAAATTTTGGTTTTTTTACATTTTAATGAGTTTTTTGGATTCTTGAGGATTTTTATGGCTATTTTGGGATTTTAAGGATTTTGATGGTTTTTAGGGTTTTTAATTTTTTTTAGTTTTTATTTCTGTTTTTAGGGGTTTTAATTTTTATTAGAGTTTTTATAATTTTTATCCTTTTCGTGGATTTTTAGAGTTTTTTGTGGGGTTTTATCAGTTTTTAGGGTATTTTAATGTTTTTATGGATTTTTATAATTTCTAGGGTTTTAAGGGATTTGAATATGTTTAGTTTTTTATAATTTTTTAGTGTTTTAGGGGTTTTAAGTGTTATCAGTTTTTTATGTTTTTCTTGGGAATTTTCTGGTTTTTAGTTTTTTTTATTTTTTGGGGATATTTAGGGATTTTTTAGGACATTTATCATTTTTAGGGTTTTAGAATTTTGAGGGTTCTCAGGGTTTTATAATTTTTAGGGGTTTTAGTACTTTTTAGGGTTTTAGTGGTTTTATGTTTTTTTAGGATTTAAGGCTTTCTTATGGATTTTTATGTTTTTAGGTTTTTTTAAATTTTCAAGGATTTCTAGTGATTTTTGGACTTTTATGGATTATAAGGATTTTATGGATTTTGATGATTTTAGGGTTTTGGGTTTTTATGGTTTTTAGGGTTTTGATATGTTTTTTTTATCATTTTAGGTTTTTTAGGGGTTTTGGACTTTTTAGTGGTTTTTAGGGGGTTTGGAATCTTTTTACGGCTTTTAGAGTTTTATAAATTTTCATTTTTTAGGGATTTATGTGTTTTTAGGTTTTTATGGTTTTCTTTGGGTATTACTTTTTAGGGTTTTACATTATTAGGGATTTTTATGGATTATTTTTGAATTTTTATGGTTTTTATTGATTTTTAGGGTTTTGGTGTTTTTATTATTGCCAGGATGTTTTTGGGGTTTTAGCATTTTTTAGGTTTTTAAGGGTTTTAAGTGTTTAAATATTTTGAGGTTTTCTTTGAATTGTCACAATTTTTAATAGTTTTTTTATGGATTATTATGGATTTTTAGGATTTTTATGGGGTTTTATGGGTTTTAGGGATTTTGAAGGTTATTGAGTTTTTTTCTTTCTATGGGGTCTTGAGTTATATGGGGTTTTAGGTTTTTTATGTATTTTTTGAATTTTTAGGGTTTTTTGTTTCATATATTTTTTAAACTATTTTAGGAGATTAAAATGGTTCTTGAATTTTTATTTATTTTTATTGTTTTTATGGGTCTTAGGGTTTTAATGGTTTTTGGGGGTTTAAAGTTTTTTTATTCGTTAGGGTTTTTAAATTTTTTATTTTTTATGGGTTTATGTATTTTTTAGGTTTTTAAGTTTTTCTTATGGATTTTTATGGGTTTTAAGGTTTTTATGTTTTTAGGTATTTTTAAGAATTTTTGGGGTTTGGCGGTTTTGTTGATTTTGAGTGTATTTATTATTTTTAGGGGTTTTATGGGTTCTTAGAGTTTTTATCATTTTTTATGTTTCTATAGGGATTTGAGTGTTTATATGGATTTATTAGTGTTTTTCAAGGTTTTTAGTGTTTTTTTACATTTTTTATAATTTTATAATTTTTAGGATTTTTATGATGTTTTTGGGTTCTTAACGGTTTTGATGTTTTTTAGGATTTTGTTAATGTTTTATGGTTTTATGTGTTTTTAGGGGTTTTTTTGAGTATTTAGGATCTTATAGTTTTATAGAGGTTTTTATAGTTTTGATGTGCATAAAGGGTACTCAGATTTTGTAGTGATTTTATGGTTTTAGGTGGTTTTAGGTGTGTTTAAGGTTTGTAGGTTTTTATGGTATTTAGTGTTTTTGTATGGTTTTAAACAATTTTTAGGATTTCTATTGGTTTTATGTTTTTTAAGTTTTTTATTTTTTTATTATGATTTTAAGGGGTTTTTCTTTTTTATCTAATATTTATGACTTTTACCATTTTTATGGATTCTCAAAGTGTGTAGGTATTTTTAGAGTTTTTTAGTATTTTATGGTTTTTTTGGGTTTTTAGGTTTTCTTCAATTTTTAGGGATTTTATTTTCTTTAAGATTTTTTTCGCTTTTAAGGCTTTAAAGTTTTTTAGAGTTCTCAATGGTTTTTAGGGGTTTATATTGTTTTATGAGTCATTAGGGTTTTATTGTTTTTATATTCTTTTATGGGTTTTATGGTATTTTCCCTTATTTTGGTTTTTAGGGGTTTTATGTGTTTTTGGGTTTTAAGGTGTTCTTCAGGGTTTTTCTGGTTTTTTAAGATATTTTTTGTGATTTTATGAATTTTAATGTTTTTTTGGTTTTTTAGGGATTTGAGGGTTTTTAATGTTTTTAGTGTTTTTAGGGTTTTTTAGTTTTTTAGGCCTTATAAGTGTTTTTAGGTTTTTAATGTTTTCTTTGGTGAATTTAATTTTTTTATGTTTAAGGTATTTTTATGTATTTTTAAGATTTTTATATGTTTTTTTTCAGAATTTGAGTGCCTTTATGGTTTTTTGGGTTTTAATGGTTTTATTGAGTTTTTTTAGGATTTTTTGTTATTTGAAGTTTTTAAATGTTTTTAGGGACTTAAATGTTTTCAGAGTATTTATTGGTGTTTAGGATTCTTTTGTGTATTTTGGGGTTTTTACAATTTTTAGGGATTATTAATCTTTTAGGGGTTTTTGGGGTTTTTATGGTTTTTTGATGTCTTTAGAATTTTATAGGTTGTTTTTGTTGTTACTAATTTTAGGTTTTTAATGATTTATTAGGGGTTTTCATGGTTTTTAGGGTTTATTATAGTTAAAGGGGTTTTTTTATTTTTGTTTTTATTTTTCATTTTTAGGATTTTTAAGGATATTATAGATTTAATGATATTTGAGGGTTTTTAGGGTTTTTAACATTTTTAGGTTTTTTGGGGTTTTATGTGTTTTTATTTTTTTCATAATAAATTAAATGTATTTTACATCCTTTTTCATTTTCATTTATTTTTCATGATATTTATGGGTTTTTAGGGATTCTAACGGTTTTTAGGCTTCTTTAGGGATTTTATGGTTTTCGGTTTTTATTGGTTTTTTGATTTTTTTAGTGTTTTAATGGTTTTATAGTTAATTTTAACATTTCTAGGGGATTGAAGGAATTTTATAGTTTTTAGTAAGGTTTATTGTTATTTGGTTTTTAATATTTTTATGGGTTTTAGGGGTTTTAGGGTTTTTAGAATTTTTTAGGTTTTTAGGGGATTTATCTATTTTTAGGTTTTTAATTTTTTTTTCATAGATATTTTTTGTGGTTTTTTGGTGTTTTATGTTTTTAGATATATTTAGATATTTTTTGTTTTATTTTTGTGGTTTTTAGTGTTTTTAGATATTTTGAGGGGTTTTTAGGGTTTTTAGGGTTTTAGGGTTTTTCGTTTTTCTTTGGTGTTTTATGATTTTTTTAGTTTTAGGGTTTTTATGGTTTTTAGTGTTTTTAAGGGTTTTCATATTTTAAAGGTGTTTTATTGGTTTTCATGGTATTAGGAGTTTTATGGTTTTTAGGGTTTTTTGTATTTTTATCATTTTTTATCTATTTTAGTTGTTTTAAGTGTCTTAGTTATTTACGGATTTATTATGGATTTTCAGGGTTTTTATGTTTTTTATATTTTAGGGATTTTAGAGACTTTATTAGGATTTTAATGGATATTATGGTTTTTTATATATTTTTTAGGGTTTTGTGGTTATTTTGAGGTTTTAGTGTTTTTATAATGTTTATAATTTTTTGGTTTTTAGGGATTTTAGATGTTTTAAGGTTTTAAAGGTTTTCTTAGAGGTATTCAGGGTTTATAGTTTTTCTTTATGTTTTTATGGATTTTTATGGATTTTTTGGATTTTTATTGTTTGTAGGAATTTTGGGGGTTTTTAGGACTTTAATGGGTTTTAGGGTATTCTTTGGTTTTTAGGGTTTTTAATTGATTTTTAGAGTTTTTAATCATGTTTAGGGTTTTAAAGGGATTTTAGAGTTTTTAGTGGTTTAGGGATTTTAGTTTTTTTAGGGTTTTTATGATTTTTAACATTTTTAGGTTTTATAGGGGTTCTAGTGTTTCTAGGTTTTTATGATTTTATTATGTTCTTTCAGGGTTTTTAGGTTTTTTTATGATTTTAGGGATTTTATGGGTTTTTAGTGTTTTTAGGATTTTTAAGTATTTTTAAGGTTTTTATGGTTTCGTGTGTTTTTGGGTTCTATGGTTTTTTGAGTTTTTTGAGTTTTTAGGGTTTTAATGTTTTTTATATTTTTTAATGGTTTTGGGGTTTAAAGCATTTTTAGAGTTTGTTATGGTTTTTTGGTTTTTTATGGGTTTTTTCTGTTTTTAAGGTTTCTATATGTATTTATGGTTTTTAGGGGTTTTTAGAAATTATTTAGGTTCTTTGGGTGTTTAAAGAGTTTTTAGGTTTTGCTGGTTTTCTTAGTTTTTTATAGGTATTTTCTTTTCTAAGGAATTTTATATATTTTTTAGGATTTTTATTGATTTTTTGGGTTTTTCTAGATTTTGATTTTTTTTTGCGTTTTTAGGTTTTTATGTGTTTTTAGCATTTTTAGGTTATTTTTAGTTTTTAGGGTTTTTAATTATTATATAGTTTTTAATGTTTTTAGGGTTTTAATTGGTTTTTAGTGTTTTTAGTGATTTTTAGGGTTTCATCAGTTGTTATGGTAGTCTATGGTTTTTGGGGTTTTAATGTTTTTTAGGGTTTTTTAATGTTTTTATGGTTGTTAGGTTTTTTAGGTTTTTTGGGTGATTTAAATGATTTAATGGTTTTAAGGGTTCATAGGGATTTTTAAGGTATTTTACATTTTTAGAGATTTTTAGGGATTGTTTAGGATTCTTATGGTTTTTTTGTTTTTTAGGGATTTTGGGGGGGTTTTAGGGGGTTTTAGGGTTTTTCCGTTTTATGGGTTTTTGTGGTTTTTAGTTCTTTCTATGTGTTCTTTTGGGGTTTTAATGTTTTATATAATTTTTAGTAAATTTAGGTGTTTAAAGGGTTTTTATATTTTTTAGTGATTCTTTTGTATTTTTATGTTTTTTCAATGTTTTATGAGTTTTTATTGGTGTTTAGGGATTTTAGGGTCCCTTTAGGGTTTTTATAATTTTTTAAGTTTTAGGGGGGTTATGTGTTTTTATGTTTTTATGTTTTTCTTATTATTTTATTATGTTTTTAGTGTTTTTTATTTTCTATGTATTTTCAAGGTTTTTATTTTTTTAGGGTTTTATGGTTTTTGAGGTTTTTTATTATTTTTTGGTGTCGTAGATTTTTTATGTCATTTAAGGGTTTTAAGTGTTTTTAGGTTTTTAGGATTTAAGGTTTTCTTAGGGGTATTCACTTTTTTACTTTTTTATTTATTTAGGGATTTTAGGCCTTTTTAGGATTTTATGGTTTTTAGGGTTTTTAGGGATTTTGAGGTTTCCTAGGGTTTTTAGGTTATTTATGTTTTTTGGGTTTTTTTATTTTTTAGAATTTTAAAGGTTTTTAGAGTTTTCTAATGTTTTTAGGGGACTAAAGGGGTTTTAGTGTTTTTAGTGGTTTTAGGGGTTTTATGGAATTTTATGGTTTTTAGGTTTTTTATGGTTCTTAGGGTTTTAGTGTTTTTATAGGTTTTTTGGTTTTTTTCTCTTTTTAGGGGTTTTTAATGTTTTTATTTTTTAATGATTTCTTAGTGTTTTTGAAGGTTTTTTATGTTTTTGAGGAATTTTAGTTGTTTTTTTTGTATTTTTATAGTTTTGGGGGTTTTTATGGGATTTAAGGGGTTATATGGTTTTTAGGTTTTTTATGTTTTTTTGGTTTTTTGAGTCATTTTTAATGTTTTTTAGAGTTAATTAACGTTTTAGGGGCATAAATGGGTTTTGGAGTTTTTAGTGTTTTTTACTGGAATTAAAGGTTTTTAGGGGTTTTTTTATTTTTAGGGGGTTTTATGGCTATTAGGGTCATTTTAGTGTTTTGGGGGTTTCATGCTTTTTTAACTTTTTAGGGTTGTTAAGTTTTTTAAGGGTTTTAAGGGTTTCTTTGGGTTTTTTAGATTTTTAGGATGTTTTGTGTTTTTTGGTTTTATTATCGGCTTTATTTTAATATTTTAATATTTTTTAGGATTTTTTAGATTTTCAGGGATTTTATGGTTTTTTGGGGTTTTATGGTTTTTTTCATTTTTATTTTTTTTGGGGGTTTTAAATGTTTTTAGTTGTTCAAATTTTTCTTAGGGGTTTTCATGGTTTTATAGGGTTTTATATGTTATTAGGGATTTTTTTATTTTTTTATTTTATTGTTTTTAGGGTTTTTAGTGATTTTGTGTGTTTTTAGTGTTCTAAGGTTTTTGGTGCTTTAGGGTTTTAATAGTTTTTATGATTTTTTAGAGTTTTTTACGTTTTTAGAGGTCTATATCCATTTTATAGTTTCTAGTGGTTTCTAGTGGTTTCTAGGGGATTAGGGGTTTTATGTGTTTTTTAGGGTTTTAGGATTTCTTAAGGGTTTTCAATGTTTTATGGTTTTTTTAGATATTTTTAGAAACTTTTTAATATTTCTATGGTCTTTGAATTTTTTATGTATTCTTAGGGTTGTACGGTTTTTATGAGTTTTAAAAAAATTTAGTTATTAATGGTTTTTTCCGGTTTTTCGGGTGATTTTTTGGTTTTTTTACATTTTAAGTGATATTATTTTTTATTATTTTTAAGTTTTTATCTATTTTTGGGTTTTTAGTGTTTCTTGGGATTTTATGGTGTTTTTTGGGTTTTGTTAGTTTTTTTAGTTTTTAAGATTATTTTAGGGGATTTATGTTTTTTAAAAAATTTATGGGTTTAAAGGGTTTCTTGGGACATTATTGATTTTATGGGTTTTATCTATTTTTGAGGTTTTTAGGGGTTTTATTGGTTTAGGGTTTTTAGGTTTTTAACATAATTTTTAGGGTTTTAAGGGTTTTTAGCATTTTAAGGTTTTTAGGTGTTTTTAGTGTTTTCAGTTTTTTCTGTTAGTTGTAGGGGTGTTAGAGTTTTTGGGTATTTTATATTTTAGGTATTTTTAGGGATTTTTAGGATTTTAGGTTTTTTAGTGGTTTTTAGTGTTTCTAAAATTTTTAGGGTTTTAGGGGTTTTATTTGTTTTAGGTTTATATGATTTTCTTATGGGTTTTAGTGATTTTAGGGCCTTTTTTGGATTTTAATGGTGTTTAGGGTTTTTTCTGGATTTTAAAGGTTTTCAGTGTTTTATGGGTTTTAATGGTTTTTTGGGGTTTATGAGTTTTTGGGGTTTTATGGTTTTTAGAGTTTTTAACAATTTTATTCTTTTTCAAAGGGTTTTTGAGTTTTATTGTTTTAGGGATTTTCTGGGTTTTTAGGGTTTTATGTTTTTTAGGGGTTTTATGGATTTTAGGGTTTTAAAGTTTTTTAAGGATTTTATAGTTTTTAGTGTTTTTTTGGTTTTTAGGGGTTTTAATTGTTTTTATGTTTTTATGGTTTTCTTAGGGGTTTTTATGGTTTTTATGGTTTTCTATTATTTTAGGTATTTCAGGATTTTTAGGACTTTTGATGGTTTTTTTAGATTTTGAGGGGTTTTGTAGTTTTTTAGGGGTTTTTGTTTTTTTTGGGTTTATAGAAACTTTTAAGGGTTTTAAGTGTATTTAGTTTTTATGGTTTTATTAGGGGTTTTCAAGGTTTTTTAGGGGTTTTACCTTCTTAGGATTTTTAGGACTTTTATGATTTTTTTTTGTTTTTCCTATTTTTATAGATTTTGGGGATTTTAATGGTGTTTAATGGTTTTTGAGTTTTTATGGTTTTTAGAGTTTTTTTAATTTATTTAAGGGTTTGATGTGTTTTTATAATTTTTAGTAATATTTACGGTGTAATGGGTTTTTAGGGTTTTATATGGTTGTAAGGGATTTTATGGTTTTTAGGTTTTTAAGTTTTTATATGGTTTTTAGGTTTTTTTAGAGTTATTGGGTTTTTATGGGTTTTAACTATATTTAGTTTTTAAATCATTTTTAAGTGATTTTTTGGTTTTTAGGGGTTTTTAGGTTTTTAGGTATTTTAGTGTGGGTTTAAGATATTTATGGTCTTTATGATTTTTAGGGATTGTGAGAGATTTTTGGGTTTTGGGGTTTTAAAGTTTTCTTCCAGTTTTTAGGGTTTTGATGTTTTTTTAATCATTTTTAGGGGTTTAACAGGTTTTAGTTGTCTTTTATGATTTTGTGGGTTTTTAGGAGTTTTTATGGTTTTTGGGTGCTTTATCGTTTTTAGGGGATTTTAGGTTTTTATAGGTTTTATGTATTTTGGGTTTTTAAGGTGTTCTTATGTGTTTTTAGTGTTTTTAGGTGTTTTTTTATGTTTTTTATAATTTCATGTATTTTTTTGGATTTTTATGCTTTTTACATATTTTTGTGGGTTTTAGGGTTTTTAGGGTGTTTTGGGTTTTTCTTTGTTTTTATAATTTTTATGTTTTTAGTGGTTCTAAGTGTCTTTAGGTATTTAATGTTTTCTTATGGGTGTTTAGGATTTTATGGATATTAATGTTTTTAGGGATTTCTAGGATTTTTTTGGGGGTTTTGAGGGATTTTAATGCTTTTAGAGGGCATTCATAATTTTTAAGGGTTTAATGTTTTTTTGGATTTTAGGGGTTTTTTCTGTTTTTTAGGATTTTAGGTTTTTTTTAGTGTTATTGATGTTTTTAAGGCTTTAAAGGGTTTTTAATGTTTATGAAACATGTGAATGAAAATGACATGATGGAATGTGTGGAGTTAAAGTTTCAAGGCCCAATGATGCATGGAAAACTAAAGAGACTACAAGTGTTATTGTTTTCCCATATCATTGAATTTAAAGGACCAACCTCAAGGTGATTGCACAACAGTGGAAAATGTAATCATTATCACTCTAATTTAAGCCCAAATGTGATTCATGAAGCCCAAGAAACATAGTTGCAGGACTTTTGGAAGACTTCCCAAATGGATATTCTTGAATAAGATATGAGTGGAAATACATGTTCTACTTTACCAAAAAAGTCATTCTTAGACATTTAGTTTTTAAATTAAAGGGGAAAAGGTTGGAATAGGTTTTATGACATTTGGGTATTAGACCCTTATCCTTTTTTGTCCCCCCTTATCTATAAAAAGACACCACATGGCATTGTATTCTCATTAAAGATTACATTCATGAAACTCAATGAGTTTATTCACATCTTTTTGAGGATTATTACTTTATTCCCTTTCACTCTTGTATTCATTCCTTTTCAATATATAAGATCAATTAGTGATCCATGATTGAAAATCCCCTGTACCCATGTCTTAACCCAAGTTCATTATTATGTGTATTGTCCATCACATCCCTCCCTTGAGTGTGTTGTCTAAGTAGTCGGCCCTCCATATAACATTGGTTGAATACTTTCTTACACTATCCAAACCCATCATCTGAAAATTACCTACAAACCACATCCTTTATCTTCCACCCTACACCGTGAATATTAGTCCACCACTAGAATCTCATATCAATTGGTTTTAGATCTCTAGTTGACAGGGTATGTATCTATCACTCTATTTCCATACCATATATCAATTTTCCTTATTATCTTTCCTTATTATCCACCCCTTTAGAAAAAAAAAATTTAAATCCTCTAGAATTGAACTATGTTGTTTATGATTAAAATATTTAACATTGGACCAATTAATCATCCGTATTATTTTTTTATTTAACTCATTATATATTATTTGTTTCTGGGAGAAAATAAAATAAAATTATATCACCTGATCATTTTTTGATTTTTCCTAACTAAGAACATCCTTTCTTTGACGGATTTAAAAAAATGTCATTCTCTTCATTCATCATCATGTGTTTTAAAACACTAAGAAAAAATCTTTTATAGAGATTTGATAAAAAATGGGTTGAATGAAGAAAAAATTTAGATATAATTACTTCTTCATGCTTTACATTTCGATACATCACCTTATCCATTATTTTACTTCATCACTATATCATATTTGGCTCGTATTTTTATTAATTTTTCTTATCTTTCACAATCGAGAAAAATCCACATATGACAACTTTATTTTCATTTTCCAGCTTTTACCCATTTTCTACCGTCTTATCAACACTGTACCATTTTTGAACCCTCTACCACTAAAATGGGCCGTGTTAATACATTCCCCTACACCATATTGTTTGGGTGATAATTTATGACTCAATATCTCCAAAAATGAGGTATTATATTTCACAAGAAATTGGTATTTGAATTGATTGTTTAGAAGTGAAGAGAAATAATTACACTAATAAACATTCTTTATTGTGTGTCCTTAGGTGTGTGAGTGTGTACATACTATGTGTGTGTGTGAGTGTGTGTCCTTGTGTGTACATATTTTTTATGTGTATATTTTGTGTGTGAGTGTGTATCCTTGTGTGTGTGAGTGTGTACATCATGTTTTTATGAGTTTTCTTCCTTAAGTGTGTGTGTACCTTTTGGGTGTGTGAGTGTTTCTGTGTCATTGTGTTCATTTATCCCAATGTGTATTTGCGCTCATGTTACTTATCAGGGCAGAAGATCAAGGGAATAGAATCATTCTTGTTATTGATCAAAGAAGACAAATTAGATCTCTCACATTTAAATCTATGAAACTCAAAATGAAATCATTGATGAGACATCGTGATAATCTTATTTATAGGAAGTTGGAGGTGATACATGAGAGAATTTTTAATCTGTAGAATCAACGATGCCCAAGCATGATCCATGATAACCCACAATTCACTCTGAAACCACATAATCTCTACCTCATTAATGAGAAGTTGGAGAACATTGAATATGATTTTGGGGATGTCCTACAAAGGAGTAGGAGGTTCCAACAACCTAGAGGAGGCTAAAAGAGACCACTTGAATATGACATTCTTATAGGTAATAAGGTGAAGGTTCCCTCTTTTCAATAAAAAAGTGATCCAGAAGAATACTTGGAGTGTGATAAGTTGATTGATAAATTGTTTTCATGACATGCATATTATGAGGATAAAAAGGTTAAAATTTCTTCCCTTTAATATTCTTTTCATGATTCCATTTTGTGGGATCAAATTAAAAAGAGACGGTTATATATGCTGGACGTCCCATCAACACTTGGGACGACATGAAGTCTTC
The DNA here is from genome assembly GCA_963277665.1 of Viscum album. NCBI lineage: Eukaryota > Viridiplantae > Streptophyta > Magnoliopsida > Santalales > Viscaceae > Viscum > Viscum album. Next base: position 145,857,752 of record OY728141.1, read on the forward strand.
CATACAAAAACAGTTTGTTCCCTCACATTACCATATATATATTTCCAATAAAAATTAAATGCCTCTACCAAGGGAGTAAGGGTGTTGAATATTAATAATATAAGATGAAAATTTTAATGATTCAAGAGAATATTTAAGAGGAAATGAATGAAACCATGAAATAATTTTTACATGGACTAAATCGTGATATTTCCAAAAAGTGGAGATGTACCATCATTTTATGATACAAGATATGTTATAATAATCTAATAATGTCAAGAAACAAATCCAAATGAGGTGAAACATGAGGAAACCCACTAATGCTTTCTCTCCATGAATAAATTTGTGAAATAATACTGTAGAGTCATCAATTTCGAAAGATGTGGTTGATCGAAAAAGAGATGAGGTAATTATTCCTTCTAGGAAAACTAATTTTGAGGAAAATAAAATAAGGAATTATGATATTTTATTTTTAAAATTTCAAGGAAGGGGTAACATGACTAGTGAATTCCAAAACCGGTGTACCATGGACATTAACAAGTATGGAGAATGAGAGATTGATGGGGATAGATCATAGAAAGAGGTGGATGATCCACCAAAAGTTGATAATGGATAATTTGTAGAAGAAGGTGAGATTCTCATTACAATATTGTTTTTTATTGTTCAAATGATGTCCAATGTGAAGTATAAAATGGAGAATTTTTTCCAAACCTATATCTAAATTAATGGGAAGTTATGAAGTGGTATCATTGAAGGGTGTGATTGTAATAATGTGGGAAAGCACCGATTTTGAAAAGATGTTGAGACTTCCAAATTTTAAGCACTGACATTCATAACAACTTTAGTAGTTTAATGATTGAGGATAGATGAAATTACCCAAATAGTTGAATGCATTATTCACCATTTTAAAGTGTAATGTTGATGTACTATGTGATGTTGTACTGATTATGGAATGCCACTTACTTTTAGGTCAGACATGGAAATGCGATCAGTATGTAAAACATAATGGTTTTCTAATCTATAATTATTTTATACTTAGAGGGTAACCTATCCCAGATATCCTAATGTCTTGAAAAATAGTTTTATAATATAAAATTTTGAGATAGAATAAAAAAAGTGGGAGAAGAAAAAAGATAAGAATGGGGGATACATGAGAAATATAAAAGCAAATATGTTGAGTTTAAAGGTTAAGATAGAAAAGATAATTCATTGAGTAGAAAAATTTAATGATGATAGATAATATAGAGGTTAAGGAATAATTTATTTCATAGAAAAAACTCAAATTACTAATGTAAATGTAGGTAATGAAAAAGACTAACCACTTAAAATATTCTTTTTAAAATATATTGGAATATTTTTTATAGGTGTATGGAGATACCATTCTTGAGGAGGTGAAACCATGTTTTCAACCTATGAGAGAGATAAAATAAATTCAAATATCGATTATCATCATCAAGAGTATAAATAATTGAAAGGAGTGTTTACAAAAAGTGGATTTTTCTTAGATAATAGAAGATCGCTCTACAACTCAATTTTATCCACTTGGAACTCCTTTTGTTTTTATAATACTTACCCATATTAAACAAGTTTCATGGACTTTTTATGATAATAGAAATATTGAAGGAAAATAGAATGTTAAGAAACACCACAAGAAAGAAAATAAGTTGGATAGGATTCGAAAGAAACTAAATTTAAAGCCCATGAGAAATGGAGATAGACCGTACTTAATGCCTGAAATGACTAATTATAGGATCTCATTTCATGGTAAGTATGATGTGTTTTGTAAATTCAACATTTCTAATATTTAATTATATTTGGATGTTGAAAATTAAGACTCAAGGATCATACTTTTTCAAGAGGATAAGGATGATATGAAACCGATTGATGGAAATGAATTGATGGAACATGCAGAGTTAGAGTTTTAAGGCACAATGATGTGAGGAAAATTAAAGAGACTACAAATGGTAACAAGATCTCATCTCATTTCATTAAAAGGCACAAACCCAAGGTGCATGCATAGAAGTGTCCAATGTGATTATTATCAATATTAATTAATCCCAAAACATATGGTCGAATGATTTTTGGAATTCATTCCCACTTGAAGATTATATAATTCCATCTTCGGACACTAGAATCAAATCTTTTGGGCTAGGTACTCAATGTAAATTCTTTTGGGCAATGGGTGGAAAAGACTGTGTTACTTTCCCAAAAATTAATTTTTAGACGTTAAATTTTTTATTTTAAGGGAAAAAGGTTGGAATAGGCTTTATGGAATTAGGTTATTGAATCCTTGACCCTTTGTGTCATCCCTTGGCTATAAATATCTACCCAATTGAATTTTATTTTCCTTCATGTTTTCATTAGTGAATCTTTATTATTTTATTTTATCCATTGTGAGGATTTTTACATTCTTCCCTTGCTCTTATATATTATTTCTATGTCGGTATACAAGTCAGATTGGTGATCCAAGATCACAAATCCACCAATTTCATTCCTCAACTTATGAATATTGTCGTCTGGATTGGCCATCACGTCCCTCCCTCTATTGTTTTGTCTATGTGGTAAGCCATGATCCATATAATTCTGGTTGGATACTTTCTTACACTATCTAAATCCATTATCCATCACTTAGCCTCGAATTGTATATGCCATCCATCATCCTACACCAAGAAGGTCAGGCCACCATGAGCATCTCACATTAGTGTTTTTAGTGGTTTAGAGGTTTTTTACATTTTTAGGGGTTTTATAGTTTTTGTGGTTTTTAAGTAGTTTAGGTTTTAAGGTTTTTAGTGTTTTTTAGGTTTTGTAGGGTGTTTAAGTGTTTTGTGTTTTCATGGTTTTCTTTTGGGTTTTTAGTTTTTGAAGGTTTTTACATTTTTAAGGATTTTAATTATTTTTTTTATGATGTTATGGGGTTTTAGGTTCCTTTGGGATTTTGAGGCGTTTCAGGGGTTTTAGGTTTTTTTATGTTTTTTGGTTTTAGGGTTATTTGTTTATTTTTATAGGGTTTTTATGTTTTTATATTTTTTTATTATTTTTAACAGTTTAAGGGTTTTTTGAGTTTTTAGTGGGTTTGAGAGTTTTATTTGTTTTGTAGGATTGTTTAACAATTTAAGGGTTTTTTTTATTTTTTGTGGTTTTTAGGGTTTTGAGGTTTTTGGGTATTTAGTGATTTTAGTTTTTTCATAGTTTTATTTTTTCCTATGTTTTTAATCTTTTCTTATGGTTTTTAGTGTTTTAGGGGTTCTATTTTTTTGGGTATTTTTGGGATCTATATTATTTTTATGGATTTTATGGGTTTTAGGGATGTTGAGGGTTTTTAGGGTCTTATGGTTTTTCATATTGTTTGGGAATTTTATGTTTTTTTTATTTTTTTAGCCTTTTTATGGTTTTTAGAGTTTTTTAGTTGTTTAAAGGATATTAATGTTTTTGGTGATTTTTAGTGGTTTTATGGGGTTTTATGGTATTTTAGTATTTTAGGTTTTTTTTATGTTTGTATGATTTTATAGAATTTTATGGATTTATAGGGTATTTAGTGTTTTTAGGGTTTTAATGGGTTTTAAGTGCTTTTATTTTTTTAATATTTTCTATAGATTTTTCAAGGGTTTTATGAATTTTTACTTATTTAGGGATTTTTATGTTCTTTGTAAATTTTAATGATTTTTTAGGATTTTTATGGGGTTTAGGGGGTTTTAGGGATTTTAAGGGGTTTTAGGGATTTTTAGAGTTTTAGGGGTTTTTTTGGTTTTTTTTTCTGTTTTTATGGTTTTTAACTTATAAAGGTTTTAATAGTTTATGACTATTTTTAAAAATTTTTATGGGTTTATGTTTTTTGAATTTTTAGGGTTTTAAAATTTTTTAAGGGATTTTAGGTTATATGAATTTATTAGGGGTTTTAGGATTTTTAGGTTTTTTTACATTTTTAGGTATTTCTAAAGTTCATTATAGATTTTTATGACTTTTAGTGGTTTTAGAGATTTTGAGGGGTTTAAGAGTTTTTAGTTTTTTGTTATGGTTTTTATAGTTTTATAGTTTTTAGAGTTTTGTAGGTTTTAGGGGGTTATGTGTTTTTTGGTCTTTATGTATTTCTTAGGGGTTTTCAGGGTTTTACATTTTTTTGTATGTTAAGGGTTTTTAGGATTTTTTTTTGATTTTTATAGATTTTTTGGTTTTTTAGGTTTTTAGGGTTCTATGAGGTTTTATTTGTTTTTAGTTGTTTATTTAGTTTTTGGGTTTTAATGATTTTAGTGATTTTTAATTTTTTGAGAGATTTAAATGGTTTTTTGAGTCTTTAATAGTTTTTATGGGTTTTATGGGTTTTAGTGTTTTTTATAGTTTTAGGGTGTTTTATGGTTTTTAGGTATTTGGAGGGTTTTTATCATTTTTATGTTTTGAGGGGTTTTATGTTATTTAATATTTTTTTGGATTTCTGTGGGTTTTCAAGGTTTTAATGGGGTTTTAAAAATTTTAGGATATTTAGGGATTTTTTAGGATATTTATTTTTTTAGGTGTTTTAGGGATATTTAGGGTATTTAGGGGTTTTTGGGTTGTTTGGATTTTTTAGGGGTTTTATATTTTTATGTATTTAATTATTTCATAGTGGGATACGAGGTTTTTAGATTTTTTTATATTTTTATGTATTTTTTTTTTTTGATTTTTATGGTTTTTTGGGTTTTTATGGATTTTGTGGGTTTTTAGGGTTTTATGGATTTTTTAAGTGTTTTAGGTTTTTTTTAGTGTTTAGTGTTTTAATGTTTTTATAGTTTTTAATGTTTTTATGGGTTAAAATGGTTTTAGAGTTTTTAGTTATTTTATTGTTTTTGGAATGGTTTTCAGGTGTTTTTTTATTTAAGGGTTCTTTTGTTTTTGGGGGTTTTTATCATTTTTAGGTATTTAGGGGTTTTAAGAGTTTTTAGGTTTCTAATGTTTTCTTATGGATTTTCAAGTGTTTTTGGTTCTTTATGTTTTTAGTTATCCTTTGGTATATTTATTATTCTTATAGTTCCATAGGGTTTTTAGATATTTTGAGAGTTTTTGGGTTTTTATGTATTTATTAGTATTTAGGGAACTTTTGAGTATTTGAGGGGTTTTAAGGGGTTTTAGAGTTTTAAATTATATAGCTGTTTAAAGGGTTTTGATTGTTTTTTGTTTTTATGGGTTTTTTTAGGTTTTTTTGGATATTTATGTTTTTTATTGATTTTTATGGTTGTAGGGGTTTTAGGGTTTTTGAGTGTTTTTTTTGTTTTTAGTGTTTTTAGGATTTTTATTGGTTTTAAGTTTTTTTTTTGGTTTTGAAGTTTTTTAGGGGTTTTCATGGTTTTGAGGGTTTTTGTGTTTTTTGGTATTTTTAGTTCTTTTTATATGATTTTTAGGGGTTTTAGGGTTTTTAGGAATTTTAGGGATTTTATGGTGTTTATGGATTTTAAGGAATTTATGTTTTTTGGGGGTTTTAGTTATTTTTGAGTTTTTAATGTTTTTATGGTTTTTTAGAGTCTTCAATGTATTTTGGGCTTGAAAGGGTTTGTTAGTTGTTAGTGATTTTTATTTTTTCATTTGTTTTTATGGTTTTTTAATTTATTTAGTCGTTTTATGGTTTTTATGTTTTTAGGGTTTTTTAAGTTTTATAGCGGTTTTATTGTTTTTAGGTGGATTAATTTTTTTTATTTTTAAAGGATTATTATTTTTTTATGGGTTTTTACATTATTAGGTATTTGTTTCTTTATTTTTTAGGATTTTTATGGATTTTTGGGTTTTTATAGATTTTGAGGGTTTTTAGGTATTTTAAGGGTTTTATGTTTTTATGGGTTTTTATATATTTAGAGTATTTGGGGTTTTTTATTTTTATAATGTTTTTAATATTTTTTTAAATGTTTTTAGCGGTTGAAATGTTTTTATACTTTTCAATTGGTTTTTAGGTTTCTAGGGGGTTTAAGAGTTTTAAATGTTTTAGGTATTTTTATGGGTTTCAGGGGATTATATGGATCTAAGGGTATTTTTAAGATTTTTTGAGTTTTTAAATTTTTTAGGTGTTTAGGGGTTTAAATTGGATTTATGTTTTAAAAGATATCTTAGGGTTTTCAAGGATTTTAAGGGTTTTTACATTTTTATGGATTTTTTATAATTTTTTTGTAGGGATTTTGAGGGTCTTTAGGGTTTTTTGGGTTTTTAGTATTTTTTTTGTTTTTATGGGTTTTAAATGTTTTTAGGGTTTTCTTAGGCTATTTTGGGTTTTTATGGTATTTCATTTTTAGGGATTTTTAGGTTATTTTTATGTTTTTTATGGTTTTTGGAGTTTTTAGGGATTTTTAGGGTTTGAGGGTTTTTTGGGTTATAGGGTTTTTATGGTTTTTATGTTTTTTTTTTGAGTTTTTAGGGTTTTTAATATTTTTCAGAGATTTTTTTACCATTTTTATTGGTTTATGTTTTTAGATTTTTAGTGGGCTTTTACGGGTTTTAGGGTTTTAAGGATTTTTGGGATTTAATGGTTTGAGGGGTTTTATTATTTTTGGGTTCCTTTATGGTTTTTAGGGGTGTTAGTGTTTTTTAGGTTTTTTGGGGTTTTATGTGATTTAGGTTTTTATTCTTTTCTTAGAGTTTTTCATATTTTTAATAGTATTTTTACGTTTTTAGGGATTTTAATGGATTTTTTAAGATTTTTAGAGTTAGGGATTTTTTGGGGTTTATAATTTTTATGGTTTTTAGGTTTTTTGGGGTTTTTAGGGTTTTAGGGGTTTATTTTTTTATGGTATTTAACATTTTCTTATGGTTTTAGGGTTGTTGCGGGTTATTAGGGTTTTGATGTTATTTAGGTTTTTCAGGATATTTTGTGTTTTTATGGTTTAAAATATTTTTTTGGAGTTTCTAACATTTTGGTGGATTAAAGGGTTTCTATAGTTTTTTGTGATTTTAGGTGTTTAATGTATGTTTAGGATTTTTACGGTTTTTAAGGTATTTAAGGAATTTTCTGGGTTTAGGTTTTTTATTATTTTTTACTATTTTTAGTCTTTTATGGGTTTTAACTGTTTTTTGGGTTTTAAGGTTCTCTTAGGGGTTTTATGGGTTTTTATGTTTTTAGTTATTTTTATGAATTTTTAGGATTTTTATTATTTTTCAATGTTTTATGGTTTTTAGAGTTTTATCATTTTTAGGGGTTTAAATGATTTTTAGATTTTTTATGGTTTTTGGGTTTTTATGGTTTTTTAGGATTTTATGGTTTTTATAGGGTTTCGAGTATTTAGGGGTTTTAAGGTTTTTATTTTTGAGGTTTTTATAGGTTTTACATATACTGAGGTTTTTATGGTTTTCATAGGTGTGTTCAACATTTTTATGGTTTTTTTTGCATTTTTATGGATTTTAGGTATTTGTTAGTATATATATGGTTTATAGGGTTTTTATGGATTCTCAAGGTTTTTGGGGATATAGGGGTGTTTTGGGTTTTCACCATTTTTTAAATTTTTAGATTTTTAACATTTTTATGGATTTTTAGGGATTTTTTATAATTTATATGGTTTTTAGGGTTTTTGGGATTTTGATGGTTTTGATGGTTTTTAGTGATTTTATGGTTTTTTCGAGTTTTAGTGTATTTTTATTTTTATGGGGTTTGAGGATTTTTATAGTTTTTAACATTTTTGTAGATTTTGATTGATTTTTTGGTTTTCAGGGGATTTATGTTTTTTAGGGATTTATAGTTTTTTTAGTTTTTACGGTTTTGACGTTTTTTTAGAGTTTTTGAAAGAAAAAAATAAAGCATTATATAAAAAAAATGAAATTGAGGAAAAATTAATTCCCATAAGCATGAAATGAAGCAATATCCCAGGAAACCTTAAGTATGTAACTGGTAGATCATCCGAAGAAACATCTGGAACCCTAAAAAATCCAATACATGGAAAACTGTCCTGAGAACCCTTGTGAAGACCATACCAACCATAACATGATAAAATATCACAAGATACCTCAGAAATCCCATCCAAACCATCACTTAGAATGTGGGAATGAGAACCCCTGTAAAGCCCATCCAAACCATAGCCTAAAAACGGTCTGAGAAAACTGATGAAACCCATCCAAACCACTACCTAGAAAAGGCCCACGAACAACATGTATCCCAAAAAACCTAAAATTACAACTTCCAACACACCATCTCTAGATCCTCGAACCAAGAACCAAGAGCCCAAAACCACCTCCCTCACACCATCTACCAGTAGCTAAAACCTAGTAATGACTATACCCCACAAGCCAGCTGAATGCTCATCACCCAAAGAAACACTAACTCTCAACTTCTAAATAATATCCAATCATCAACAACCAAACTTTATCACTAGAAACTCGAGCACCAGTGGCAGCCTACTCCACTCTTATACCACTCCCCACTGAGTATAATCATGCTGCACTCCAACAACAGCTACACCAGAAAACATCACCAACAACAACTAGCTCTCCAACAACTACCTTCCCTATAGAAACAACTCCAGCACCTCCAATCCAACCAGCTCCAGCACCACTGAGAAAATTGGATCCTTCTCCATCAACAAGCAGTGGACCCAAACCAACAAATCCATACGCCAACACCAGCCCTCTCTAATACCGCAAAAATCTACACCAATGAATAAATTTACACTGAAACAAAAACAACCAACATCCCCTGCACTATCTCAAAATCATTAATAAAAACCAGGCCCTAACAATAACCCACTCCATAGGAACACGACCACCAGCACCTCCTAGCCAACACCATCCTTGCCTGCATTCCGTGTACCCCATCATCACTAACCAGACCTCATCCTACTCTATATCTCTAGGAAACTAACCAATTGAAACCACACCAATGACCCAAACAACACCCACCAACACCACCAACCCACAAACCCTACAATAGACCAGGATCCACAAAAAGACTCCCAACATTCATCTCCCTCTCCCCACACAAACACCCAACTTCTGAAACACCCTCCAATAGAAAACACCAACCCCTACACACCCTTTAACTCTCAGGCGCCCATACCAAGTAAAAAATAACTCCATCATCCAACTCCTAAAGAACCTCCACCACCGTTGTCCATATGAAAACATTGGAAACATCAAATGACATCATCACTACCTACCATCAAATAGAGAGCACCACTAACCAGTAAGACCAAATCATCTAGAGCACAAAAATAAATCCTCAATCAAGATAATAGAATAGGTTGAAACCTTAGAGAAAACCAATAGACCCCTCCATCATCATTACCACTAAACCTTGAGCTCTCACCTCTAAACCACTAGATAATATATTTCAATAAACAATGATCCCTATGTAGAACCAGCACACCAGAAACACTAGAAGACCACTCTACACCGCTGTTACTCCTCACCAAGTTTCATCTTGATCCACTACAACAGTTCCATCTAATAAAATATGTTCCAGAAGAAACACATACACAAATAAGTGCATCAGCTATAACCATCTCAATACGAACAACCCCAACACCACCTAGTTAACAACAACATCTAGCCACCAGTAAATGGTCCCAAATCAACAATGTCCACTGAAACCAACCTGTGCCACTCCTAATGCACACCCTATCAACGAAGAACCCCACACCATTCCACCAAAACTGACCAAAAACTCCCACACCCGATCACAACCCCAAACAACAACCAGGTTCCAGCAGCAACCCAGTCCATAGAAACAAATCCTCCAGCACCTCCTAGCCACCACTAACCACACCTACATCCCCTAAACCTAGAAAACACCAACCATCCCTTTTTCTTTTCCATTCCAAAAGCTCCCAGCACTCCTAAATAACATCCCCTATAATCTCCATCACCCCAAATTATCACTTAGCATGTTGGAAAACCCCTAGCATCTGCCCCACCTCCTCGCACATGCGACATCACCCATGACCCCATTGCACAATTTCTGAGTATCATAACATCCCTACACCAGAATCATGACCCATAACCAGAATAAAAAATAGTAGTCTCCCAATTTACACCATTCTTACTCCTAACCCCAAGAGCCACAAAACCAACACTCCACCTCCAAATCCTAGAATCCATCATCCACTCCCCCATAAGTAGGCATCCATAATCCACCCCAACACCACCAGCAATAGACCACTCCATTAAAGCCACCAAAATAGACATCCAATGACACCAACATCTTAAAACCATCTCCAAACAATCATTCCACCCCCCCCCCCCCATTTAATATAACACCTACCCACACAGGAAACCAACATCAACCAATACCACACCATAGAGTATCAGTATCATTGGAACAAGCCCACTAGAAATTACCCAACATAATATATCATACAAATCTGTAATGACTTGTGACAATAGAGGACCCCAGCATGAAGAAGCAGTAAATAACACCATCAAAGAAAACCTCTAAATAAAATCCCCCAATCATGCCTCAATTTCCAAAGTAGAAGAATGATTGAAGCAATCATGCTGTCAATCATCTGGAAGGAAGATACAACAAACTAATCGAGTAGACCAATGAACATTTCCCCCTTTTGAACAAAATATAGCAACATATGAAACAGAAAACACCAGCTGACAAGGCATCAACTTGTAAAGCCAAAACTGGAGTGACACCAACCGATGAACCCATTTCCAATAAATTGAATAACTATGAATGATGATATTCTATAAATAATACAATGAAGGTAACACAATAAATTACCCATTTCCAAATAGAATAAAATGAGCTCATATTGAACCATCAAAAATAGGAAGCTGGGAAACCAGCACTGCGGGAAATGAGGACCGCTGAGAAGAAGCACTGAAGAACAAGAATAACTAATGAAAACTCAGAAATTATATCAATTAAGGAAAACTGATGAACTCCATCAACCCCACATCTCAGAAGAAGGAAAAACATGTTGGAATTCCTACCGCAATGATAGAAAATTGAGACAACTTGGTCCACATAACCTCAAACAATGAACCCCCAACAAGATGAGAACCTATAACATGCACCAGTGGGGGTAAGAATCCATAACCAAAAACTACATCACACAAAAACCATGAACCCACAGACTGCTAAGGAACACTGAAAGAAAATATCCACACCATTCCAGAAAAATCCATTGAACTAGGAATTCCTCCGGTTGACTAAACCATTTTCTGCAACCGTTGAACATCAAACCAGCCAATTGGAAAACTTGGAGCACTGGTGAACAACCCCTCTGACCTAGAACAAGAAAAAAACACATGTTTCCCATGAAATCATTACAAAACACTTAGAAGGAGAATACATCCTGAAAACCACATCCCACAGGAAACCATAATAAAACATAAAAAATAGACACATCTCTCAAAAACCAATGGAATGATGGTGTATATCAAACAAAAATATAGGAAAAAATGAGATGAACCCATAAGAGTATCTAAAACTATCACAAAAACAAAAGTTCTGATGGATCCATCAGTGATGAACAAAGAAAAATGTGATCCCAAACTCTGATCACAAACTAGGTATGAACCAAAACCAGCTTTACAAAAAACCTATGTCGAAGAGACCATCAAAGAAATCTTCAACAAAGGAAAGAAAACCAAATCCACTGATAAACATGGTTCCAAGACATGGTAGAGAATCCACTGTGGTCATGGGTTTTCTGATATCTATGAGGTCTCAATTTAGAGCCCTTTAGGGTTTTAAGGGGTTTTATCATTTTAAAGGCTTTTAGGGGTTTAAATGGTTTTTATTGTTTTTAGTGTTTTAAGGGGTTTATTTTTTGTATTTTTTTGGCATTTTATGGGTTTTAGGGGTGTTAGGGTCTTTTTTGGGGTTTTAGGGTTTTTTTTGTGTTATTTTGGATTATATTAGATTCATGATTTTTTATGTTTTTATTATTTTCCTATGGAGTTTCGTTTTTTTTGGGTATTTTACATTTTTAGGTATTTTTTAGGATTTTTAGTAGGTTTTAAGTATTTTATGGATTTTAGGGTTTTCAAGGGTTATTAGGGGTTTTAGGGTTCTCTAGGGTTATTATTATTATTTTTTTATTTTTGGGGTTTTAAGTGTTTTTAGGTTTTTACAGACTTCTTAGTGTATTTATGGTTTTTATTATTTTTTATGTTGTATGATTTTTTTTCTGATTTATAGGATTTTTATGTTTTTTAGGGTTTTATAGGGTTTTAGGGGTTTGTATTTTTTATGGTTTTTTAGTCCTTAGGGTTTTATATTTTTTTGGGGTTTCAGGGGATTTTTTTATTTTTTTAACATGTTTATTGGTTTAAAGGGTTTTTAGATGTTTTAGTTTTCTTTTAGGTTATTATGTGGTCTTAGGGTTTTTAATGTCTTAGGGGTTTTATCGTTTTTAAGTTTTTAGTGCATTTAGGTTTTTAGGGTTGTTAATTGTTTTTGAGTTTTTAGGGATTTTAAGTTTGTTTATGTTTTTCATGATTTCATAGGGTTTTAAGGATTTTAAGGATTTTTTTATAGTTTTGAGGGTTTTTAGGGGTTTTATGTATTTTTTTGTTTGTGGGTTTTTTTTGATTTTATAGGTTTTTTATAATTTGTAATAGTTTTAGGGGTTTAAAGGGGTTTTATGGGTTTTTGTGATTTTAAGGTATTATGGATTTTTATACTTTTTAGGGTTTTTAGAGTTTTTAGTTTTTAGGTGTATTTAAGTGTTTTTAGGTTTATAATTTTATCTTAGGTCCTTTTTCAGGTTTTTTATGTTTTTAGTTATTTTTAGAGATTTTTTAGGATTTGTATAGTGTTTAGAGATGTTTTAGGGTTTTGGAAATTTTAGGTCTTTTATGATTTTTTGTGGGTTTATGGGGTATTTTAGTTTTTTAGGATTTTTTAAATTTTTTAGAGTTTTTTAACATTTTTTTGGTTTAAGGGGTTCTTATAGTATTTAGTCATTCTTTAGGGTTTTTATTAATGTTTATGAATTTTTATTTTTTGAGGGTTTTATGTATTTTATGGTTTTTAAGGTTTTATAGGGGTTTTAAGGTTTTTTATTATTTTTTATTATTTTTGGGGGTTATAAGTGTTTTTAGGATTTTAATGTTTTCTTAGGGGTTTATAGTATTTTAGGGGTTTTTAAATTTAGAGTCATTTTTATGTATTTTTTATGATTTTAATTTCTTTTTTTTGGATTTAGGGACTTTGAAGGTTTTTAGGGACTTTGATATTTTTTTAGGTTTTTAAGGTTTTGAGGTTTTTTTAATTTTTAAGGGATTTTAATTTTTTTATTGTTTTTAATTATTTTAGTGGTTTAAATGATTTTTATAGTTTACTGTATTTTTATCATTTTTATGTGTTCTTAGGGTTTTTATGGGTTTTATAATTTTTAGGGGTTTTTAGGGTCTTTCAAGTTTTTTTTAATTTTTAGGTTTTATTGGGGTTTTATGGGTTTTTGTGGTTTTCTTAAGGTTTTTCCAGGTTTTTATGGTTTTTTATGTTTTTTTGGATTTTAGGATGTTTTTCTAATTTTTATGTGTTTCTATGGGTTTTAGGGTCTTGAAGGTTTTTAGGATATTTAGGATATTTTATGTTTTTTGAGGTTTAATTTATTTTTAATCATTTAAGGTTTTCTTATATTTTATTTATGTTTTTTTAGATTTTTTGGGATTTTTGGGTCTTTTTTAGAATTTTTATGGGGTTTTAGGTTTTTTATGGATTTTGATAGATTTAATGATTTTAGCATTTTTATGTTTATTTTTTATGGGTTTTTTGAGTTTTTTATGGGTTTTGATAGTTTTTATAGTTTTTAAACATTATTAGTAGTTTAAAGGGTTTTTGAGTTATTGTTTTTTTAGAGTTTTTGTTTGTTTTTATGGTTTTAAAGGATTTTAGTGGTTTTTAGGGTTTTTATGTTTTTAAGCTGTTAATAGTTTTTGAGAGTTTTTTTGGGTTTTTAGTGTTTTTAAATTACTAGGGGTTTTAAGTGGTTTCTATTTTTGGGGTTTTCTTATGGTTTTAGAGGTTTTTATGTTTTTATGGATTTTAGGTCATTTTTTATAATTTTTATGGGTTTCAGGTTTTTTATGGATTTTGAGGTTTTTGGGGGGGTTTTGGGTTTTAATAATTTTTAGGCTTTTTATGGAATTTATGATTTTAGTTTTTTACTGTTTTCGTGGGATTTTTTAGGGTTTCTATGGTTTTCTATGATTTTAGGGTTTTTAGATTTTTTTTATTATTTTTATGATTTTAAGGGTTTTTATTGATTTTGGGGGTTTTATTGGTTTTATTGGTTTTATTGGTTTTTATGGGTTTTATAGGGGTTTTGGGGGTTTTGGGGTTTTTATGGTTTTTAGGGTGTTAGGTTTTTTAGTTATTTAGGGTTTTTAATGTTTTATATGTTTTTTTTAAAATGAGGGGTTTAAAGGGTCTTTAGAGTTTTTAGTTTTATTTTTTGTATTTTTATGGGTTTTGAATGTTTTTATGGTTTTAGGGTATTTATGGTCTTCAGGAATTTTAGGGAATTTTAGGCTTTTCATCATTTTTAAATTTTTTCAGGGGGTTTATGTTTCTTTATGATTTAAAGGTTTTCTTATGGATTTTTAGTGTTTTATAGTTTTTAAATTTTTATTGATTTTTTAATATTTTTTACGGTTTTTGGGATTTTAGGGAATTTGAGAGGTTTTGATGGTTTTTAGGGTTTTATAGTTTTTTTAGTTTTTAACATTATTAAAAGTATATAGGGGTTTTTGAGTTTTTAGGGATTTTTAGTTTTTTATGAATTTTTAAGGGTTTTAATTTTAGGGGTTTTTTGGTATTTAGGTTTTTTAAGTGTTTTAGATTATTCAGGGTTTTTAGTGTTTTTTAGTTTTTTCATGGATTTATGTTTTTTTTCGAAATTTATGATTTTCATAGGGCTCTTAGAGTTTTAGGGTTCTTTATATTTTAATATATTTTTTATTATTTTTATGAATTTTGGGGATTTGGGGGGTTTTACGGTATTTTTGGATTTTAGGGTATTTATGGATTTTTGGATTTCTAGGTTTTTTTCATTTTTATGTGTTTTAAGGGTTTTTATAGATACTTAGCTTTTTAGTGGTTTAAAGGGTTTTTTATAGTTTTTAGTGGTATTAGGTTTTTAGGGTTTTTCGATGTTTTTAGGGGTTTAATGGTTTTAGGGTTTTTTCGATCTTTTTAGGGGTTATTATTGCTTTTATCATATTTTGGTTTTTAGGGGATTTAAATGTTTTTTAGGTTTTAAAATGTTTCTTAGGTGTTTCAAGGGTTTTAGAGTTTTTTTATGTTTTAAGGGGTTTTTTGGGATTTTTACTGTATTTAAGGGTTTTTAGTGATCAAGAGGGATTTAGAGGATTTTATGATTTTAGGGGTTTTAGAGTTTTTAGCGCTTTTTAGGTTTTTAATGGGGTTTTTTATGGTTTTTAATGTTTTTATGGGTTTTATGGTTCTAATCATTTTATGGGTTTTTAGGGTTTTTACCTTTTTTAGCATTTTGGGGTTTTAAGTGTTTTTTAAAATTTTATGGTTTTCTTAGGGTTTTTCAGTCATTTAAGTGATTTTTACATTTTTATTGATTTTGGGGATTTTTTATAAATTTTTTGGTTTTTAGGGTTTCTATGTATTTTTGAGTGGTTTTAGGTGTTTTATCATTTTAGGGGATTAATGTTTTTAAAGTGTTATTAGGGTATTAAGGTTTTCTTAGAATTTTTTACATTTTTATGAATTTTTATTGGTATTTATGATTCTTATTGTTTCTTGGGTTTTTAGTGAATTTGACGGGTTTTAGGGTTTTATGTTTTTATTTTGGTTTTTATGGGTTTTATGAGTTTTTAAGGGTATTCATGTTTGTAAATATTTTTATCATTTTTAGGGGTTTAAATGGATTTTAGATTTTTTAGTGGGATATTACGGTTCTTATGGGATTTAATAGTTTTTAGGATTTTTAGGGTTTTTAGGGTTTTTTGAGGATTTAAGAGTTTTTATTTTTTAAGGTTTTCTTATGGGTTTTCAATGTTTTTAGGATATTTCTTATTTTTATGGGTTTTATGAATTTTTTTAGGATTTTTTGGGTTTTTATGTTTTTTAGGGACTTTTATGGTTTTAGGTTTTATGTTTTTTATGTTTTTTTAGTTTTTTTAGTTTTTTTTGGGCTTTTAAGGTTTTATGTAGTGTTTTATTTCTTTTGGTTTTAAGGGTGTTTTAGAATTTTAGGCCATTTTTAAGGTCTTTTTCGTACTTTGAGGTTTTTTGGGGTTTTTATGGTTTCCATGGCTTTAGGGGGTTTTATGTTTTTATGGGTTTTAGGATTTTTAGGTTTTATAAGGTTTGAATTTTTTAAAATATTTATGGTTTTCTTATGGGTATTCTGAGTTTTTAGGGTTTTTAATATTTTTAGTGATTTTTAGGGATTTTTAATGTTTTTATGTTTTCCTTCATTTTTAAGGATTTTTTTGGGTTTTTAGGGGTTTAGGGTATATATTCATTTTTTAAGGTTTTTCTGAATTTTGAAGGGGTTTTTAATGTTTTTTATATTTTCTTAATGTTTTAAGGGTTTTAAAGGTTTTAGAGCTTTAGTGTTTTTATGATTTTATGTTTTTATGGTTATCTAATGGTTTTAGGGTTTTTTCTTGGTTTTTTTAGATTTTTATCATTTCTAGGATTTCTATGGGATTTAAGTGTTTTTAAATTTTTGAGGATTAATTAGGGTTTTTAGTGTTCCAATGGATTTTTATGTGTTTAGGAATTTTTTTTGTATTTTATAGGATTTTATATTTTTTAGTGTTTCCGGGATTTTTAGGGGTTTTAGGAATTTTTAGGGTTTTATGGGTTTTATTGTTTTTTTTGGTTTATAAGTTTTTTGAGATTTTTTGGGTTTTATGGTTTATTTAATTTTCTAATGTTTTATTAGTTTCAATGGTTTTTAGTGTTTTTAGTAGTTTTTAGTGTTTTATGGGTTTTTATGGATTTAGGGTTTTTTCCTTTTTAGAGGGGTTTAGTGTTTTTATTTTATTTTTGCAGTTTTTCGGGTTTTTAGCGTCTTTTATTTTTTTAAGGGATTTATGTGTTTTAATATTTTAATATTTTCATATTGTTTTTATAGTTTATAGGGATTTTTATGTATTTAGGGATTTTAGTTTTTTTGGTTTCTAGGATATATGGATTTTGTGTGTATTTAGGGATTGTAGTGTTTTTGGGGTTTTTAGAGTTTCATAGGTTTTTAGAGGTTTTATGAGTTTTTAGGTTTTTAAAGTTTATTTGGGGTCTTCTCTTTTTTTTTTATGTTTTTAAGAATTTTATAACTTTTTTAGAATTTAAGGGTTTTTAGGGGATTTTCGGAATTCGATGGTTTTTAGGGTTTTTGGGTTTTGTTGTTTTTTGGGGTCTTGGTGTTTTTTTTGTTTTCTAGTGGTTTTAATATTTTTAATATTTTATTAAATTTTTGGGGTTTTAAGGGGTTTCAAGAGTTTTTAGTGATTTTTAGGGTTTTATGGGTTTTAGGGTTCTTAAGGGTTTTAAAAAATTTTATGGTTTTTTGGGGTTTCATGTTTGAGTGTGTTTTGCATTTTTTATGTTTTATTGGGTTTTAAGTTATGTTGTTTTTAAGGGTTTCTTAGGGGTTTTAGCGTTTTTTAATTTTTACACAATTTTAGGAATTTTTTATGAATTTAATGCGTTTTTTGGGTTTTTAGGGATTTTGCGAGGTTCTACGGCTTTGTTGGGTTTTTATCATTTTTTAGGTTTTAGGGGGTTTAGGTTTTTTTTGGAGTTTAATGTTTTATTATGGATTTTTAGGGGGTTTAGGGTTTTTATATTTTTATTTTTTTCTAGGGATCTTTTATTATTTTTATAGTTTTTAGGTTTTTTGGGATTTGTTGGTTTTTTAGGTCTTTTAGGGTTTGTTGGTTTTTTGGGTTTCAGGGTTTTTTATATTATATAGGCTTTTATAGTTTCTTAGAGTTTTTTAATTTTTTTAGGGGTTTAAAGGATATTTAGATTTTTTGTGGGGTTTATGGGTTTTTTGGGATTTTAGGGGTCCTTATGGGTTTAAGGGGTTTTTATTGTTTTTATGATTTTAGGGGTTTTAGGGTTTTTATGGTTTGTAGTGTTATTCATCTTTTTTAGTGGGTTTAATTTTTTTTAGGTTTTTATAGTTTTCTTAGGGGTTTTAATTGTTTTTAGGGTTTTAAAAATTTGTAGGAATTTTTAGTGGTTTTAGTGATTTTTATAATTTTTAGGCTCTTTATGGATTTTTATGGGGTTTAGGGTGTTTTACAATTTTAGTGTTTTAATGGGTTTTTTGGGGGGGAGTTAGGACTTTTTTGTGTTTTTTATTATTTTTAGGGTTGTTTATTATTTTTTGGGGCTAAAATGGTTTTCAAATATTTTTGTTGGTTTTAGCGTTTTTTTTTGTTTTATGGGTTTTAATTATTTTTAGGGTTTTTAGGTTTTTAGTGTTTTTAACGGATTTTGTTTTTTTAATGAAATTTTTTTATTTTTTTAGGGTTTTATGTATTTTACAGGGTTTTTAGTTTTATTGGGTTTTGAGGTTTTTTATGTTTTTTTGTGGATTTGAATTTTTTAGAGTTCATATCATTTTTAGGGGTTTAAATTGTTTTAAGATTTTGATTTGTGGTTTATTAGGGTTTTTATGGGTTTTAGGATTTTTGGGATTTTTTATGTTTAATAGTGGGTGTATGGAATTTTTGGGGTTTTATGGTTTTTATAATCTAAAGGTTTTTAGGGGTTTTACGTGTTTGAAGGTTTTTATAGTTTTTTGGGTATTAAGAGTTTGTATGGTTTAAGGTATTTTTTGGAATTTTTATAATCTATAGGTTTTTTAGATTTTTTATGGATTTTGATTGGTTTTAGGTATTTTTTGTATTTTTTAAGGTTTATTGAATTGTTTAGGGTTTTAAGGGGTTTTAAGTGCTTTTAGGTTTTTATGGTTTTATAGGGGATTTTAGGTTATTTAATGTTTTTTATGTTTTCAGGGATTTTAAGGGTTTTTTGTGTTTTTTATGGTTTTAGGGTTTTTACTTTTAGGTTTTTTATAGATATTGATGGGTTTTAGGGTTTCTTTGTGTTTTTTGGATTTAGGGGTTTTAGTGTTTTTAGGTTTTTTGGGGGTTTAATTGTTTTAGTTTTTTAATTTTTTTCTTAGGTATTTTCAACATTTTTATGATTTTTTTATCATTTTATGTATTTTTTGGATTTTTGTTATTTTCAACGTTTTTAGGTATTTTTTGGTTTTTATGGTTTGAGGTTTTTTTTTGAGTTTTTATGGGTTATAAGGTTTTTAGTGTTTTAATGTGTTTAGGGGTTTAATGGTTTTTATATTTTTAATTTTTTTAAGTTTTTTATGGGTTTTAATGATTTTTGCTGTTTTTAGGGGTTTTATGGTTTTTTTCTTGTTTTAGAGTTTTTATGTGTTTTAAGGATTTTGATATTTTTATGGGTTTTTTATATTTTTAGGGGATTTTGGATTTTTTTTTTGTTTTTTGTGTTTTCTTGAGTTATAACGGTTTTTATTGTTTTAAAAAAAATTATCCTTTTTAGGGTAATGTGTTTATAGAGTTTGTTGTGGGTTTTTGGGGTTTGATGTGTTTTTCATGGTTTTCACTATCTTAAGGGTTTTTAAGGGTTTTTAGGGGTTTTAAGGTATTTTTAGGGTTCTTAAGTGTGTTTAGTGGTTTTTAGGTTTTAAGGGGTCGAGAGTGATTTTAGGGTTTTGAGGTTTTATTTGGGGTTTTTAGGGTTTTTATAGGTCATTATATTTTTATGTATTTTAAGGGATTTTTAGGGTTTTAGGATTTTTAGGGTATTAGAGATTTTGAGTATTTTGAGGGGGTTTGGGTGTTTTTAGGGATTTTAGTACTTATTAGGTTTTTAGGGGTTTTAAGTGTTTTTTTGGTTTTTAAGGTTTTCTTATTGGTTTTTTTGTTTTTAGGGGTTGTATGTTTTAGGAAATGTTATTGATTTTTTAGGAATTATATAGTTTCTTAGAGTTTTTAAGGATTTTGCGGGTGTTTGAATTTTTTAGGGTTTTTAGGGACATTGTTGTTTTTGTGATTTTTGGGTTTTTTAGTTTTTTAGTGTTTTCATAATTTTTAAGTGTTCTCAAAATATTTTTTTCGATTAATAGTTTTTTAGTTTTTTTAGGGATTTTTAGATTGTTTATGGGTTTTTTGGGTTTCTTAAAGGTTTAAAGGGTTTTTAGAGTTTTAGCTTTATTTTGTTTTTAGTGGTTTTGGCATTTTAATGGTTTTTAATGTCTTTAGTTTTTCATGTCTTTTATGGGTTTTCATGTTTTTAGTATTTTTTTTATTTTATGCCTTTTTTTAGGTTTTTTTTATTTTTTTAGGATTTTTAATGATTTTGATGCTTTTTAGGGGTTTAGGTTTTTTATGTATATTGGGTTGATAGGGTTTTTTGATTCTTTTGTGGGGTTAAAATATTTTTAATTATTTATGTTTTTGAAATGATTTTTAGTGTTTTTAGTTGGGCTTTAGGGGTGTTAGAGGATTTATGCGATTAAATAGTTTTTATGATTTTTATGGGATTTTTGGTTTTTAGGGGTTTTAGGGTTTTAAGGGTTTTTTGTTTTTTATCATTTTTTATGTATTAGGATTTTAATTTTGTTTAGTTTTTTAGGTTTTATTAGGGTTTTTAGGTAATTTTAATTTTTCAGGTACTTTTTAGTATTTTTAGGATTTTATGTTTTTTGGGGTTTTAAGGATTTTAAGGGGTTTTATGTATTTATGGGTTTTCAAGTTTTTTAGGGTCATTATGTTTTTATCATTTTGGAGTTTTATGTGTTTTTAGGTTTTTACGGTTTTCATATGGGTTTTCATGGTTATTCATTTTTTTTAAAATTTAGGTATTTTTTGGTGTTCTAATTTTTTAAGAGGGTTTTTGTGATTTTTAGGGTTTTTTGTGTTTTTTGGGATTTAGGGTTTCTATGGTTTTTTTTTTGAGTTTTATTGGTTTTGAGTTTTTATGGCTTTCAGGGGTTTTTAGAGATTTTTAATATTTTTATCAGTTGAAATGTTTCATATAATTTTTACTGGTTTTTTGTTTTTATAGGTTTTTAGTTTTTTTTACGGGGTTTTATGGTTATTAGTGTTTTTAGGGGTTTATGGTGTTTTACTTGTTTTTAAAATGTATAACATTTCTTAGGTTTTATGGGGTTTTTAGTGTTTTTAGGTTTTTAAGGTTTCCTTTGGGATTTTCTGGTTTGTTTATGTTTTTTTTAATTTTTAGGGATATTTAGGTTTTTATAGTTTTTATGATTTTTAGTGACTTTTGGGAGTTTTAGGGTTTTTAGGGGATTATGGGGTTTTAGTGTTTTTAGTTTTTTTATGTTTTTAGGTGTTTTTAGTGTTTTTAGGTTTTTATGGTTTCTAAGGGTTTTTTTGGATATTTGGCTTTTTACATATTTAGGGTTTTTAGGGTTTTTAGTCATTTTATAGTTGTTAAGATTTTCATGGGATTTTTAACGGTTCTATGATTTTTTAGGGTTTTTAGGGTTTTATAGTTTAATTTGGTTAATATGGTATTTTTCATTATTTTGAGATTTTTGGATATTTTCAAGTTATTTAACATTTTTAAGGGTGTAAATGGGTTTTTATAGTTTTTAGTAAGTTTTAGGGGTTTTATTGGGTTTTACAGTTTTTAGGGTTTTTAGGGGTTTTAGGGTTTTTATGGATTTTTAGTGTTTTTAGAGTTTTTGCATATTTTTGGTTTTTGGGGGTTTAAATTTTCTTAGGTTTTAAAGTTTCCATAGAATTTTTAAGAATTCATAAAGAGTTTATGGTATTTTAAAGGATTTTTATGGTTTTTAGGTTTGTAGGGATTTTGAGTGGTTTTAAAGGTTTTTTTGGGGGGTTTTGGTGTTTTTAGATTTTTCATGTATTTTGGGGGTTTTTTTGAGTTTTTTATAATTTTTAATGTTCTTATATTTTTAATGTTGAAGGGATTTTAATGGTATTTAGTGTTTTTAGTATTATTAGGGGTTTATGTGGTTTTAGGGTTTTTTTATTTTTTAGATGGTTTTAGGGTTTTTAGGATTTTTTAGGGTCTTAGGGTATTTTTTGGATTATATAGTGTGGTTATTTTTTAAGGGTATTATGAGTTTTAATTTTTTTAGGTTTGTAATGTTTCATTAGGGGTTTTGACAGTTTTAATTTTTGTCATTTTTAAGTTATTTTTATGGTCTTTATGTATTTTGAGGGGTTTAGGGAGTTTTAGGGGTTTTAACATTTATTATGTTTTTAGGGGATTTTAGTTTTTTAGGTTTTTATTATTTTTCATTGGGTTCATTCAGGGTTTTATGGTTTTTTTATGTTTTTAGGGGTTTTTAGGGTTTTTATGATTTTTATGGGTTTTTAGGGTTTTATCGGGATTTTGATGGGATTTAGCGGTTTTTTGGGGTTTTAGTGTTATTTAGGTTTTTTGGGGTATTATATATTTTTCTGTTTTAATGGTTTTCTTTTTCTTTTCAGTGTCTCTCGTATTTTTAGGGAAATTTTGGGATTTCGTTAGGTTTTTTTATTTTTTTAAACTTTTGAGGGTTTTTAGGGGTTTTGTGTTTTTGTGTTTTTAGGGTTTTTTAGACATTTAGTTATTTAATTTTTTTAGTGTTTTTTAAATTTTTTAGCGTATTAAAGTTTTTTAATAAATTTTATTTGGTTTTTAGTGTTTTATTGGTTTTTAGGGTTTTTTGGGGTCTATGTTTTTTATTAGTTTTAGGGGTTTTGGGTCATTTATGGTATTTTAGGGGTTTTAGAACTTTTTATATTTTATGGGGTTGAATTGTTTCTATTTTTTAAGGATTCCTTATGGGTTTTCATGTGTTTTAAGGTTTTTTAAAGTTTTTTGAATTTTGAGTGGGTTATAGAATGTTTAGGGATTTTGAAGTTTTTTAGGTTTTTTGGTGTCTTTATGTTTTTTAGGGTTGTAAGTGTGTTTAGGTTTTTATTGTTTTCTTAGGGGTTTTTCATGTTTTTAGGGTCTTTTATGTTTTTATAAATTTTATAGATTTTTATGATTTTTATGGTTTTTAGGGTTTTTATGGATTTTCATGGTTTTGTGTTATTATGTGTTTTATGGAATTATAGGTTTTTCAACGTTTTTAGATTTTTTGGGGAGTTTTTTAGGTTTTTTGTAGTTTTTAATATTTTTATATTTTCTTGGTTTTTAAGGGATTTTAAAAAAAATTATGATTTTTAGGGTTTTTATGGATTTTGAGGGTTTTATGGATCTTGATGGGGTTCAGGGTTTTTATTATTTTTATGGTTTTAAAGTATTCTTTGTGTTTTTTTAGTTTTTAGGGGTTTTAAGGGTGTTTAGATTTCATTACGATTTTTGGGGCTTTAAGGGTAATTAGAGTTTTTAGATGGTTTTTAGGGTTTAACGGTTTTTAGGGTTTAATAGTTTTTAGGGGTTTCATTGTATTTTATTATTTTGGTGTTTTATGGATTTTAGGGTTTCTAGGATTTTTAGGTATTTCGAGGTTTTAATTTTTTTAGGTTTTTAATGTTTTCTAAGGGTTTTTTAGGGTTTTAAGTGTTTTCTTGGTTTGTCGATTTTTTTTGGATTTTAATGATTCTTTTTTATTGTTGAAATATTTTTAGGCTTTTTGAAGAGTTTTAGGGATATTTAGGGGTTTTACTGTTTTTTGGGGTTTTTGTGGGTTTTTTGAGTTTCATTATTTTTAAGTGGTTTTAGAGTTGTTAATGTTTTTAGTGATTTAAATGGTTGTAAGAGTTTTTAGTGGTTTTTTAGGGTCATTATGGTTTATGAGTTTTTAGGGTTTTAAAGGGTTTTTAGGTTGTTAGAGTTTTTAGGTTTTTAGGGGTTTATAGGGGTTTTAAGGTTTTTAAGTTTATCTTAGGGATTTTTAGGGTTTTTTTCATTTTTTGAAATTTTATGGTTTTCTAGTATTTTTAGAGATTTTTGTTATTTTAAGGATTTTTATGGTTTTAGGGGTTTTTAGGGGTTTTATCGTTTTTAGGGGTTTAAAGTGTTTTTATGTTTAAAAAGTTTTCATAGGTATTTTCATGGTTTTTTCCATTTTAGAAAATTTTAGGGCTTCTTTATAATTCTTTTGGGTTCCTATCCTTTTTTGGGATGTTGAGTCCTTTTAGAGATTTTTATTATTTTGGGGTTTTTATATTTTTTTTGTATTTTTTGGTGTTTTTCTTGTTTTTAGGGAATTTATGGTTTTCTAGAGATTTTTAATGTCATTGTGGGTTAAAGAGTTTTTGTAGTTTTAGGGGTTTGTGGTTTTTATAGGGTTTTATGGATTTTAGGGTTTTATGGTTTTATATTTTTTATGGTTTTTTGGGTTTTTACAGTTTTTTGCATTTTTAGAGTTTATGGGTTTTAATTTTTTGTTGTGTTTAATGTTTTCTGAAGGGGTTTTTAGGGTATTTTAGGTATTTTAGGGATTTTTATGTATTTGTATTTTATGTATTTTTTGGTATTTTTGATAATTTTTGGATTTTCGGGTTTTAGGTATTTTGAGGGTTTTGGGGGTTTTAAGGAGTTTTAGGGTTGTTTTTGTTATTTGTTTCTTGTTTTTTTTCTTTCAAGGTTTTTTAATATTTTATTAACATTTTTATCGGTTTAAAGGTTTTTAATATTATTATTATTTTTTATGGGTTTTATGATTTTTTAGTGTTTTTAAGGTTTTGGGAGACTTTATTTTGGGTGTTATGGGTTTTATGAGTTATAGGGATTTTTAGGGTTTTATCATATTTAGATTTTTTAGGGGTTTTATGGTTTTTAGTTTTTATGTTTTTCTTAGGGGTTTTCTAGGTTTTATGATTTTTTTTGTTTTCAGGGAGTATTAGAGTTTATTGTAATTTTATGGGTTTTTATATTTTTAGATATATTGAGTATTTTTAAGGTTTTTATGTTTTTTAGGCTTTTAGGGGGTTTAGGTGTTTTTAGGATTTTAATTTTTGTTAGGTCTTTCAAGGGTTTTTTTGTTTTTATGCTTTTAGGGATTTTAAGGCATTTTTTAGGACTTTATGGTTTTAGGGTTTTGGGGACTTTGAGGGGCTTTGTTTGTTTTTAGGGGTTTTAGGATTTTTATTGTTTTTGGGGTTTTAGTGTGTTTTATGTTTTTTACGGTTTTTAATCCATTTTAGTGTTTTTATCATTTTTGGGGTTTTAAAGGGGTTTTAGAGTTTTCAGTGGTAATTTTTTGGTTTGTATTGGTTTTTAGGGTTTAAAATGTTTTTAGGGTTTTTATGATTTTAGGGGTTTTATGTTTTAGGATCCTTTTAGGGGTTTTTAGGGTTTTACTATTTTTTTGGTTTTTAGGGGTTTTAACTATTTCTAGTGTTTTTAGAATTTCTTAGGTTTTTAAATATTTTTAGGGTTTTTATGTTTTTAAGGATTTTTATGGATTTTGGAGGTTTTTATAGATTTTTAGGATTTTTAGGGATTCTTGAGGTTTTTATATATTTTTAGGGTTTTTAGGGATTTGGAGGTTTTTTTTGGGTATTTGGGTTATTTGAGTTTTTATAATTTTTTAGGTTTTTAGGGGTTTGTTATCTTTTTTTGTTATTCTGGTTTTCTATTTTTTTTTATTTTTTCGGGATTTTCATAATTTTAGGGATTTTTCATGATTTTAATGGTTTTTAGGGTGTTTAGGGATTTTGAATATTTTTAGGGTTTTAGGGATTTTATGTCTTTTTTAGGATTTTAGGGAATTGGTTTAATTTTTTATGGTATTTAAGTATTTTTAATGCTTCTGAACATTTTTAGGGGTTTAGATGGTATTTTAATTTTTTTAGTGGGTTTTAAAGGGTTTTATGTGTTTTAAGGGTTTTAAGATTCTTGTGGGTTTTTTTCGCTTTTTGGGTTGTTAGGTTTTTAAGGGTTTTTTGAGTTTTTTGAATTTTATATGATTTATACGAATTTTAATTGTTTTGAGAGATTATGGTATTATTAGGATTTTTAAGGTTTTAGGGTATTTTTCATTTTTAGTGATTTTTAGGGCTATATTAGTATTTTTATAGTTTTATAGTGTTTTATGGATTTGGGGGGTTATTTTTGGGGTTTTAGGGGTTTTTTGTTTTTTTGGTTGAATGGATTTTTTGTGTGTTTATGTTTTTAAGGTTTTTGTAGAGTTTTTAAACATTTTTATGGGTTTATAAGGTTTTTTTATATTTTATTGGTTTTATGTGTTTTTTAGTTTATTTAATGATTTTTGGGGGTTTTATGGTTTTTAGGAGTTTTACGGGTTTAGGGTATTTTTTTGGGTTTTTTAGAGTTTATAGCATATTTTTTTGGGTTTTATGTGTTTTTAGGTTTTGAAGGATTCTTTATGGGTTTTCATGATTATTCGGGTTTTTATATATGTTAATATTTGTAGTGTTTTTCTATGATTTTTATGGGTATTTAGGGATTTTTAGGGGTTTTAGTGTTTTTAGGGGTTTTCTGGGAATCTATCATTTTTAGGTTATTTATGGTTTTTAATTGTTTTTAGGTTTCTAATTTTTTTATTAATGTTATAAATTTTTTGTAGGGTTTTTTACATTTTAAGTATTTTTATGGATTTTTGGGTTTTTATGTTTTTTAGGGATTCTGAGGGTTTTAAATGTTTTTAGATTTTTTAGGGTTTTATGGGTTTTCTAGGTTTTTAGGGTTTTATGGAGTTTTAATGGGTTGTAAGGTTTTTTAATTTTTTTTATCATTTTATGGGTTTTAAAAATTATTTACAGTTTTTGGGGTTTTATGGGTTTTATGGGTTTTCATGGTTTTTATGGATTTTAGTTGATTTTTTGTTTTTAGGGTTTTATGGTTTTTTTATAATTTTCTGTTTTAGTGGATATAGGTTTTTATAGGTTTTTAAAGTTTTATTAGGTCTTTTTGGGTTATTATGAATGTTTAGGGTACTATTAAGTATTTTATGGGTTTTTAGTGTTTTAAGGATATTGAGGGGTTTGATTGGATTTTAGGGTTTTAATTGTTTTTTGGTTAATAGGGGATTAAGGGTTTTTAGTATTTTAGGTTTTCCTTAGAATTTTTATAGGCTTTAAGGTTTCTTTATGTTTTAGGGGGTTTTATGATTTTTTTAGGATTTTTATGGTTTTTAGGGGGTTTTTGAATTTTTACTATTTTAGGGGGTTTTAGGGTTTGTAGGGTTTTTATTATTTTATGGGGTTTTAGGGTATTTGTGTTTTTTTCTAGTTTTTAAGGATTTTAGAGTTTCTAAAATTTTAAGGGTTTAAATGGGTTTTAGATATTAAAGTGGGTTTTTAGTGTTTTTATGGGTTCTAGGGGTTTTTATGGTTTTTAGAATTTTTAGCGTGTTTATGTTTTTTATAGGGTTGCCCACTTTCTTTCTTATTTTTTCTACTTTCTTCCTTCTTTGTAACAAAACTCTTTATAGAAAATAAAATTGTGTTATAATATGGTTATGGTATGGGTTTTAATTGTTTTTGGGGTTTTTAATGTTTTATAGGTTTTTCAGTGTTTTAAGTGTTTATAATACTTTTCGGGATTCTGAGGTATTTTTTAAAGAATTTGATGGGTTTTTAGGGTTTTTAAGGATTTTAGGGAATTTGGCTGATTTTGGGAATTTTAGAGGTTTTAATTTTTTTAAGAGTTTTTTAACTTTTTTATGGGTTTAATGGGTTTTAGAGTTTTTAGTGGTCTTTAGGGTTTTTAGAGGTTTTAAATATTTTAGGAGTTTTTATGGTTTTTAGGTATTTTTTAGGCTTTAGGTTTTTTAGTTTTTTAGGTTTTCATGGGTTTTAAGTGTTTTTATAGTTATCTATGTTCGTAGGAATTTTTAGATATATTTTAGGATTTTAATTTTCTACGGGTTTTAGTGATTTTAAGGGTTTTAGGGGTTTTGGGATTTTTGGGTTTTTAGTGTCTGTATCATTTTTACATTTCTTTAAGGATTAAGTTTTTTTATAAAAAGGTTGGGGTTGAAGCCTCATTTATTATTAAATCAAGGTAAACACCTCTTTAACTAGGTAGAAGGAGACCCGTTACATTTCCTGAAGGGCCGGTGGGAATTTAGCCCATTACATAGCCCATAGGCCCAATTTTTTGGCCCATAGCCCATTCTATGAATAGTACTGCTACAGTATCCAAGCTGCTACAGTACCGCACAGTACCAACCGCTGCTACAGTACCCTACTGCCGCTATAGTGACCTGCTGCCTCTACAGTGCCTACCATTGTTATAGTGCCCCAACTGCTATAGTACCCTGCGCCCAATGGATTTTGAACCCCCATTTTTTTTTGGTTTTTAGGGTTTTATTATGACTTTTCTGGGGTTTTGGGTTTTTATTTTTTGTGATTTTAAAGGATTTTTTTAGGAATTTTATGGGGCTTTGGGTTTTTAGGGATTATAAGGGGTTTTAGGGTTTTTTGTGGTATTTTAAGGTTTTTATGGTTATTTTCATTTTCTAAATTTTTGAGTTTTTTGGGGTTTTACTTGTATTTAGGGTTTTTTAATCATTTTTAGTTGTTTAAAGGGGTTTATGAGATTTTAGGGTTTCTATGTTATTTATGGGATTTTATGGGTTTTAAGGGTTTTTAGAGTTTTTAGGGTCTTTATTGGTCTTTTATAGTTTTTAGAGTTTTTAGTGGTTTTAGGGGTTTTAAGTGTTTTTATTTTTTTATTTTATTCTTGGGGTTTTTATTTTTTATGGGTTTTTATGATTTTAGTTATTTTTTGAGATTTTATATATATTTTATAGTTTTTTAGGGTTATAGGGATTTTGTGGATTTTTAGTTTTTTTAGGGTTTTAGGGTTTTTTGTTTTTTTAGTTTTTATGTTTTTTTTTGAGTTTTTAGGGTTTTTAAGGGGTTTTAGATTTTATTAATGTTTTTAGGGGTTTAACAGATTTTTATATATTTTGTGGTTTTTGCGTTTTTTTAGTTTTTCAAGTTTTAATAGGGCTTTTCATATTTTTTAGGATTTTTTACATTTTTTTGGTATTTTTTTGGTTTTTAGGATTATTAGGGTTTTTATTGTTTTTTATGGATTTTGAGCATTATTAGGGTTTTTTAGGGTTTTATAATTTTTAGATTTTTAGGGGTTATATGTGTTATAGGTTTTATGGTTTTCTTATGGTTTTTAGGGGTTTATGGTTTTTTATGTTTTTGGGGATTTTTATGGGTTGTTAGGTTTTTTATTTTTTTAGGGTTTTAGGGTTTTAGGGTATATTTATAGGGGGTTTTGTATTTTTATGGTTCTTTGGGTTTTTATGTCATTTTTAGTTTTTTTGGGTTTTATTATTTTTTAGAGTTTTATAACAAATTTTGGGGTTTAAAGAGTTTTTATGTTTTTAGTGGTTTTAGGGGTTTTAAGTGTCTCAACATATTCAATGTTTTCTAAGGTTTTTTCAATAATTTTTGGTTATTTTTCCATTTTATGGATTTTTACAACTTTCTTATGAATTTCAAGGGTTTTAGGGTGTTATGGATTTTGAGGGTTTTTTCGTTTCTATTAGTTTCTTGTGTTTTTTGGGTTTTTTTGTGTTTTTGGATTTAATATTTCTTATTTTTTTAATATTTTTAGGGGCTTAAAGAGTTTTTCATGATTTTAGTGGGTTTTTTGGGTTTTATTGGTTTTAGGGTTTTTTAATGTGCATAGAATTTTTTATATTCTTTAGGGTTGTTAGGGTTCTTTAGGGTTTTTAGAATTTTTTATTTGTTTATGGATTTTAAGTGTTTTTATGTTTTTATGTTTTTCTTAGGGCATATTATAATTTTTTAGGGTTTTAGGGTTTTTTAAATGTTAATATATTATTAGTGATTTTTAGGATTTTTATGGTTTCTAGGGTTTTTAAGGATTTTTATGGTTTCTAGAACCTTTAGTGTTTTAAGATTTAGGGGGGGGGGGTGGATTTTATTAGGTTAAGGTTTTTAGATTTTTTTAACCATATTACTGGTTTAAAGGGTTTTAGAGTTTTTAGTGCATCTTTTGGGATTTTAGGGGTTTATAGGATTTTAAGATTTTAGGGGTTTTAATGTTTCAAGGTATTTTAGATTTTTTCTCATTTTTATACGTTTTAGGGTTTTTAAGTGTTTTTTGTTATTTAAAGTATTCTTAGGTGTTTTTAGGGTTTTTATGGGTTCTTATGTTTTAGGTATTTTTAGGGTTTTTGAGGATTTTTTTTGTTTTTAGAGTTTTTATGGATATTGAGGGATTTTGGGGGTTTTTTGGATTTTTTCGGGTTTTTAGCGTCTTTTAGGGATTTAGGGGTTTTAAGTTTTTTTTTGTTTCTATGGTTTTTTAGAGGGTTTAGGGTTTTTTGGTATTCATTGGTTACATCAGGTTTTTATGGTTCCTTGGGGTTAATTGTTTTTTTTTGAGTTTTTTAGTGTTTTAATGGTTTTTATAGTATTTTTTAACATTTACGGATTAAAAGGTGTTTTTGAGTTTTTAGTGGGTTTTTATAGTTTTTATGGATTTTGAAAGTTTTTTTAATGTTTTTAAGGAGTAATGGTTTTTTAGAGTTTTTAATGGTTTATATAGTTTTAGTGGTTTTGGGGGGTATTGTGGTTCTTAGGGATTTTTTGGGGTTTCGGGTTTAGAATTTTTAATTTTTTAAGGGAATTAAGTGTAATTTGGTTTTAAGGTCATCTTCAGTTTTTTTCATGGGTCATTAGGGTTTTTATGTTTTAGGGTTTTTTATGGATTTTTTATATTTTTATTGTTTTTAAGGTTTTAGGTTTTTATTCTTTTTGGGGTTTTTTTATATTTTTTTCAATTTTTAGTTTTTTATGGTTTTCCTAAATTTTTTAACATTTTTGGGTTTTAAACGATTTTTTGAGTTTTTAGGGGTTTTAAGTTGTTTATAAGTATTTAGGGTTCTTTCTATATCTAATGGTTTTTTTTGGTACTTATGAGTGTTTAATGTTTTTTAGGTTTTTCGGGGTTATAACTATTTTTATGGTTTTAAGGTTTTCTTAGGGGTTTTCCGTTGTTTTTAGGGTTTTTTACATTTTTAAAAATTTTATGGATTTCCATTATTTTTATGGTATTTTTAGTTTTTTTGTGATTTTTAGGGTTTTAAAGGTGTTTCATAGGTTTTAGAGTGTTTATGTGTTTCAGACGTTTTTAGGTGTTTTTTGAGTATTTTTACGGTTTTCAATTTTTTTAT
Organism: Viscum album; assembly: GCA_963277665.1. Classification (NCBI taxonomy): domain Eukaryota; kingdom Viridiplantae; phylum Streptophyta; class Magnoliopsida; order Santalales; family Viscaceae; genus Viscum; species Viscum album. The sequence continues at coordinate 145,888,792 of OY728141.1, forward strand.
TTGTTAACGTTTTGAGGATATAATATGGTTTTTAGATCTTTTAGTGGGTTTGTAATGTTTTTATAGATATTTTGGATTTTGTAAATTGTTAGGGTATTTTGGTATTTTGGGTTTTAGGGGGTCTTATGGTTTCTTACATTTTTTAGGTTTTTTAGAAGTTTTAAGTGTTTTTAGATTTTAAGGTTTTGTTTTCGATTTTAAGGGATTTCTAGGATTTTTATGTTTTTAGGGATTCATATGGATTTTTTAATATTTTTTTTGATTTTTATGGTTTAATGTATTTTTTATGTCTGTATGATTTTTAGGGGTTTTAGAGTTTTTATGTTTTTTTTTGGATTTTACATTTTTATGTTTTTTTAGGTTTTTATGGTCTTTTAGATTATTTAATGATTTTATGAGATAATTTTTTTTATATTTTTTAGTTGTTTTTGAACCTTTTATGGGGTTTTAGGTGGTTTTTAATGGTTTTGTGGGTTTTATGGTTTTTAGGTGTTTTATGGTCTCTTTATAGTTTTTATAGGTTTTATGTGTTTTTTGTTTTTAAGGTTTTATTAGGGGTTTTTTAGGTTTTTATGGTTTTAACGTTTTTCGGGATTTTTATGGATTTTTAGGGTTTTGTGGGATTTGTGGTTTTTTTAGAGATTTTGAGGGTTTCTATAATTTTAGGGTTTTACGGTTTTTATGGTTTCCAATGTTTTAGGTTGGTTTTTGAGTTTTTAGGGGCTTTAAAAATTTTAGAGTTTTTAACATTTTTATAGGTTTAAAGTGTTTTTAATGATTTTAGTGGTTTTTAAGGGTATTAATGAGTTTTTATGGTTTTTATGGATTTTTATGTTCTTTTGGAATTCTAGGTTTTTTATCAATTTTTTGGTTTTTAGCTGTTTTAAGTGTTTTTAGGTTGTTAAGTGTTTTTTAGGGTTTTTGTTGGATTTTTTTTTGTTTCTATGAATTTTTAGGGATTTTTTTTATTTTTATAGTCTTTTGGGTTTATAGGGACTTTGTTTTTTAGGGGTTTTAGGGTTGTTAGAGTTTTTAGGATTTTCAAGGTTTTTGGGATTGTTAGGGGCTTTAAGTGTTTTCAGGTTTTTAAGGTTTTCATAGGGATGTTAGAGTTTTTTACACTTTTAGGGGTTTTATCGATTTTTTTGGGTTTTTGGGCTTTGGGAGGTTTATGGGTTTTGGGTGGTTTAGGGTCTTTTTTTAGTTACTAGGGGTTTAAAGAGTTTTAATATTTTTTTTAATGTTTTAGGGATTTTAATGTTTTAGATTGTTAAGTGGTTTTTAGGATTTTTATGGGATTTTAGGTAATTTTTATTATTTTATGGTTTTTATTGTTTTTATGGTTTGTAGGGTTTTTTACATTTTTTATCATTTTTTAGGTTTTTAGGGGTTTAAAGTGTTTATGGTTTTTAAAGGTTTTCTTAGGGTTTTCATGGTTTTTAATATTTTTTACGTTTTTAGGTATTTTAGGGGGTTTTAGTTTTTCATTATTTTTTTGGGGTTTTACGGATTTTGAGGGGTTTTATGGGTTTTTCTGATTTTATGGTTTTTGTTGGTTTTGGTGCATTTTTTGAGTTTTTTGGATTTTTATGGTTTTATTGTTTTTTTTACATTTTTAGGGTTTTCAATGGTTTACAAAGTCTTTATTGATTTTTAGGTTTTTATGGGTTTTAATTTTTTAATGGTTATTAGGGGTTCATATGGATTTTAGGGTTTTTAGATATTAAGGTTCTTTTATGGGTTTATGTGCTTTAATGTTTTCATGCGTTTTAAGTGTTTTCAGAATTTTATGATTTTCTTAGTGTTTTTCTGGGTTTTTGACGTTTTTATGTACTTTTAGTGGTTTCTAGGATTTTGATATTTATTTTGAGTTTTTTGGGATTTTTATGGTTTTTAGTATATTTAGGTTTTTTCATGGTTTTTAGTTTTTTTGGACTTTATCATTTTCTTTGGTGTTTTCATAATTTTTATAGGTTTTTATAGTTTGAGGAATTTTTTTTAGTTTTTTATGAATATATGTTTTCTTTGATTTTTCGAGATTTTGAAGGTTTTTTGGGGTTCTTAGTGTTTTTTATGGTTTTATGGTTTTTCCAGGTTTGTAGTGTTATTTATTTTTTTAGGGTATTTAACATTTTTATAGTTTTTTAACATTTATATAATTATAAAAGGTTTTTATATTCATCAGTGTTATTATGGTTTTTATGTGTTTTTATGGTTTTTAAGGTTTTTACAAATTTTAATGGTTTTTAGGTTTTTTAGTGTTTTTAGTGTTTTAGGGGTTTTAAGTGTTTTTAGGTTTTTAAGGTTCTCATTGGGATTTTTCGTGGTTTTAGTGTTTTTTACATCTTTAGGTATTTTTATGGATTTTTAGGATAGTTTTGGTTTTTTAGAGTTTTGCAAGATTTGGATGGGTTTTAGGGTTTTTTTAAAGTTTTTATAGTTTTTATGGTTTTTGTGTTTTTTAGATTTTTTTATTTTTATTTTTTAGGGTTTCATGGTATTTTATATTTGTTAAAATTTTTATGTGTTTAAAGTGTTTTAAGTTTTTTTAGTGGTTTAGGGATTTTATGTATTTTTATGGTTTCTTATGGGTTTTGGGGTTTTATGGTATACAGGGGTTTTAGGGTTAATAGGCACTATTAGGGTTTTTACTAATTATAGGTTTTTTAGTAGTTTTAAGTGTTTATATTTTTAATTTTCTTAAGAGTTTTCTAGGTTTTTAGAGATTGCAAATATTTTAGGTACATTTAGGGTTTTATAATTTTTATGGTGTTTAGGGATCTAGTGATTTTTTTTGGTTTTAGAGGTTTTGCCATTTTTATGATTTTTTTATCATTTTTAGGTCTTTTGAGACTTTATGTGTTTTTGGTTTGTTTGGTTTTTCTTAGTGGTTTTTTTGGGTTTTTAGGTTTTTTTTACATTTTAATGAAGTTTTAGGGACTTTTCGCGTCTTTCTTGATTTTTAGGGATATTATGGATTTTCGGATTTTTAGTCTTTTTAGTCTTTTTATGTTTTTTGGGTTTTAAGGGTATTGAGTTTTTTTGGTTTTGTGTTTTTTAAGATTTTTTTACATTTTTGGGGATTAAAGGGTTTTTAGAGTCTTTAGTATACTTTTATGTTTTTTGTTGGTTTTTAGGATTTTTGGGTTTATTTGCGTATTTAGGATATTTAGTGATTTTAGGGTCTCTTAGGGGTTTTAGAATTTTTTAAGGTTTTAGGTGTTTAAAGTGTTTTTTAGAATTCTAGGATTTTATTAAGGTATTTCAAGGTTTTTAGTGTTTTTTATAATTTAAGATATTTTTACAGATATTTTTAGGATTTTTATGCATTTTTTGGATTTTTATGAATTCTGAGGATTTTAGGGTATTTTTGGTTTTATGGTTTTTTGTGATTTTATGGTTTTTTAAGTTTTTTATTGTTTTTAAAAATTTTCTGGGTTTGATGGGTTTATATAGTTTTTAGTTATTTTTAGGGGTTTTATGGGTTTTTATAAGTTTTAATGAATTTTAGGGTTTCTATAGGGTTAAGGGGTTTTGGATTTTTAGTGTCTTTTAGGGGTTTTCTGTTTTTAGGTTTTTAGGGGTTTAATTTATTTTTTAGATTTTCAAATGTTTCATAGGGGTTTTCAGGGGTTTTCAGGCTTTTTATGTTTTCAGAGATTTTTAGGTTTTTTTGTATTTTTATTGTTTTTATGGTTTTTAGGGATTTTGAGGGTTTTACGTTTTTTTAGGGTTTTATGGATTTCATAATATTTATGTTTTTTATATGTTTTAAGTGTTTTTAGGTTTTTAGGGTCTTTTTAGGGTTTGGTGGTGTTTTAAGGGATTTCACATTATTTGAGATTTTATGGGATTTTTAAGGTTTTTTTGGATTTTAGTGTTTTTAGGGATTTTGACAGGGTTTAATGATTTTTATGGTTTTTATGGTTTTTATGGTTTTTATGATTTCTTTATGTTTTTTTAAAAAAAAATAGTTCTTTAAATATTTTTTTAGTTTATGTGGGTTTTAGGGTTTTCTATGATTTTATGGGGTTTTAGGGTCTTTAGAGTTATTAGCATTTTTAGGTTATTTAGGGGTTTTAAGTGTTTTTAGGTTTTTATTGTTTTCTTAGGGGTTTTCAATATTTTTAGAGATTTTAGTGGCTTTTATTGGGTTTTAAGGTTTTTAAATGTTTTTATGGGTTTTTATGGTTTGTCAAGTTTTTAGGATTTTCTAAGGGATTTAGTATTTTTAGGTTTTTTGGTGATTTTAAGTGTTTTTAGGTTTTTAAGGCTTTCTTATGGGTTTTCTAGGTTTTTAAGGGATTTTAGGTTTTTATAGACTTTTGGGTTATTTTAGGATTTTATGGTATTTAGTGTTTTTAGGGATTTTGATGGTTTTTAATGTTTTTATGGTTTTTTTCAGTTTTATCATTTTTTTTCGTTTATAGGATGTTTAAGGTTTTTCATGTTTTTTTATCATTTTTAGGGGTTTAAAGGGATATTTGTGTTTTTAGTGGGGTTTTAAGGATTTTATCAATTTTTATTATTTTTTTGATGTTTTTAGGAATTTTATGGTTTTTAGAGTATTTATGGTTTCTAAGAATTTTTAGTATTTTTAGGTTTTTAGGAGTTTTAAGTCTTTTTAGGTTTTTATGGTTATTTATGGGATTTAAGGATTTTTCATTTTTTGGTATTTTTTGGGATTTTATGGATTTTATGGTTTCTAGTGGTTTTAGGGATTTTTAGGGGTTTTAGGTTTTTTAAGGGTTTTAGAGTTTTTAAATATTTATTGGTCTTTATGGGTCTTAAGTGTTATTTAGTTTTTAGGGTATTCTTACGGGTTTTAGGGTTTTTAATGTTTTTTTAAAATTTTAGGAGTTTCGAGCTTTTTAAATTATTTTATGGTTTATATGTTTTTTTATTTTGAGTGTTTTTAGGGGTTTTTTGGTTTTTATTTTTTATTTTGGTTTTTAGGTGTCTTTTTAGTTTTTTTGGGTTTTTAAGATTTTTATTTTTATTCTTTACTCTTTTCACTATTTAAAGGGGTTTTAAAGTTTTTAGTGGGTTTTAGGGGTTCAATGTGTTTTATGGTTTTAACATTTTTAGGGCAAGGAAGATGCGAGGGTCGGGCAATTCCCGACCCCCCAAATATATTAGAAAGAAAAAGAGACACAGCAGACAAGGGAGGAGAGGGGTCAAATGGCCCGCACCCAAAAACCCTTAACGCCCACAAAAAAAGAAAAGAAAAGAAAAGAAAACAAGAAAAAAGGAATCAAAAGACCAAACAAAGCATCACCAAAAAATCAACTGCTTCAGCGCGTCCAAGCCAGTCCTCACCAGCATCCAACATCACCAATAACTACACCACAACCATTCATCACCAGCAGCTTCAAACCACATCACCATCGTCGCAAACAGTATCACGCATCCTCACCATCCAACAAACAGACCAGCAACCACCAGCATCCAACAGTACCAAAAACAAATCATCACAACCACAACCAGCATCAGGTAGCACAGATCACCATCAAACCAAACAGAACCAGCATACAACAGTGCACATCACCATCAAACCACCAGCAGCAGCAAGCAGCACTTAGTAGAAAGGACCAATCACTCAGCCAACAATTAGTAGCCAAGATCACCCTCACCCTGCGCAAGAACCAGTACGCAGCCCAAAATGCCCTCCAGCAACCCATAACCCACAGTGCATCACCAGAACCCATGGACTCATGTAAATCCCAATATATAGAACCAACATCAACCCATAGCAAATCCATCTACCTCCAAAATAGATCTATAACAGAAGGATCAATCCATGAAATTCAGCAATATACGCAGGGCCAAACAAGCCGCTTTAGCACTGCCATAAAGTAATTACCAAAACCAGATCACCCCAAAGCACAGAAAGACCAGGAACAACAGCATGAACTGATGATAGGGCTAAGAAACGAACCTTCCACATCCAATACAAATCAATGTAGCACCATAGGGGCCACCGAAAAACTCCCAAGTTCAGCTCTGAAATCGGATGGGAAGAGTTCATTAGTGACGACCGAGAATAGACCGCCACGCTACATCCTCGAGGATTCTAGAACCCACGTCACCAGTGAAACCCCTTCCACTGTTGACGAAGCCGTTGGCCTATCCGAGGAGGTCGATTCTCCATAGAAGGTGCATCACCCGAAGCCAAGGAACCGTAGAAAAGAGTAAGGATGATAGGTCATAACCACTCCTTCAAAAGCATCTAGTACCAAGTGAAGGATAGAACAAAGCCATCCATCGCCTCCAAAGAACAGCAACACCGCATGCCGATAGGTCCAGATTTGCGCCAATCTTTAGAGAAACTGCACATCCGCGCTCCGGAAAGTCCAGATCTGGCCATTTCTTCCATGGATCCGAAGCGCCACACAGAGGAAGATCCAAATCTGACCCATCCCTTAAAGGGAGCCTTTGGTCAAAGCTTCTATCTGAGGGGATCTGCGAGTGCACCATAAAGCCAGAGAAAGAGTACCTCGGGAGGAGGGAGCAGCAGCGTGGAGAAAACCATTGCTTGGAACTCCCCTGACGCACCGGATAAGCATCACGCGGTGAGGGAAGGACGCCGCTGGAGAACCCTAATGCGAGTGGAGCCGGGAGACGTGGGAGCCATATTTTCTAACGTTTTTAGGGGTTGTAAGTGTTTTTAGGTTTTTAAATTCTTCCTAGGGTTTTTCATTATTTTTAGTGCTTTTCATTTTTAAGGACTATTAATGATTTTTTATTATTTTAATGGTTTTCTGGAATTTTGAGGGTTTTTAGTGTTTTTGGGTTTTTAGGGGTTTTATGGGTTTTTAAGTTTTGGGGGGGGGGGGTTGGGTTTTTATGGTTTTTACGGTTTTTGAGAGTTTTTAAAAAGTTTTTTAGGTTTTAATGGTTTTTAGAGTTTTTAGCAGCTTTGTGTTTTTATGGGGTTTTAGGGTTTTTATGGTTTTAGGGGTATTATGGATTTTAGGTGTTTTTAGGTTTTTTAGGTTTTTTAGGGTTTTAGTGGGTTTTGGGGTGTTTAAGGTTTTTTTAGATTTTTAGGAGTTCTATGTGGTTTACGTTTTAAAGGTTTTATTTGGGTTTTTAGGGTTTCTATTATTTTGTATGTTTCTATCCATTTTTAGGTATTTTTACAAATTTATTGTTTTTTGTGTTTTTATGTATTTATAAGGGTTTTATGGTTTTTATGGTTTTAAGTGGATTTATGGTTTTTTGGGGTTATAGGGTATTTTTTAGTTTTCTAAACTTTTTAGGGTTTTTAGAGTTTTGATGATTTTTTAGGGTTTTAAAGGGTTCTTAGAGTTTTCATTTTATTAGGGTTTTTATGGGGTTTTTGGGTTTTTATGCTTTTAATGTGTCTTAATATATTTTCGGTTTTTTATCATTTTTAGTTTTTTTATCTATTTCATGTTTTTTAATGTTTTTATGGTTTTCATAGGGTTTTCATTTTTTTGGGTTGTTTATGTTTCGGGGGATTTATATGGGGTTTTTAGGATTATATTTGTATTTGGTTTTGTGAATTTTTTGGAGTTTTAGGAGTTTTATGAGTTTTAGGTGTTATAAGGGTTTTATGGTTTTTTGTTTTAGGTGATTTTTAGTTTTTTTTGTTTTTAGAGGTTTTAGTGTTTTTACCCATTTTTGGGGTTTTTTGGGGTTTTTCAGTTTTTAATGGGGTTTTATAGTTTTTAGTAGATTTTATGTTTGGTATATTTTTAGGGTTTTTTATGGGTCATAGTAGTTCTTTTTAGTTTTTTGGGTCTTTGAAGGTGTTTAAATTTTTTTAGGTTTTTTTGGGTTTTATGTTTTTAGTTTTCTTAGGTATTTTCATTGTTTATTGGGTTTTTTCTTTCATTTTTCGTGAATTTTAGGGTTTTATAGAACTTTTATGGAATATAGGGGATTTAAGGTTTTGAGGGTTTTTAGGATTTGTAGTGTTTAGGGTTTTTAATGTTCTATTTTTTTTTTGTTATTTAGGGTTTTTAAGTGTTTTTATGTTTTTATGGTTTTCTTATGTTTTTAGGGTTTTTGTTTTTTTGTGTTTATAATGATTTTTATGGGTTTTTATGTGTATTTAGGGTTTTTAGGAATTTTTATTGTTTTTAACATTTTTAGGGTTTTGCCGTTTTTTTGGGTTTTAGGGTTTTTGAGATTTTATGGTCCTATTGTTTTTTAGAGTTTTATAACATTTTTGGTGTTTAATAGTTTTTAGAGTTTTTAGTTGGTTTTTATGTTCTTTATGGGTTTTTATGGGTTTTAATTTTTTTAGGTTTTTAAGGGTCTTTAGGGTTTATAGTGTTTTTATGGTTATTAGGTTTTTATTGTTTTTGTATTTTAAAGTTTTCTTAAGTTTTTTAGGGTTACCGATTCTTTGGTTTTTTTGGGTTTTTTGGGTTTTTCATATTTTTATGGTTTTTAGGGTTTTAGGGATTTTGATAGTTTTAGGTTTTTTTATAATTATTATGGTTTTTTGGGTTTTTATGGGTTTTTATGTTTTTAAGGGTTTTAATGTTTTTCAAGGTTTTTAATGTTTTTTTGGTTTAAAGGGTTTTTGTATTTTTTTCATGGGTTTTTATGGTTGTTATGGGTATTATGGATTTTTAATGTTTTTAGGGGTTTTTTGTTTTTTGAGTTTTTTAGGGTGTTTTAGGGGTTTTTATGGTTTTATGTAATTTTCGTTTTCTTAGGGGTATTAAGTGTTTTTTTGTTTTTATGGTTATAATAGGGGTTTTAAGAGTTTTTATGGGGGTTTTAAATTTTTATTTTTTATGAATATTTTATAATTTTTGTGGTTTTTAGGGTATTTAGGGTTTTTAGGGGTTTTAGGGATTTTAAGGTTTTAGATTTCTTATCGATTTTTTGGGTTTTAGGGTTTTTAATGAGTTTTTAAGGGGTTTAATGGTTTTTTAGTGTTTTTAAATAAATTAGTGGTTTGAAGGGTTTTTATTGTTTTTATTGGGGTTTAGGGTTTTTATGGTATTTGGGTGGTTTTTCAATGAATTTAGGGTTTTTATTATTTTTATGGTTTTTAATGTGTTTTTTTACTCTTTTAGGGTTTTATAATTTTTTCAATTTTTAGAGGTTTTAATTTATTTAGGTTTTATGGTTTTATTAGAGTTTTTATAAGTTTTGGATCTTTTTCCATTTTTTGTATATTAGACATTTTTATGGCTTTTAGGTTTTTAGGCATTTTGAAAGTTTTTAGTGTTTTAAGGTATTTATGGGTCTTTAGAATTTTTAATGTTGTTAGGGGTTTTATATATTTTTATATTTATAAGGTTTTATATGTTTTTTAGTTTCTTTATGGTTTTTTACATTTTTGATTTTTTTACAGGTTTTTAGGAATTTGATGGTTTTTATGTTTTTAGGGTTTTTAGGGTTTTTTGGTTTTTTTGCTTTGTCGTGTTTTTTTAATATTAACGGGTTAAAGAGTTATTAGAGTTTTTGATGTTTTTATGGGATTAAATGGTTTTTTTGATATTTTAGTTGGTGTTTAGGGATTTTGATTGTTTATATGGGATTTTAATGTTCTTAGGAGTTTTTATTTTTTTTATGGTTTTTAGCAATTTTTATGTTTTTAGAGGTTTTATGTTTTTTCGGGTTCTAAGGTATCTTAATAATTTGAATGAATTTTTAGGGGTATTTTGGGTTCTTAAATTTTTAGGGATTCTTAGGGGTTTTAGTATTTTTATTGATTAAGGATATTTATCATTTTTGGGTGTTTGGGGATTTGGATGGTTTTGATAATTTTTAGGGTGTTTATAGTTTTATTCGTTTTGGGTTTTTTTGGGGTTTTTTGGTTTTTATTGGTTTTATGTTTTTTATAGTATTTTAACATTTTTAGGAGTTTAATGGGATTTTAGAGTTTTTAATAGGTTTTGTGAATTTTATGCATTTATAGCGTTTTATGGTATTAGGTGTTTTAATGAATATAGGGTATTTTGGAGATTCTAAAAATTTTATGATTTTTATGGGTTTTAAGTGTTTTTAGGACTTTATGGTTTTTTTATTTGTTTTCATTGGTCTTTAGGGGTTTTTATGTTTTTGGTATTTTTTGGTCCTTTGAGGATATTTATTTTTTTAGTGTTTTTATAGATTTTTTCGGGTTTTAGGGGTTTTTTGGTTTTTGGTGGATATTATAATATTTTAGGTTTTTTATCGATTTTATTTATTTTTTGGTTATCAATTGGTTTATTTGGGGTTTTATGGTTTTTTAGAATATTTATGGGTTTTGGGTTTTTTTGGGATTCATTGGTGTTTTATGGTTTTTATGGTTCGTTTAGGATTTTAGTGTTTTTCTGAATTTTTGAGTCTTTTAATGGTTTTCATAGTTTTTAATGTTTTTTGGGGTTTAAATGATTTTTTTAGTTTTTAGTTGGATTTTTGTTTTAGTGGGATTTAACAGTTTTATTAACATTTTTAGGTTTTTAAGTGTTTTTAGGGTTTTTAATGGCATTTTGGGTTTTAGGGGTTTTTAGGGTTTTAATGGTTTTTGGGGGTTTTCAGTTTTTTGGGTTTTTTCATTTTGTAGAGCTTTACGGGCATTAAGTGATATTAGTTTTTAATGTTTTCTTAGGGGTTTTCAAGGTTTTTATTGTTTTTTATATATTAGCGACTTTTATGATTTTTCTATAATATTTATGGTTTTTATTGTGTTTATGGATTTATAGGTATTTTTGGTTTTTAGATTTTTTGTTTTTAGGGTTTTAATGGTTTTTATGAGTTTTTAAACATATTTAGGGGTTTATTGGGATTTATATAGTTTTTATTTGTTGTTTAGGTTGTTTATTATTTTGGAGTATTTTTACGGTTTTTATGAATTTTTATGGTTTTTAGGGTTTTTAGGGTTTTTAATGGTTTTTAATATTTTAATTTTTTTAGGGGTTATAAATATTTTTAGTTTTTTAAGTATTCTTATAGATTGTTTGTTTGTTAGGTTCTTGTACATTTTTAAGTATTTGAGGGATTTTGTTAGTATTTTTGGGGTTTTTTAGAGTTTTTATTGATTTTGAGTGTTTTGAAGGTCTTTAAGGGGGATAGAGTTTTTACGGGTTTTGGAAGATTTAATGTGTTTTTCGAGTTTTTTAGGGTTTCCAATTTTTTATAGTTTCTTAATGTTTTTATGGGTTAAAATGGTTTTAGATATTTTTTTGGTTTTTAGTGTTTTATGGGTTGTTTTTGTTTTTTATATATTTAGGTTTTTTTGAATTTTTTAGAATTTTAGTGGTTTTAAGTGTTTCTAACTTTTATGGATTTCTTAGAGATTTTTTGTGTTTTTAGGGTTTTTATGTTTTCAGATAGTCATAGGGATTTTTTATTGATTTTTAAGGGGTTTTGGGGTTTTTTGGGTTTTTAGGGGTTTTGGGGGATTTGGGTTTTATGGTTTTTTTTGGGATTTATTGTTTTTTAGTTTTTAGGGGTTTTTTCGGGTTTTATGGTTTTTAATGGTTTTACTGATGTAATGGGGTTTTAGAGTTTTTAGTGGTTTTATGGTTTTATTGGGTTTAAGGGGTGTTAAGGTTTAAGGTGTTTTATGGTTTTTAGATTTTTTAGGGTTTTTAGAGTTTTTTAGATTTTTAGGGGTTCTGAGTGTTTTTAGATTTTTAATTTTTTCTTATAGGGTTGTCAGGCTTTTTAGGGGTTTTAGGGATTTTGATGGTTTTGAACATTTTTAGGGTTTTATGGTTTTTATGGTTTTAGAGGGTTTTTTTATTTTTTAGGGGCTTCACGGTTTTTAGAGTTTTTTAATGTTTTTAGGGGTTTTAATTTTTTTTATAAATTTCAGTATTTCTGTTAGGTTTTAATTTATTTTTGGGGTTTTTATGGTTTTTAAGGATTTTTATGGCTTTAGATATTTTTAAGGACTTTGGGGTTTTTTACCATTTTTTGGATAATTGGAAGTTTAGGTTCTTTTAAGTTGTTATGTTTTTCTTACGGGGTTTTAGGAATTTTAGGGGTTTTAAATTTTCTATAAATTTTAAGGGTTTTTTTACATTTTTTTGGTTTTTTGGTTTTTACTGACTTTTGGATTTTTTTTAGTTTTTAGGGTTATTGGGGTTTATTGGGTTTTTTAGTGTTTTCTGGTTTTTAAGGGTTTAAAGTGTTTTAGGTTTTTAAGGTTACTTTTGGGGGTATAGTGTTTTTAGGGTTTTTATGATTTTAGGAATTTTGTAGTATTTTTTTGGATTTTTTATGTTCTTAGGGTTTTTAGGGAATTTTGTGGTGTTTTATGGTTTCATGGGGGTTAATTGTTTTTTGGGTTTTTATGGTATTTTTTTAGTTTCAGAGGGGTTTCAGGTTTTTATCTTTTTATTATGTCTTATGGGTTTGATTTTTTTTAGTTTTTAGTGGTTATTTATGGGTTTTATGGTGTTTTTTTGATTTTTTAATGTTTTTAGAAGTTTTTATGGTTTCTAGGATTTTTAGGGTTTTAAGAGTTTTTAAGTTGCTTATCATTTTTTATGTTTTTATGGGTTTAAGTGTCTTTAGGTTTTTTAGTTTTTTAGGTTTTTAGTTTTTTTATGTGTTTCAGGTTTCCATGATTTTCATAGGGGTTTTTAGGGTTTTTATGCTTTTAAGGATTTTTAGGTATTTTTTAGAATTTATGGTTTTAATGGGTTTTAAGGATTATTGAGGGGGTTTTTGGGTTTTTGGGTTTTAAGGAATTTTTTTACTTTCTTATGGGTTTATGGTTTGTAGATTTTTTTAATAACTGAGGTGTTAAATGGTATTTATCAGTTTCAGTGGTTATTTATGGTTTCTGTGGGTTTTTAGGGTATTAATATTTTTTAGTATTTTTATGGTTTTTAGGGTTTTTAGGGTTTGTAGGGTTTTTTTGATTTTTATAATTTTTTTTGTTTTTATGGTTTTTATGTGTTTTTATGTTTTTAATGTTTTCTTAGGGGTTTTACGATTTTCATGGTTTTTTACATTTAAAGGGATTTTAGTGTTTTTTGTAATTGTTTTTTGGGTTTTTGTGTATTTTGATGGAATTTAGGTTTTTTATGTATTTTTGGGTTTTACAGTGTTTTTTGAGTTTTCTAGGGGTTTAAATGTTTTTAGATTATATTAACATTTTATGGTTTTAAAGGGTTTTCAGTGTTTTGTGTGATTTTTATGGTTTTTATGATTTTTAATGTTCTATGTGTTTTTATGGGTTTTAGGCTTTTGGGGGCCTTTAGGGTGTTTTAGGGGTTTTAGTGTTCTTAGGTTTTAGGGGTTTTAAGTGTTTTAGGTTTTTAATGTTTTCTTATAGTTTACATAGTTTCTTAGTTTTTCAGTATTTTTAGGGGTTATTAGTATTTTTATGCTTTTCTGGGTATTTTGGGATTTTGAGGGATTTTAGGGTGTTGTGGTCTTTTACGGTTTTTAGATATTTTATGTTTTTTAGGGGTTTTATATGTTTTTATGTTTAAGGCTTTTTAAGGTTTTTCATGGTTATTGTGGTGTTTTATGGTTTGAGGGATGTTTTTTGAATTTTTTATAAGTTTTACAGTTTTTGTTGTTTTCTAGATTATGAGGGTTTTTAGGGTTTTAGGATTTTTATAGTTTTTTAGATTTTTCTGGTTTTTAGTAATTTTTATTTTTTATTAATTTTAGTTTTTTCTACAGTTTTGTTAACATTTATAGTAGTTTAAAGGGGTTTTAGAGTCTTCAGTGTATTTTTAGGGTTTTTAGGGATTTTAGGGTTTTTAATGGATTTTAGGGATTTTAATGTATTAGGGTTTCTATCATTTCTAGGGTTTTTTGGTTTATATGTTTTTTAGGTTACTAGGTTTTTCCTACGTTTTTTCAAAATTTTTAGTAATTTTTTAATAATTTAATGATTTGTTTTGGAATTTTTTATGATTGTTATGGTTTTTAGGGTTTTGGGGGATTTGGATGGGTTTTGTGGGTTTTTATAGTATTTAGGGTGTTATGGTTTCTTTAGGAGATTATTGGGTTTCTCGTTTTTATAGTTTTACGGTTTTTTGTATATTTTTACCAAATTTATCAGTATATAGGGTTTTTAGAGTTTTTATAGGTTTTTTTGGGATTTATGGTTTTAGGGACTTATAAGGTTTTTATTATTTTTCGTGTTTTTATGGTTTTTAATTGTTTATAATTTTATGTTTGGCTAAGGGTTTTTCCACTTTTTTGGGTCTTTAAATTTTTTAGAATTCTTAGGGATTCTTATAATTTTTATGTTTCTTATAATTTTAGTGCTTTTGGGAGTGATTAGAGGATTTAGCATTTTACTATTTATATTGTTTTTATGTTTTTACGGGATTTAAGTGCGTTAGGTTTTTATGTTTTTAGTAGGTTTTTTTTTGTTTTTTCAGTTATTTACATTTTACGAGAATTTTAGGAAATTTTAGGTAATTTTAGTGGTTTCATTGGTTTATACAGATATTGGGGGGGGGTAGGGTTTTTATGGTTTTTAGCATTTTATGGGTTTTTTTGGTTTTGGGGGTTTTTTATGTTTTTTGGGATTTTACTATTTTTTGTAGTTTTTAATATTTTTTGGGGACTAAATGGTTTTTATAGTTTTTAGTATTTTTTATGGTTTTTATAGATTTTAAGGGATTTATGGATTTAGGGTTTTAAGGGTGTTTATCATTTTTTAGGTTTTTTTGGGGATTTTATGTTTTGGTGTGTTTGAAAGATTTCATTGGGGTTTTCATGTTATTCAGGGTTTTTATGTTTTTAGGTATTTTTAGGGGTTATATGAGATTTTATGGAATTTATTATTTTACGTATAATGAGGGTTTCTATTATTTTTTTGGGTTCTATGCTTTTTATGGTTTTTTGGTTTTAGGGTTTTTTTTTTGAGTTTTTATGTGGTATTAATTTTTTTTTGTTTTCTATCATTTTAAGTGTTTAAAGGGATTTGATATTTTTTGGGTTATTAAGTTTTTTAGGTTTTTTAAATTTCAATAGGGCCATTATGGTTTTTATAGTTTATAGGGTTTTTTGGGAATTAGGATTTTTAGCATTTTTTAGGATTTTTATGGTTTTAAATGTTTTATGTTTTAAAGTATTTTATAGGGGTTTTCTTGATTTTTCATAATTCTTTACATTTTTAGGTATTTTTATAACTTTTTATGATTTATATGGTTTTTAAGGTTCAAGGGACTTTGAAGGATTTAGGTTTTTATGGTTTATTAGGGTTTTTATAGGTCTTCAGTGATTTTGAATTTTTATGATTTTCTAAGGGGTTTTCAGTGTTTTTAGATTGTTTTATATTATTATGATTTTTTAGTACATTTTAGGTTTTTATGATTTTACTGATTTTGGGGTTTTGTGGGATTTTAGTGTCTTTATGGGTTTTAGGGTTTTTATGGGGTTTTAAAGTTTTATGGGGTTTTTATTTTTTTTAGGGTTTTAAAGGTGTTTTGGAGTTTTTAAAAAAATTTAAGGTATTAAAGGATTTTAGTTTTTTTTTTGGGTTTTAGTGCTTTACGGGGTTTTAAGGATTTTTAAGGGTTTTGGGGTTTTATGGTTTTTGGTTTTAAGGGTTTTTTAATTTTTTTAATTTTTAGCTGCTTAATTTTTTTTGGTGGTTTAAAGTGTTTTTTGGCATTTCCGGTTTCATTTAGCATTTTCAGTGTTTTTAGAGGTTTTATGTTTCTATGAATTTTTTGGTGTTTTTTAGGTATTTATGGATTTTAAAATTTTTAGGAATTTCATGGTTTTTATAGGATTTTAGAGTTTTTAGTTTTTTTATGTTTTTTTGTTTTTTTTAGTTTTTAGGGTTTTGAAGGTTTCTTAGAGTTTTATAACATTTTTTGGGGTTTAAAGGGTTTTTATTGTTTTTATTTTTTAGGGGTTTTATGGTGTCTTTAGTGTTTTTAATCTCTTTATGGGTTTTATGGTTTTTCGGGATTTTACTGGTTTTAGTGTTATTTTAGGGGTGTTTGGAGTTTTTAGTGTTTTTTCTTTTTTAGGGTATTTAAGTGTTTTAGGTTTTATACCAACAAGTCCAGCCAGAAGCAATGCTTCTGACTATTTATTAAATAAAGTAAAAGAGAACATAGGATACGGGTGGGGTCAAACAAAGGAACTTTCCCTCTTTCATCAAAACAAAATGCTAAAGATCATAATAAGAAAAATCATTCCCATAATCAGATTCATCGGCAGTTTCCCATTCAGAGTGGGACTTCCCATGAATGAGGATCTTTAAAAAATCTGAATTAAACTTACCCGATATATTAGAAGAGAAAGTACACACAGTGCGAGGTGTATTAGAGTAGTCCTTACTCAACCTTTGTTTTGAGGGGGTAGGAGTGTGGTAAAATTTCTCTTTTCCAAAAATGAGTGCATCTTTAAAAGAAGTAGGACCACCGCTACCCGTTGTAGTCCCTTCCGCCTCCATGATGTCACCCCACTTCCCAGATATCCTAGAGGATTTCAAGAGCTTCTGGATCTACTGATGGAAAACAACCTGTGAAGGATCCCCAGTATTAAGAGTCATCTCAACAGCCTCATCACATTGCAAACAAGCACCAAGACTATCATTCATGGATATATTTTAGGGGCCAATACAAGTATAAGATCCTATAACAGAGCGAGAAGCATTTTTTATAGTCACAGATAATCCCATGGGAGTAACTGCACGACCATCCTTGGGTATCTCCTTGGAAAAGTCAACCCGATCAGTGGAGGACCACTAATCGAGGATACATAGTTATCACTGATATTAGAAGGACCATTGTTGGCTCTCAACGACGATGAGTCCACCATCAGCCGCTTCCCTTTTGAAGGTAACTGATGTTCTTCCTCAGAAAATACTACATCAGCCTTATTGGAAGAAGGCTTGATGTAACGATCTGGGGGTTGTGACAAATCCACATCATTTCTCTTGGATCTCATTCTACAGAAGTTGGATGGATAACCATTTATCCCACAGTTCCCACCGGAAATTTTTCTCCAACCTATTTCCAAAGAACGCCCAACAGACATACACTAATTACAAAAAAGTGGATTTCTTTTATACTCAACATCAATTTGAATGTCATTTGTCGGAATGGAATGATTTACCTTGCCAATCAGGATAAAGCTAAGAGCAACCTCAACTAACATCCTTGTAAAATGTACAAATCAGACATTCTTGGTCTCCTTGTCAATACGTATGGGAGTTCCAATTTCCATGCTAATATCATGCAGAATATTTAGGTGCCAAAGGGCCCAATTGAGACCATGAAGAAGAACCCATACCTAGGAAAAAAAATTCCTTGCTAACAAAGTATTTAATTCCAGGGACTATTCATGTAGGCTCCATGCCCGAATTTTAGAAGCATCTGAAAGAAAAATGCAATGAAAGAAACCATGTCCATGAGATACAAACCTCCAGTCAGAGAAACCCTACAAACATGAAATCTGTCGGACCAAATCATCAAGCCTCCAGGATTTATGACCCTTAGGTAAGATAAAACGTGCATTCAGGGAGGTTTTCCCATTATCAATACTTTTAGTAAATACCTCAGGATTGGCCTCAACATGTGTAGAAGATCCATTTCGAATAATTCATCCAGATCATAAGTCAGTTTAAGATGAATGAGTAGGCTTCATAGACTATTATGTTTTATGGATTTTTAGGAATTTTTTAGTATTTTTAGGATTTTTTTTCATATGTTGAGGGGTTTTGAGTTTATTAGGTTTTTTAGGGTTCCTAGGGATTTTATAATTTTTAGGTTTTTAGGGGATTTATATGTTTTTATGTCTTTAAGGTTTTCTTATGGGTTTTTAGAGGTTTTAGTGTTTTTAATTTTATTTGGGATTTTTATATTTTCTTCACATTTTTAGGGGTTTTACGGACTTTGAGGATTTTTTTGGATTTTTAGGATTTTTTGGAATTTTATGGTCTTTCAGGATTTTGGGTATTTTTTGTTTTTATTGTATTTATTGTTTTTCAAATTTTTAGAAAAAATTATGGTTTCAAATGGTTTTTAGTGTTTTAGTGGTTTTATGGTTTTTATGGGTTTTTAGAGTTTTAATAGTTTTTAGGGGTTTTTATAGTTTCTAAAAGGTTTTATGGTTTTTAGGTTCCTTTAGGGTTTGAGAGTTTTTAGTGTTTTTAGGTGTCTTACAAGTTTTTTTGGTTAACTTTTTTAAGGTTTACTATGGGGTTTTTAGGGTTTTGGGGTTTTAGAGTTTTTATAAGATTTGTAAGTTTATTATGGATTTTATGGACTTTAAGGGACTTAGGGTTTTAAATATTTTTAATGTGTTTAGTGTTTTAAGGGTTTTTGGTGGTTTTAGATTTTTAAGGGTTTTAAGTGTTTTGAGGTTTTAATAATTTTATAAGGTTTTCAGGGTTTTGAGGGTTTTCTACATTTTATGTATTTTTAGAATTTTTTTTCTAATTTTTATGGGTTTTTTCATATTTTAGGAACATTAAAAGTTTTTAGGATATGTAGAGTTTTTTAAGTTATAATCTTTTTTTCAATTATTAGTGATTTAATATACTTTAATAGGTTTTTATCATTTTTATGGGTTTAAAGGGTTTTTAGAGATTTATTGGTTTTAGGGTTTTTGAGGGTGTTGAGAATGTTTTTGGAATTTATGTATTTTTTTGTATTTTTAGGTTTTTTTTGGTTTTTAGGGTTTTATTGATTTTGAGGGTCTTTAAGGATTATTAGGGTTTTTAGGGGTTTTAGGGTTTTTTTGATTATTTTAGGGGTTTTAATGTTTTTATATATTTTTAAATTTTTTTAGGTTCTAAAGGGGTTTTTATAGTTTTTAGTGTTTTTAGTGTTTTATGGAGTTTTTGGTTTATTTATGGGTTTTAGGGTTTTTCATGGTTTTTAGGGGTTTTTAGTGACTTTTATTGTATTTAGGTGATTTTAGGTCCTTTTATTGGTTTTTATGGGTTTTTAACATTTTTAAGGTTTTATGGGGTTTTAGTGTTTTAGGTTTTTAGTGTTTTCTTATGGTTTTAGGGTTTTATTGGTTTTATGTTTATAGATATTTTTTAGGATTTTATGTTTTTAGGGTTTTTTGGGATTTTGAGTGTTTTTTGGGGTTTTGAGTGTTTTTAGTGGGTTTTTAAGGTTTTTACCATTTTTAGGTTTCTTTGTGGTTTTATGTGATTTTATTTTTAATTTTTTCATAGGCCTTTTCAAGGATTTAAGTGTTTTTTTTGTTTTAGGTATATTTAAGTATTTTTAATTGTTTTTGAGTTTTTACGAATTTTAAGGTTTTTAGTGTTGTTTAACATTTTTCAAAGTTTAAAGTGGTTTTAGTGTTTTTAATGGTTCTTAAGGTTCTTATGGGTGTTTGGTGCATTTAATCTGTTTACGGTTTTTTATGGTGTTTTGGGGTTTAAAAGTTTTTTAGTAGTTTTAGTGGGTTTCAAGTTTTTTCATGGGTTTTTATGATTTTTAATGTTTTCTAGGGGTTTTCATTGTTTTTAGGGGACTTTGTTTTTTTATGGTCTTTTCAATGTTTTTATGGATTTAGTGTTTTTTTTATGTTTTTATGAGTTTTATTTTTTAAGAAAAATTACAGTTTTAGGTGTTTTTAATGTTTTTAGGTATTTTTATATTGTTAGGGATTTTTAGGTCTTTTTACAACTTAATTGGTGTTTCGGGTTTCATGGGATTTTGAGAAATTTTAGGGGATTTTAGGTTTTTTGGGTTTTTAGCGTTCTTTAGGTTTATAAGTTTTTTTATGGGGTTTCAAGTCTTTTAGTGTTTTTTATGTATTTATGGATTTTTCAGGATTTTTTTTGAGATTTTATGGTTTTAAAGTTTTTTATGAATATTGAAGATTTTTAGGGTTCTTATGGTTTTTATGGTTTTTGGGTTTTTCTAATATTTTTTATAGTTTATAAGGTTTTATTGATTTTTATGGTTTTTAGGGCAAGGAAGGCTCGGGGCCAAGCAATTTTTGACCCCCCCCCCCAAATTTATTAGAAAAAAACACAATAGGCAAGGGAGGGGTGGGGTCAATCAACCCACACCCAAAAACCCTGGACGCCCCGACAAAACCCAAAAGTCCCAAAAACACCAAAAGACACACAAAAAGAGTATGGAAAGAGAAATAAAAGAATTGCCAACATCATTTCCCATCCAAACAACCACCAGTATCCATCACAGGTCTACCATCCTTCCCCACCGTCATCATCATAATCTGCACCAGGGGGGTCTCCCTCAGCACCATTTCCAGAGGCCGCATTAGTGTCTACTGACTCCCACTCAGAAGAATCATATTGCCTCATAAAGTTGGTGTAGTATTCCCTTAACTTCACCTTCTTCACATTCAACTAATTCTTAGAAGACCGCCCCACCTTTCTAGAGGAATTATTCAAAGCTTTGTTTGAGGCACTCGTAGATACCATTCACGGAATGGAAGATTAGTCCTTCCTCGACCTCCTCGCATTCACGGTTGCAGTGCCAACATCATCATGCTTCCCCTGGATAGGTATAATAGTGTTCTCCTGGTGGAGAAAACATGAGGTGGGAGGTGGAAACCACTCCCTAGACAGGCCCCCTGCAAAATTTTCTTTCCCAGCAAGAAAGGCCTTGTCCTTTAAAATGTGGCCCATGTTGGAGTTCATCCTAGAACCATCATTAGAGACACTCTCCCAAAGCATCGAACACTCATATTCCATTCCCTCCAGTAAAATAGAAGACTGCATAGGAACAATCATCACATTGGGGTCCTCCAAAGCCATGTCTTTCAGAACCAAACATTTTGAGTTCTCATCCTCATTGTCCCTAATCATCCCATCGTCAAAAAAATTCACATCATGCACCTCCGAAGCATCAACTATGGTCGGAACTGGATCAAAGGGTTCTAATGCGCTCATTAAAGACCTAGTGAGGACACCCCCATAACCCTCAGCCTGGGAAGCATTCACACCCTTCTCGACCCCGAGATCCGCCCTCGCCTTATTCTCACGTTCACCAGCACTATCAACTCTCCCAAAAGCACTCAATATCATCCCATCTTCACTAGAATGTTGGTCCACATTCCCTCCCCCTATCTAGTAGAAAGCACATCCGTAATCACCTAAAAATGAGGCTTCGCACTCCCAGCATCAGCCACCAGAGGATTATGGGACACGCTCTCTCTACCATGCCCAAAAGCAGTGGCTTGCACCTTATTCTGTATCTATTCAGTAGAGATCTCACATCCCTCATTGTCTGGGGGCCCTTGCAACTCCTTCTAAAACTCCATCCCAGCAGAAACCTCCATGCCAAGAGAACTTCCAGCATCTGAGAACTTCAGATCACACCTCGAGCACTTGAAAATATTATGCACCTTGGGTTCTGGTTGACACTGGACAGCCACTTTCCCAACGCTGTGATTATCCACTGCAGACCAACTCCATAAAGCACAACCGGAGAGCTATCTTGCACCGACTTATGCACCGCACCAAGGTCCTAGTTCCCTTCACCTACCACCTCTTGATCACCATTCAAAACACCACAACTCATGACACCACACCTACAAGCCCGAGAACTATGACCCATATGCCAATAGGAGGAGCAGAAATCAGTCCATGACTCGAAGATAACATGCTGCTTCCACAAAATATCCTCACCAATAACAATCCAAACAAAGTCAACCGGTCCTTTAGAAGCATCAATTTTAATAAAAGCCCTTGGGGAAATTGGGTGACAAAGGGCCCGAGTCCTACTATCCACACAAAATAACCGTCACATAATATTTCCAAGAATAGAGATAATGGAAAAGTTTTGAAATGGAAGGGGAAGTTCCAGAAAACTAATCCACAATGCAACCATCGGAGAGTCGCGATTCAAGTACAGATCAAAGCTCCACCGAGAAAGAACAAACCGGGCACCATTGCATCTTCTTGGACCACATACCAAACATTGACCAGATCCTCCTCTAATGCAAAGAGAATCAAGATATGACCATTATCAAGAATACCTACCATAGCGCGATCTTGGATGTCCCATTTTTAAAACACAAATCTGTCAAAAACATCCACTGGAGGTCACCAATTCACGAACCGAGCCACCAAGGTCAGCCTATACGGAGCAAAGGACTCATTGAACTCCGAAATTGATAATCGTAGCTACAGATAACCTTCGTGAAAATCTGGTACCTTAGGGAAAACATCAATTCATGGATAAGGGGGAAGCAGGTCCAGATCCGAGAACGGAAAAAAGGACGGTCATCAACAAGAGCTAGTGGAGGACCCTCCCTCACAAAGGAGGTAGGTCGAGGCGCTAGAGCGATCTTCGTCTTCATGATTGCTAGGGAAGAGGAGAATCACCATCGTGAGAGAGCTGATATGCCATCTGGGGTTTCTCCTTTATGGTTTTTAGGGGGTTTAGAGTCTTTTTAGTCTTTTTAGGGTTTTTATCTTTTTTTATGTGTTTAGGGGAATTTTTTTGTTTTTTATTCTTTACAGTTTTCAATGTATTTACGGTTTCAAAAAAAATTGGGTTTTAGGGATTTTTATGTTTTTTTGCGTTTTTAGGGATTTTATGGTTTTTATGGTTTTATGTTTTTAAAATTTTTAGGGTTTTTATGGGTTTAATTTGTTTTTTGGTTTTTAAATTTATTATAGGGTTATTAGGACTTTTAGTTTTTTATGTATTTTAGGATTTTATGGGATTCATTATGATTTTTATGGGGTTTTAGGGATTTTTAGGATTTTGTGGGATTTAGGGTTTTAGGATTTTAAGGGTATTTATAGTTTTTAGTATTATTTGGTTTTTTTTATTTTTTCTAGTGTTTTAAAAAAAAAATTGTTATTGTTTTTTGAGTGTTTTTAGTGTTTTTAATGTTTTCATGGGTTTTATGGAATTATAAGGTTTTGGGGGTTTTTATTATTTTACGGGCTTTTAGGGTTTCTTTATTTTTTAGGTTTTAGGTGTTTTAATTGGTTTTATGGATTCATGGTTTTCATAGGTGGTTTTAGGGATTTTAGGGGTTTTATATTTTTAGGTATTTATAGGTCATTTTTAGATTTTACCTGATTTTAGGTTTTAATAAATTTTTATGGTTTTTTGGGTTTTTTGGTTTTTATATCATTTTTTTTCATTTTTATGATTTTTGGGTTTTAAGTGTTTTTAGGTTTTTGATTGTCATCTTATTGTTTTTTATAGTTTTTAGTGTTTTTTTTCAAATTTTATGGATTTTTATGGATTTTATATATTGTTATGGGTTTAGGGTTTTTTATGGATCTTCTGGGGTTTTAGGATTTTTTTTCTGTGTTTTTTAGGATTTTAATGGTTTTAATAGTTTTATTAAATTTCTAGGTTTTAAAGAGTTTTTTTGGGTTTTAAGTGGTTTTTAGGGATTTTATGGGTGTTAGGTTTTATAATGTATTTTCAAAATTTTTATGTGTTTTATGGTTTTTAGGACTTTTTTATGGTTTTTAGGACTGTTTTATGGTTTTTAGGACTATTTTAGATATTTTTTTTATTTGTTAATGGGTTTTAGGGATTTTAGGTATTTTGACGGTTTTTTGAGTTTTTAGGGATTTTTATGGTTTTAGGGTATTTTACACATTCGGTATTTTTAGTTCTTTTTTTTGGTTTTTTATAGGTTTTAGGGGTTTTTGGTTTTTTGGGGGTTTTTGGTTATTTTGGGGTTTTAGGGATATAGTGTTTTTATGGTTTTGGGGGGTTTAGGGGTTCTTTGACTTTTTAAGGTTTTAAGATTTTTTAGAGATTCTCTAATGTTTTTCATGTTTTTAGGTTTGTTTGGGGTTATAAGTGTTTTAGGTTTTTAAAGTATTCTTAGGGTTTTCAATGTTTTTAGGTTTCATTTTTTTAAGTATTTTAATTATTTTAAGGATTTTAATGCCTTTTAGTTTTTTTTCGGATTTGAAGGGGTTTTCGGGGTTTTATGGTCTTTGGGGTTTTATGGTTTTTGATTTCTTAGTGGTTTTAATCATTTTTACTATTTTTTTAACAATTCTAGAGTTATACATGGTTTTTAGTGTTTTTTGTTGGGTCTTAGGGTTTTTATTATATTTTTGGTGTTTTATAGTTTTATATAGGTTTTTATGTATTTTGGGGGGTCTAAAGGTTTTTAGGGTCTTTTTAGTGTTTCTAGCATTTTTAGCATTTTTCAGGTTTTTAAGTGTTTTAAATATGTGTGTATTTTAAAATTTATATAGGGTTTTCATGGGTTTTAGGGATTTTATATGTTTTTAGAAATTTTCAAATATTTTTATGATTTTTTTAGTTTTTTCAAGGATTTTGAGTTGTTTTAGGGATTTAAGGGTTTTTAGGGGTGTTAGGGTTTTTATGGGTTTTAAGTGTTTTTAGGTTTTGAAGTATTTCTTCAAATTTTTCAGTATTTTTAGGGTTTCATACATTAAGTATTTTAAGGGTTTTGTTAGGATTTTTATCCTCTTTTATGATTATTATGGATTTTCAGGTTTTTAGGGTTTTATATGGGTTTTAGGGTTGGGGAGGGGTTATTTTTTCTTTTTGAGTTTTTAGGGGTTTTATGTTTTTTATAGTTTTTTAACATTTTCTGTGGTTTAAATGTTTTTTTATTACTTTTTAAAGGTTTATGGGTTTATAGTGTTTCTTAATGGTTGAGTGTTTTAATGGTTTTAGGGATTTTTAGGGGTTTTAAGGCATTTATAGTGTTTTTAGGTTTTTTAGTATTATTTAGGTTTTTAGGGGTTTTAAGTGTTTTTAGGTTTCTATGATTTCTTAAGGGGGTTTCAAGGTTTTTATGGGTTTTCATGTTTTTTGGGATTTTAGGGATTTTTTAATGTTTTTTCTTGTTTTTGGGTTTTTTAAATTTTGAGGCATTTCAGGGTTTTTTTTCGAGTTTTCAAGGTTTTTATGGGTTTTTAGGGTTTTGTAAATTTTTAGGGTATTTTATGTTTGTAATCTTTTTAAATTTTTTATGGATTGAAAGGTTATTTAATGTTTTTGGTAGTTTATAAAGGTTTTTATGGGTTTTAGGGGTTTTAGGTTCTTTTTGGGTTTTTTAGTTCCTTTAGGGCTTTTAGGTTTTTAGTGGTTTTAAGTGTTTTTAGGTTTTTAAGTTTTTCTTTAGGATTTTTTGGGGCTTTTGGGGTTCTTTATATTTTTATGAATATTTATGTTTTTATTATATTTTTTGTTTTTTTCGGTTTTTCGATATTTTTAATGTTTTATGAATTTTGAATGTTTTTAGGGTTTTTTAAATGTTTTATGGTTTTTATAATACTCTTACTATTTTTCAGGGTCTTTAGGAGTTTTTAAATTTTAGGGATGTATCAGGATTTTTTTATGGTTTTT
The DNA here is from genome assembly GCA_963277665.1 of Viscum album. Taxonomy (NCBI): domain Eukaryota; kingdom Viridiplantae; phylum Streptophyta; class Magnoliopsida; order Santalales; family Viscaceae; genus Viscum; species Viscum album. The sequence goes on from OY728141.1 coordinate 145,914,006, forward strand.
AGGGTTTTAAAGGATTTTTTGGTTTTTAGTGTTTTTAGGGTTCTTTAGGGTTTTCATATTTTTAGTTTTTTTGGGTTTTCATTGTTTTTATATTTTTAAGGTTTTATTAGGGGTTTCCATGTTTTTTAGGATTTTTATGTTTTATGGATTTTTGTGGATTTTTTATGTGTTTGTAGTTTTTTAGGGATTTTGAGTGTTTTTTTGGTTTTTATGGAATTTAGGGTTTTAATGTTTTTCGTTTTACATGGGGTTTTTTATGTTTTTATGCTTTTTTTTGAATGTTTTTATTGCTTTTCATGGGATTTTTGGGTTTTTAAAGGTTGTTAGATGTTTTATGGTTTTATAGTTTTAGGGGTTTTAGGCTATTTTAGTACATTTAGCCTTATTTATGTTTTTAGGGGTTATTTTTTTATTTATTAAGGTTTTCTGAGGGGTATTGATGTTTTTTAGTATTTCAAACTTTCATAGGGATTTATTTGGATTTTTTTTTTGATTTTTATTATTTTTAGTGTTTTTATGGATTTTGAGATTTTTTCTTGTTAACATGTATTTTATGATTTTTAAATTTTCATGCTATTTTTAATTATTTTATGGTTTTTAAGGTTTTTAGAGTATTTAAAATTTTTAGGGATTTAATTGGTTTTTTTGGTTTTTAGTGGTTTCAGGCATTTTATGGGGTTTTAGTGTTTTTCAAGATTTTAGGGGTTTGACGGGTTTTAAGTGTTTTTATTGTTTATAGGTTTTTAGGGGCTTAAAGTTTTAATAGGTTTTTCATTTTTTCTTTTAGTTTTTTAAATTTTTTGTTATTTTATGTGATTTTTTGGATATTTATTGGTTTTTAGGATATTAATGTATTTTATAGGATTTTTTGGTTGTTTTAGGGATTTTAGGGTTATTTAGGTTTTTTAGTATTTTTTAGTTTTTTAGGTGGCTTTTACTGTTTTTAGGTTTTTAGTGCATTATTTGGGTTTTTGGGTTTTTACGTTTCTTTATGTTTTTAGGGAATTTTTTTTAATTTTTAGAAAATATATGGTTTTTAGGTTTTTTTGGATTCCGAGGGTTTTTTGGGTGTTTTTAGGTTTTGGGTTCTTTTATTTTTTAGAAGTTTTAAGGTTTTTTAGAGATTTATTAAAAAAAATTACTTGTTTAAAGGGTTTTTTGGAAATTTTTGTGGGTTTTTAGAATCATTAGGGGATTTAGGGTTTTTAACAGTTTTGGGGCGGTTTTATTGTTTCTAGGGTTTTTATGGGTTTTAGGATTTCTAGTGAATTTAGGGAGTTTAGGTTTTATTAGTGTTCTTAAGATTTTTATAATTTTTCATATTTGTAGGGATTTTTTACATTTTTATATTTTAATGGTTGTTAGGTATTTTTTGTGTTTTTGGGGTTTTAGGGTTTTTTTGTTTTTAGGGATTTATGGGCCTAAGAGTTTTTAATGTTTTATATGGATTATTTTTTTTATAGTTTTTAGTGTGTTTTTTTGGTTCTTATGTGTTTTTTGGGTTTTTTAAAATTTTTTGGGGTTTAAATGGATTTATAAATTATTAGGATTTTTTAGGTTTTTTAGCATTTTTTAGGTTTTTAAGAGTTTTAAAAGTTTTTTTCGTTTTAAGGTCTTCTAATGGAATTTCGTTTTTTTAGTGTTTTTTACATTTTTTGAGATTTTAGGGGGTTTTATAATTTCTATGGTTATTCATTTTTTTAGGTATTTTGATTGTTTTAGTGGTTTTAGGGCTATAAAGGATTTTTGTTATTTTTATTAATTTTTATGTTTTTTAGGGTTTTTAATTATTTTTAGGTTTTTTATGCTTTTTAGGATTTTTAGTGTTTTATGGTATTTTTTGCATTTTTAGGGATTTTTGGGGATTTATTATAATTTTTATGGGTTTCTAGGGTTTTAGGTATTTTACGGGGTTTTTAGGATTTTATGGATTTTATGGATTTTGGGGTTTTTCGGGTGTTTTTGAGTTTTTATGTGTTTTAATGTTTTTTGAGTCTTTTAAAATCTTTAGGGGTATAAAGTGTTTTTTGACTTTTATATTTTTCTTATGGTTTTATGTGGTTTAGGGTTTTTAATGTTTTTACAGAGTCATGTTATTTACTGTTTTTAGCGGTTTTAGGGTTTTTAGTGTTTTTAGCGTTCTTTAGGGTTTTAGCGGTTTTAATTGTTTTTTTGGTTTTCCTAGGGTTTTTAGGTATTTTTGAATTCTTTAAATTTTTGGGAATTTTTGGGATCTGTTATGATTTATTGTTTTTATGGTTTTAGGTGCTTTTAAGGGTTTTAGGGTTTTATGGGGGTTTTTGGTTTTTTGGGGGGTTTTAGGGTTTTTGGTTTTTTGGGGGGTTTTAGGGTTTTAGGGTTTTATGGGGGTTTTAGGGTTTTTTGGGGGGTTTTAGGGTGTTTGGGTCATTATGGGTTTTTGGGTTTTTAGGGGATTCTATGTTATTAGGGTTTTAAGGTTTTTTTGAGTTCTCTAATGTTTTTTTCGATTTAAAGGCACATTAGAGTTTGTAGTTGGTTTTTATGCTTTCAATGAGGTTTTAGGGTGTTTTGGATTTTTTTTCATTTTTTAGGTTTTTAGTTTTTTTAAATGTTTTTATTTATTTAAATTTTTCTTATGGGTTTTTAGGGATTTCAGAAATTTTTGTGTTTTTAGGGATTTTTTGGGATTTTTTCTATTTTTATGGTTTTTAGAAATTTAAGGATTTTGAGGTGTTTTATGGTTTTTAGGGTTTTAGTGGTTTTTAGGGTTTTTATCATTTTTTAGTGTTTAGGGGTTTTGAGTGTTTTTTTGTTTTTATGGTTTTCTTATGGTTTTCGGAATATTTAGGGATTTTATAATTTTTAATGATTTTTAGGTGTTTTTTAGTATTAGCATCGTTTCTAGAATTTTTATGGATTTTTTGGGATTTATGGTATTTACGATTTTTTTTCATTTTTAGACATTTTTTGAGTTTTTATGGTTTTTATATTTTTTTCGATTATTTTAAAAATTTTAGGGGTTTAAAGTAGATTTTGAGATTTTAGTGGTTTTTAGAGTTTTTTAGTTTTTTTGGTTTTTTAGGTTTTTCAAAAATTTTGTTTCTTAGGGTTTTTAATTACTTTAAGGTTTTAATGATTTCTTTTAGGTTTTCAAGGTTGTTTTGTTTTTTTATGTTTTTTAGTATTTTTAGGGATTTTTATGGGTTTTTCAATTATCAGAGGTTTTAATGGATTTTAGTTTTTTTTGTTGTTTTATGGGTTTTTTATGATTTTTTGGGTTTGTTTGGTTTTTAAGGGTTCTATGTTTTTTAGTTTCTTAGTGATTTGGTTAGGGTTTTTCAGGGTGTTTTGGGTATTTATGTTTTTAATTATTTTTATGTTTTTTTTAAATTTTTTATGATTTTATGGTTTTATGGACTTTTATAGTCTTTAAGGTTTTAAGGGTTTTAATTTTTTTTGGGTTTTAGTGTGTTTTTTTTATTTTTTCTGGGTTTTTAATTTTTTTTGGAGTTTTTAAACATTTTTATGGGTGAAGGTATTTTTATTGTTTTATTGGTTTTAAGAGTTTATAAGGGGTTTTAGAGATTTTTTAGGTTTTTAAGAGTTTTTAAGGGTTTTAGGGTATTTTATTGTTTTTAGTACTTTTTAGGTTTTTATGGGTTTCAAGTGTTTTATGTTTTAGGGTTTTATAAAGTTTTTTTCTGAGTATTCAGGTTTTTTATATATTTAGTGATTTTTAGGAATTTTTAGAATTTTTATGGGTTTATGGTTTTTAGGGTGTTTGAGGGTTTTTATTATTTTTATGGTTTTTTGGGTTTTTAAGGGATTTTTTAGTTTTTTTTTTGTTTTTAAGTGTTTTTAAATATTTTGAAAAATAATTAGGTGTTAAAGGGGTTTTGAAGTTATTTGTGAGGTTTTGGGGTTTGTGTGTATTTTTAGGGTATTAAGGTTTTTTATGTTTTTTTGGTCTTTAGGGGGTTGTAAGGTATTAAAATTTATTTAGAGTTATTTAACATTTTTATAGGTTTTATGGTTTTTAGGGGCGTAGGGTTTTTAGAGTTTTTAGCATTTGTAGGTTTCATAGGGGATTTAAGTGTTTTTATATTTTTATGGTTTTATTGGGGTATTTAGGGTTTTTTACATTTTAGGGATTGTTAGGGATTTTTCAGGATTTTATGGATTTTTTTGGGTTTATATAGATTTTTAGGGTTTTAGTGTTTTAAGGTTTTAGGTTTTTTATGGTTTTTGAGGTTTTTAGTTTTTTATTATTTTAAAGGGTTTTTATTGTTTTTTACCATTTTTGGGGGGTTTAAAGGGTTTTTATAGTTTTTAGTGGTTTAATGATTTTATTAGTTTTTGGGGTTTTTAAATGTTTTTTTGTTTTATTATTTTTGGATATTTTAAAGTATTTTTGAGTTTATAGCTTTATTTTTCTCGGTTTTTAGAGGTTTTTTGTGTATTTAGGTTTTTAAGGAATTCTAAGGGGTTTTAAGGGTTTTAAGTGTTTTTTAGATTTTTAGGGATTTTAGCGCTTTTCAAATATTTTATTGTTATTATGTATTTTCATGGTTAATGGTTTTTTTATCATTTTTAGGGTTATATTTATTTTAGGTATTTAAGTGGTTTTACTTATTTTTCGACTTTTAAGGTTTTTAGGTGTTTTCATGGTTTTTAGGATTTTCTATGATTTTTGGGGGATTTTTTCAATATTTTTCTTATTTTGAATTACTTTATATATTTTGAGGGTTTCTATATTTTTTTTGTTTTTTATGGTTCTTTTGGGTTTTGGGTTTTTTGAGTTTTTAGGGATTTAAATTTTTATAGTTTTTTTAACATTTGCAGGGGTTTAAATAATTTTTAGAGTTTTTTGTGGGTTTAGGGTTTTATTGGTTTTAGGGTTTTCTAAGTTTTTCTTATGATTTTATATGGCTTTTTTAGGTTTTTAGGGTTTTTAGTGTTTTTAGGTTTTTAGGGGTTTTATGTGTTTTTATGTTTTTTTGGCATATGGTTTTTTATCTTTTAAAAATTTTAAGGGATTTTTTTGGACTAAGTTGTTTTTAGGGTTTTTGTGTATTTTGGGGGGGTTTAGAGGTTTTAGGGTTTTTTAGGTTTTTAGGGCTTAATTTTTTTTTTCAATTTTTAATATTTTATCAGGGTTTCCCATGGTTTTTATGGTTTTTATGTTTTTTGGGATTTTGATTAATTTTAAATATTTTGACTATTTTTAGGGTTTTTAGGGATTTAGAGAGTTTTGAGGGATTTTGGGGGGTTTAGTGTTTTTATGGTTTTTTTGGTTTTTGGGGATTTTAAGAGTTTAGGGGTTTTAAGTAATTTAATTTTTTTTAATGTTTTAGTTGTTGAAATGGGTTTTAGAGGTTTTAGTGGGGTTTAGGGTTCATATGGATTTTAATGGTTTTAGGTGGTTTTATGGTTTTTATGGTATTTTAGGGTTTTCGATTTTTTTAGGGGTTTTAGGTGTGTTTATGTTTTTAATGTTTTGTAAGGATTTTTCAGGATAAATACTGTTTTTAAGTTAATTGATATTTTTTATGATTTTTATGGTTATTAGGTTTTTAGGAATTTGAGAGTTTTTAATGAATTTAAGTGTTTTATGGGGTTTTAGTTTTTTTAGTGTTTTTAGTTATTTTACAGTTTTTAAGCGGTTTTTTGTTTTAAGACATTTCCAGCACTTTTTTAGGATATCTATGGTTTTTTATTCTTTTTATGAATTTTGAGTATTTTTTTTAATTTTTATGAGTGTATAGTTTTTATGTTTTTTTGTTTTAGGCTTTTATGAGTTTTTCAGTGTTTTAAGGGTATTTACTCTTTTAAATAATTTTTGGAGTTTATAGGGGTTTTGGAGTTTTTAGTGGTTTCTAGGGGTTTTGTGGGTTTCTAGGGGTTTTATGGGTTGGGGTTTATGTTTTTAGTGTTTTTAGGGGTTTTTTGTTTTTTTGTGGTTTTATATGTTTTTAGGGTTTTAAGGATTTCTAAGCATTTTTTTGGGTTTTTAGGGTTCTTATGTTTTTTTGTGTGATTTTTTAGTATTTTTAGGGGTTTTTTGTTTTAAATGGTTATGAGGATTTTTTTAGTGTTTATGTTTTTAGGAATTTTTTGGGTTTTAGGGTTATTATGTATTTTTAATGTTTTTTTATTTTTTAGATTTTTTATACTTTTTATAGTTTTCTACCCTTTTAGGGTTCTAAAAGGTGTTTATTTTTTTGTTAGATTTTAGGGATTTTATGGGTTTTAAGGTTATTTATGGTTTTTTTGGGTTTTATGGGTTTTAGGGGGTTTAGGTTTTTAAAATTTTTTAAATGTTTTTATGTTTTTATGGATTTTTTTAAAAAAATTGTGGTTTTTAGGGATTTTAGAAATTTTGAGGGGTTTTATGGGGTTTTAGGGTCATTAGGGTGTTTAAGGTAATTTTGGGGTTTTTTAGTTTTTTTCTATTAAAGGTTTTTTGTTTTCTTTAACATTTTACGGTTTTAATGGGTTTTTAGATCATTTAGTCGGTTTTACAGTTTTGTTAGGTTTTTAAGATTTTATGGTTTTTAGGAGGTTTTATAATTTTTAGGGTTTTAGTGATTTGTAGGGTTTTTAGAGTATTTAGTTTTTTATGAGTATTGAGTGTTTTTAGGGTTTTAAGCTTTTCCTTGTGGTTTTCAGTGTTTTTAGGATTATTACATTTTCATGAATTTTTAGGGATTGTTTTGGATATTTATGGTTTTTTGGAGTTTTTTGGATTTGTTGGGTTTATGGTTATTAGGGATTTTTGGTTTTGTGGGGTTTTAGGGTTTTATTTTTGTTATTTTAGGGTTTTAATGGGTTTTAGATTATTTTAACATTTTTATGTGATTAAAGTGTTTTTAGAGTTTGTAGTGGGTTTTTAGGGTTTATAGATTTTTGAGGATATTTGGAATTTTTTTGTTTTTTAGTATTTTTAAAATTTTTAGGTTATCCAGAATGTTTTAGGGTTTTAGGTTTTTATGGATTTGTTAGGGTGTTTAGACTTTTTTTGGGGTTTTTTATCACCTTTTTAGTGTTTTTTTGTGATTTTTTAGTATTTTTACTATTTTCAGAATAATTAGGGATTGTGGTGATTTTACAGTTTTTTGGGTTTTGGAGGGTTTAATATGTTTTTGTTTTTTCAATTTTTCAGGGTTTTATATTTTTTATAGTTTTTTAACATTTTATGGTGTTTAAAATGTTTTTAGATTTTTTAACTCGGTTTTTAGTGTTTTAGTGTTTTTAGGGTTTTTATATTTTTGTGGTTGTTTTGTGGTTTTAGGGGTTTTAGGGTTTTATAATATTTTAGTGTTATTTTTGTTTTTATTGGTTTTAAGTGTTTTTAGGTTTTTAACGTTTTATTATGGGTTTTCATGGTTTTAGTGTTTTTTTGATTTTACAGTTTTTATGTATTTCTTTGATTTTTATGGTATTTTATGGTTTGAGGGATTTTTAGTGTTTTTTTGGGTTTTATCGTATTTCTTGTTATTATCATTTTTTCGGTTTCTAGGGGTTTTAAGTGTTTTCAGTTTATAAGTTTTGCTTAGGGGTTTTCATGGTTTTTAGGGTTTTTACGTTATTAGGGATTTTTATTATATTAATGGGTTTTATAGTTTTTATGGACATTGATGGTTTTAATGTTTATAGAGTATTTAGTGTTTTATAGTTTTTTCTATATTTTGTGTTCTTGATATTTTTTCTTTTTTAAGTTTTTATAGTTTTTAATGTTTTTATTTGTTTAAATTGGTTTTAGAGTTTTTAGTGGGTTTTAGGGTTTTTTTGAGTTTTTTGGAATTTAAAGATTTTATGGGTTTTATGGTTTTTAGGGTTTTAAAGGATTTTAGGGTTCTTTAGGGTTTTTCGGGATTTTAGGTATTTTAGTATTTTTCATGAATTTAGGGATTTTATGTGTTTTTAGGGTTTTGAGGTATTCATATGCTTTTTATGTGATTTTTACGATTTAAGGGGTTTAAGGGGGGTTTTAAAAGTTTTACTGTTTTTAGGGTTTTTAGTTATTTTGAGGGGTTTTTGGGTTTTCTGGTATTTTTGATTTTTTTTGTATTTTAGTGTTTGTTTTGAGTTTTTAGGGGTTTTAATGTTTTTTAGATTTTTATAAATTTTTGTGGGTATAAAGAGTTTTTATAATTGTTGGTGGTTTTATGGTTTTTATGTTTAGCTAGCGGTTTTATTTTTTAGGGTGGATTAGGGATTTTAGTATTTTTTATGGTTCCATGGATTTGACATTTTTTATGGTTTTAAGGTTTTCTTTGTGTTTTCTTGCATTTTTAGTGCTTTTTTGTTTTTATGTATTTCTATAATTTTATTATAATTTTATAGTTTTTAGGTTTTATGGATATTTAGGGGAGGGGTTATTTGGGTTTTAGGTTTTTTTGTGTTTTTAGGGTGTTTAATTTTTTTTATTTTTTTAGATTTAAAAGGGGCATGGAGTTTTTTTTTGGTTTTTAAGGTTTTATGGTTTTTATGGGGTTTTATGGTTTTTGGTGGGTTATACTATTCTTTTAGTTTTTAGGGCATTTAGGTACTTTATCGTATTGAGGTTTTTTTTATTATAATGGTTTCTTAGGTTTTTTCATTGTTTTTATGTGTTTTGGGATTTTTATAGATATTCAGGAGTTTTTTGATTTTTGGGGTTTTTAGGGTTTTTAGGGAATTATGGGGTTTTAGAGTTTATAGATACTTTATGGATTTTATGGTCATTTTTAATTTTTTGGGGGTTTTCTAGTTTTTAGGGTATTTAATATTTTTTAGTTTTTTTATCATTTTTAGGGGATTAAATGGTTTTTAGAGTTTTTAGTGGGGTTTTAGGGTTTTTATGGTGTTTTAGGGTATTAGGGGGGGGGTTATCTTTTTCCGGGCTTTTAGGGTATTTAGGTTCTTTTAGAATTTTTAGAACTTTTTAGGTTTTTGAGGGGTTTAATTTTTTTTAGGTTCTTCTTGGGTTTTTAGTAGTTTTTTAGTTTTTTAGTGCTTTCTAGGTTTTTTAAATTTTATATTTTTTTTTGGTTTTTTAGAGTTTTTAACATTTTTTGGGTTATAAAGTTGTTTTCTATTTTTTACTGGTTTTAATGTTTTAATGATATTTTACGTTTTTTTAGCTTTTTAGGTGTTTTAATTAGTTTTTTGGGGTTTTTTGGTATTTAGGGTGTTTTTTGTTTATAGGTTTTTAGGGGTTTTAAACTTTTTATCTTTTTAAGGTTTTATTAGGGTTTTTATGATATTGGGGTTTTTATAGATTGTTCGGATTTTTATTTTTTTTTTGGAATTTAGGGTTTTTTTGGGTTTTTTTGGTTTATGGTTTTTATCGGTTTTATGGGTTTTTTGATTTTTAGGGTTTTTTGAGTTTTTTAAGTTTTTAATGTTTTTTAAAGTTTTGTAATGTTTTAAGGGGTTAAAGGTTTTTTTTGATTTTTTAGTAGGTTTAAGTTATTTAATAGGGTTTTTTGTTTTTTTTTCTTTTTTGGGGTTTTATGTTCTTTATAATATTAAAGTCTTATAGGGTTATTAATTTTTTTTAGGTTTTTAGTTGTTTTAAGTGTTTTTGGGTTTTTAGTGTTTTATTTGGGGTTTTCATGGTTCTAGGGGTTCTTATGATTTTAGGTACTTTTAGGGCTATTAATGATTTATTTTGGTTTTTTTAGGTTTTATGGATTTTAGGGTTTTAGGGGTTTTTAGTGATGTCAATGTTTTTAGGTTTTTGGTGGTTTAAATTGTTTTTAGTTTATAAGATTTTTAAGGGGTTTTCAACATTTCTTTTAGTATTTTATGTTTTTCGATGTTTTTTATGTTTTTTTGGTATTTTATGGGTTATTTGAGATTTCAGTGAGTTTAGGGGGTTTTAGAGTTTTTACTGGTTTCAATGGTTTCTTTGGTTTTATATTTTTAGGTGTTTTATGGTTTTAGAGGTTTTATCATTTTTAACAAATGAATAGGTTTTCTAAGGGATTTAAGTGCTTTTAGGTTTTTAATGTGTTCATAGGGGTTTTCCGGGGTTTTAACATTTTTATGGATTTTATGGATTTTTTATAATTTTATGGAATTTTATGGGTTTTATAAATTTTATGAGATTTTGTGTTTCTTAAGGTTTTTATGGTTTTTAGGTTTTTTTGAATTTTTATGTTTTTTATGTGTTTTAAATGTATTTAGGTTTTTAAGGATTTTATTTGGTTTGCAATGTTTTCAGGGTTTTATGTTTATAAGGGATTTTAGGTGTTTTTGAGGTTTTGTATGATTTTTATGTATTTTTAGGGGGTTTTGGGTTTTTAGGGTTTTTTTTTTGGTTTTTTGGGGTTTTAGTGTTTTTTATGATGTTCACTGTTGAAAGGATTTAATATTTTTTAATGTTTTAAGGGTTTAAATAATTTTTTAGTTTTTAGTTTCCCTATAGAGTTTTTATGTGGTTTTAGGGGTTTAATGGTTTTTAAAAAAATTTATGGGATTTAGGGTCTTTTAGGGTGTATAGTGTTTTTCATGATTTTTAGGGTTTTAAGTGTTTTTTTGTTTTCAAGGGTTTATTAGGAGTTTTCATGGTTTTAGGGATTTAAATTTTTAGAGTATTTCTATGATTTATTATATATATTTTATGTATTTTTAATGTTTTTAAGTACTTGAAGATTTTTAGGGTTCTTTAGAGTGTTTTGTATTTTTAATCATTTTTTGGGTTGTAGGTATTTTTGGACTTTTTAGGGGTTTTAAGGTTTTTTATAGTTTTTAAAATTTTTATGGGTTTTAAGGGTTTTAAGAGTTTCAAGTGGTATTTAATTTTTTAGAGGTTTTTAGGGTTTTGAAAATTTTAGGTTTTTCATTTTTTTTGTGGTTCTAGGTATTTTTTTAGGGTTTTTATGTTTTCTTTATAGTTTTTAACATTTTTAGGGGTTTTAAGGGTTTTAAGAGTTTTTAGTAGTTTTTATTTTTTATTGGGTTTTGGTATTTTTTTGGTTTTAGGGTATTTATGTTTTTAGGGGTTTTAATGGTTTTGGGGTCTTTTAAGATTTTTTTTGGTTTTTAGTGTTTTAATGTATTATAGGGGTTTTATGTGTTTTTGGGTTTTTCATGTTATTTTTGGTTTTTTTGGTTTTTCTTTGTTTTAGGGATTTTACAGGATTTTTAGTATTTTTATGGGTTTTTCGGGTTAATAGAAAATTTGATGGGTATAAGGATTTTATAGTTTTTAGGGATTTGGGGTTCTTTAGTGTTTTTAGGTTATTTAGGTTTCTTAGGGTTTTTCTGTGGTTTTAGGTACTTTTACATTTTTAAGGACTTTAAGGATTTTTTTGATTTTGATGTTTTTTAGTGTCTGTATTGATTTTGGTGGGTTTTATGGTTTTTTAGGATTTTATAGTTTTTATTAGGGTTTTAGGGATAACTTGATTTTTTAGGGGTTTAAGGGATTTTTAGAGTTTTTAACATTTTAAGTGGTTTAAAGGGTTTTTAGAGTTTTCAGTGGTTTATTAGGGATTTTAGGGGTTTTAGTGTTTTAAAGTTTTTTTGGGTTTTTATAATTTTTAGGTATTTTAGTTGTTTTAATTTTTCTGGGTTTTAAGGCTTTCGTAGGGGGTTTTCAAGGTTTTTTTTCTTTTTTAAATATTTTTTCAAGATTTCTATGGTTATTTATGGATTTTAAAATTTTTGGGGGTTTTAGGGTTTTATAGGGTTATTAGGTTTTTATTGTTTTTTGTGTCTATGGTTTCTTATTTTTATATTTGTTATGGATTTTAGTGTTTTTTTAACATTTTTAAGGGTTTTTATAGTTTTTAGTTGGTTTTCGGGTTTTATGTGTTTTTATGGATATTCTAGTATTGAGGGGTTTTATGATTTTTAGAGTTTTTTAGGGCCTTTCAGCATTTTTTAGAATTTTTAATGATTTTTTGGAGTTTTAAAAAATTTAATTTTTTTTAAATTCTTCTTATAGGTCTTCATGTTTTTAAATTTTTTTTATGGTTTTATCTATTTGAAAGGATTTTTTAGGATTTTTATGGTTTCTAAGATTCTTTTATGGATTTTGAGTGTTTTATATTCTTTAGGGTTTTATCATATTTATCTTTTCAGGGGATTAATTGTTTCGTGGTTTTTAAGAGTTTTTAACAGGTTATCTGGTTATTAAGTTTTTTATGTGTTTAGCAAATTTTAAGGCTTTTTAGGAATTTTACGGGTTTTTAGTGTCTATAGTTTTTAGGAGTTTATGGTTTTTTTTTGAGTTTTTAGGTTTTCTTTTCAGTTTTTACGTTTTTAAAGGTTTTTATATTTTTTTATGCTTTTAGGATATAAAAGGGTTTTAATAATATTTAGTGGGTTTTAGGTTTTTTTGGATTTTTAGGGTTTTTGCATGTTTTAGGGGTTTTTATGATTTTTTGGGGTTTTAATGTTTATCGGGTATTTTGGGTTTTTAAGAGTTTTATAATTTTTTTATTTTTGTTATGTTATTAGTGGTTTTATGTATTTTTAGGGTTTTAAGGATTTAATAGGCGTTTTCATGATTTTTAGGGATCTTTATGTTTTTAGGACTTTTTATGATTGTTATGAATGTTTTGGGTTTTTAGGGAATTTGAGGGCTGTAAGGTTTTTGGGGGTTTTGGGTTTCTAGGGGTTTAAATTGTTTTAATGTTTTTAATGTTCCATTCAGTATTTTTAATGGTTTTCTGGGATTATTATGTTATTTTGAATTTTAAGGTTTATATGGTTTAAAGAGTTTTTAGAGTTTCTAGTGGTATTTAGGGTTTTTATGGGCTGTAAGGGGTTTTTTAATGTTTTAGGAGTTTTATGGATTTTACTGGTTTTTTGAGTTTTTTATTTTAATTATTTTAGGTTTTTAATGGTTTTAAGTGTTTTTTGGGTTTTAAGGGTTTCTTAATAGTTTTTATGGATTTAGGTTTTTTAATTTTTTGGTATTTTTTTTCATTTTTTAGTATTTTTAATTTTTTTAATGGATTTTGAGGGTTATATGGGTTTTTGAGGTTTATAAAGTTTTTTAGGGTTTTTTCATTTTTATGTTTTTTGGGTGTTTATGTGTTTTTAAGTTTTTATGGTTTTATTGTGGGTATTTATGGTTATTATTATTTTTTATGTTTTTAATCTTCTTAGTAATTATTTTGGTCTTTCTGGGTTTTTACTGTTTTTTGGGATTTTGAGGGATTTTAGGATTTTTTAAATGTTCATTGATATTTTTTTAGGTTTTTGTGTTTTTTTGGTTGATTAATTTAGGGTTTTATGGTTTTTTAGATTTTCATAACAGTTTTTAGTGTTTAAATGATTGTTAATGTTTTAGGGGGTTTATGGGTTTTATGGGGTTTTAAGAATTTTTGGGATTTTTCGGTTTTTAGGGTTTTCATGCTCTCTTCCGGGTTTTTAGAGTTTTTTTTATTCTTTTGGTTTTAGGTGATTGAAGTGTTTTTAGGATTTTCAAGTTTTATTATTAATTTTCAATTTTTTATGGATTTTTAGTGCTTTTTGATATTTTTATTTGTTTTTTTAGTTTTTAGGAATTTTGACTGTTTTTAGGAATTTTTTTGAGGTTTTGGGTTTTTTGGGGTTTTAGGGTTTATTTTTGTGTGAAGGTTTTAATGGTTTTTATAGATTTTAAAATTTTTAGTGTTTTAAAAGGTATTTATAGTTTTTAATGGTTTTTATGATTTTTTTGTGTTTTTTTTGGTTTTTCAGGGTTTTTACTGTTTTTTATGAATTTTACGGTTTAAAGGTTTTTAGCGTTTTTAGGTTTTCATGGGTTTTCGGTGTTTTAATTTTTTGAATGATTACCTAGTATTTTTTAAGTGTTTTAGGGTTATTTTTGTTATACGTATTTTTTAGATTTTTATGGGGTTTATGGGTTTTGAAGAGTTTTATTATTTGTAGGGTTGTCTGAGGTTGTTGGGGTTTTATATTTTTGGTGTTTTAGGGGTTATTTGTGTTTTTTTGGGTTTTATGGATTTTTTGAGTTTTTTTAACATTTTTAGGGGTTTAAAGGGGTTTTAAAGTATTCAGTGGTTTTTAGGTTTTTTATTTCTTTTTCAGATTTTTATGGTTTTTGGGAGTTTTATGTTTTTTTGGGGGTTTTAGGGGTTTTAAAGGTTTTTACGGGGTTTTAGGGTTTTTAGAAATATTTTTCGTTTTTTAGGTGTTTGATGTATTTTTTGTATTTTGAGGTATTGTTACAGGTTTTCATGGTTTTTATAGATTCTTAAATTTTTACTTATATTTAGGGTAATTTGGATTTTAATGTTTTTTATGTTTTTTAGGTATTTTGAGTGTTATTAGAGTAATTTAGGGTTTGAGATTTTTTTTTCAAAGGTTTTAAGTGTTTTTAGTTTTTTACAGATTTCTTACGTTTTTCTTAGTTTATTGGGTTTTTCTAGTTGTAGGGATTTCTAGATTTTATTAAAAAAAATTCTTTTTTATAGTGATTTTGAGTGTTTTTTGGGTTTTTGGGTTTTAGGGTATTTGTGAATTTTTTGTTTTTATTGGGTTTTTTAGTTTTTATGTATTTTAAGGGTTTTTAGAGTTTCTTAATTTTTTAGGGATTAAATTATTTTTAGAGTTCTTATTGGGTTTAGGGAATTTATATGGATTTAAGGTTTTTAGGGGGTTTTATGTTTTTAGTGGTTTTTATTGTTTTTAGGTTCATTTTTGGGTTTTTAGAATTGTTTAGGTTTTTTGGGGTTTTATGTTTTTTTGGGTTTTTAAGGTTTTATTAATTGTTTTTAGGGATTTTTATTTTTTATACTTTACGGAATTTTTAAGTATGTTTTTACGATTTTTATGGTTTTTATGGATTTTGACTATTTTTGGTGTTTTTTTCATTTTTAGTGTTTTTAAGATTTTTTAGGATTTAAAGTGTTTTTAGGTTTTTATATATTTCTTAGGGGTTTTCAGGTTTTTTATGTTTTTTACATTTTTAGTGATTTTATTGATTTTTTATGATAATTATGGATTTTAGGGTTTCTTTTGAGATTTTATGTGTTTTTAGGGTTTTACAGATTTTTTGGGATTTCATGATTTTTTTTATTTTTTTGGATTTCAATGTTTTTTGAACAATTTAATGTTTTTAGGGGTTTAGTGGGTATTTTCAGCTTTTAGTGGGTTTTAAGTTTTATATGGGTTTTATAGTTTTTCTACGGTTTTAGGGGTTTTATTGTTTTTATGGATTTTTGGATTTTTGGGAAATTTAAGGTTTTTTGGAGTTTTTAGTATTTTTGGTTTTTAGGGGTATTAAGTATTTTTCGGTTTTTAACAATTTATCAGAGGATTTTGGAGTTTTTTGGGGTTTTTTAATTTTTATAGATTCTATGGTTTTTTGCATATTTTTATAGGTTTAGGGTTTTTATAGAATTTGATAATTTTTAGATTTGTAGTGTTTTTTGAGTTTTTATGGGTTATTTTGAGTTTTTTAGGATTTTTATGGGGTTTTAGATTTTTTTAATAGTTTTAGGTGTCTAGCGGTTTTTATGAGTTTTTAGTGGGGTTTTAGGTTATTATGAGTTTTTAGGGTTTTTATGATTTTTAGAGTTTTTATTATTTTTTCTAGGTGTTTAAGTGGTTTTAGATTTATAAGGTTTTCTTAGTGATTTTATGGGTTTTATTGTTTTTATGGTTTTTGAGATTTTGAAGGATTTTTTAGAATCTTTAGGATTTTTAGGGTTTTAGGGTTTCTATAGTTTTAGTGTTTTGGGGGGTTTTAGGGGTTTTTTTGAGTTTTTTAGGGTTTTTAATGATTTTAGGGGTTTTTTAAATTTTAAAGTGTGTATATATTTTTAGTGGTTTTTATGTTTTTATGTGTTTATGGGTTTTACGGTTCATAGTGATTTTTATGTTTTTAGTTGTTTTAGGTTTCTTAGGGTCTTTAGGGTTTTTTAGTAATTTTCGTGTTTTTAGGTTTTTAGGGGTTTTAAGAGTTTTTATCCTTTTAAGGTTTTCTTGTGGTTTTTATAGGGTTTTAGGTTCTTTTATATTTTTAGAGAATTTTAGGGCTTTTCTAAGATTGTTAAGGGTTTTTAGGGTTTTTAGCTATTTTTATGGATTTTAAGGGTTTTTTTTTGGGTTTGAGGTTGTTCAATGATTTTTATGTTTTTAGGGGTTTTAATTTTTTAAGGTTTTATTAGGGTCATTCAGGGTTTTTGGGGTCTTAACATTTATAGGTATTTTTAGGGATTTCTTATTATTTTTATGATTTTTATGGTTTTTATTGTTTTTATGGATTTTGATGGTTTCTAGGTTTTTTAAGGTTTTATAAAAAAATTTGGATTAAAAGAGGTTATAGGTTTTTAGGGTTTTTAATGTTTTCTGCATTTTTTAACATTTTTGTGGGTTAAAATGGTTTTTAGTGAGATTTTAGTGGGTTTTTCATGTTTATGGGGTTTTAGAGGTTTTATTAAGTTTTTAGGGGTTTTTTGTTTTTATGAATTTTTATGATTTTTAGGGTTTTTAAGGGTTTAGGGTTATTTAATTTTTCTTTATTTTTTGGAATTTTTTAGTATTTTTATGGTTTTTAGGGGTTTTAGTGATTTTGTGGGTTTTTTGGATTTTTAGGGTTTTTGGTTTTTTTGGTTTTTTTGTTACAATAGTGTATTTTTTTTTAAATTTTTTATGGTTTTGAATATTTATTAGATTTTTATTACAATTTAGCGGCTTAAATGGTCTTTAATGTTTTAGTGGGCTTTATGGTTTTATCGGTTTTTAAGGGTTTTTAAGGTTTTATGATTGTTTTTATTATTTTTGTGGTTTTAGGGTTTTAGTGTTTTAGTATTTTTAGGTTTTTGGGAGTTTTAGTTGTTTTTAAGATTTTGATGTTTTATTTTTGTGTTTCATGTTTATTGTGGTTTTTTACATTTTTGGGGGTTTGAATAATTTTTTTGGAATTTATGTTCTTTGGGATTTTGATGGATTTTGAGGGTTTCTAAGGTTATGGGTTTATGGTGATTTTTATGGTTTTAGGGGTTTTAATTTATTTTATGTTACTAAGTATTTCTTAGTTTTTTAAGGCTTTTAGGTTTTTTTACCTTTTTAGGGATATTTGATCATTTTTATGATTTTTATGGTTTTTATGTTTGTAGGGGTTTTTAAGGTTTTTTGGGATTTTTTTTGTGTTTTTAGGGGTTTTTTAGTTTTTAGGTTTTTCATGATTTTTAGACTTTTTAAGGATTTTAATGGTTAGTTGTGGGTTTATAGTTTTATAGGTTGATGTTTTTAGGGTTTTTACGCGGTTTTAAGGTTTTTAATGATTTAGGGTCTTTATGGTTTTTAGGTTTTTAGGGATTTTTAAGGTTTTATGGTTTTTAGTTTTTTTAGCTTTCTTGGGGCTTAACATGTTTTTAGATTTTTATGGATTTCTTAGGGGTTTTCATGGTTTTTAGAGTTATTTATGGGGGTTTTTTGAATTTTTTGATTTTTAATGATTTTTATGGGTTTTAGTGTTTTCATGGATTTTAAGGGTTTTTAGTTTTTAAGGGTTTATATGGTTTTTTAGTTTTTTAATGTTCTTAGAGGTATAAATTTTTTGTCTATTTTTTATCATTTTTACGGTTTGAAGGATTTTTAGAGTATTTAGTGGTTTTTTGGGGTTTTTAGTGGTTTGAAGGTTTTTATTGTGTTTTATGGTTTTTAGGGTATTTTAGAGATTTTTTTTTATCAATTTTTAGGTATTCTAGATGTTTTAAGTGCCTTTGGTTTTTATATTTTTCTAAGTTTTTTAGGGGGTTTCAGATTATATATATTTTTAGGGATTTTAGGTAATTTTTTAGTTTTTATGGTTTTTAGGTCTTTTTTTGTTTATAGTTCCATTAGGTATTTTATGGGTTTTACCGTATCTTAAGTTTTTTAGTGATTTAATTGTTTCTAGGTTATTATGGTTTTCTAATGTTTTTTTTGGTTTTTTGATTTAGTATGTTTTTATGGATTTTTAGTGTTTTTTTAGTTTTTTATTATTTTTAGTCATTTTAGATATTTTTCTAATTTTAGGATTTTGTAGGGTTTTGTAGGGGTTTTATGGTTTTTAGGCGTTTTAGGGGTTTTTACATTTTTTAGGGTTTTAATGGTTTTAGAGTTTTTTTTAACATTTTAAGGGTATAATGTATTTTTAGAGTTTTTGGTTGTTTTAGGGGATTTGGGGGTTTTATGGTTTTTGTGGGTTTTTTGAATTTATGAGATTTTAGGGTTTTAGTTGTATGAAGGGTTGTTAGAATTTTTTAGTAATTTTAGGTGTTTAATGAGTCTTAAGGTTTTTAAGGTTTCTATAATGGGTTTTTAGTATTTTTACATTGTCAGTGATGTTTAGGGTTTCTTAGTATTTTTTGGGTTTTCATGTTTTTAGGGACATCAAGAGTATTTAGGACTTTTTAGGGGTTTTAGGGATTTTATAATTTCTTATGTTTTAGGAGTACTACTCGTTTTTTGGTTTATATGGTTTTTTTTGGATTTTCCTGGGATTTAGGGTTTTTTATGTTTTTAGGGGTTTTTTGTTATTTTTTATCAATTTAAGGGGTTTTTTGTGTTTTTTATAGTTTTTGAGGGTTTTCAGGGGTTTTATGGATTTTATGTCTTTATGGGTTTTTGTTATTCTTATAGGGATTTCATGTTTTTAATTTTATTAATTTTTTTAGGGGTATAAAAGATTTTTTAGACTTTTTTTTGTTTTTATGGGTTTTAGCGGTTTTTTAGGATTTTTGGGTTTTAATCAATTTTCACGTTATTAGGGGTTTTATGTGTTTTTTGGTTTTTAAATTTTTCTTAGGGATTTTTTATCTTTTGGGGATTTTTAGTGAGTTTTAGGTTTTTTATTTCATTTTCATATTTTGAACTTTTTTAGGGTTTTTAGGGTTTTTAGGGTGTGTATTGTATTTTTGGGATTTTGGGTTTTTATTACATTTTTATGGGTTTAATGGTTTTTTATAATTTTTTAATGTTTTAAGGGTTAAAAGGGTTTTTTTAATTTTTAGTGGTTTTTAGGATATTATGGGATCTAATGGGTTTTTGGGTTTTTAAGTGGTTTAAGGTTTTTAGGGTCATATTGTTTTAGGAGTTTTATGTGTTATTATTATTTTATGGTTTTCTTTTCATTTTACATTGATTTTAGGGTTTTATCTTTTTATTATTTTTAGGGGTTTTAGGAAATTTATTCTTTTTAGTATTTTTAGATATTTTGATGGTTTTTATGGGTGTAAAGTTTTTTAGGATTTTTGTGTTATTAATTTTTATGTGTTTTATGTGTTTTTAGGTTTTTAAGGGTTTTTAGGGAATTTAGGGTTTTTTACATTTTAGTGATTTTTAGGGACTTCCTAGGATGTCTACGATTTAAAGGGATTATGAGGGGTTTTTGGGATTATAGTAGTTTTAGGGTTTTTATGGATTATTTTAGAGGGGATATGGTTTTTTAGTTTTTTAGGGTATTTGATGGATTTTAGATTTCACTACCATTTTAGTCCTTTAAATAGTTTTTGGAGTTTTTGGTGGTTTTTTTTGTTTTTTGGGGGTTTAGGGATTTTTTGTGTTTTTGTAGTGTTTAGGGTTTTTACGGTTTTTAGGGTTTTAATGGTTTTTATTGTGTTATGGTTTTTAAGGTATTGTTATGGGGTTTCAAGGTTTTTAGGGTTTTTACGTTATTAGGGATTTATAGATCCTTTTTAGTAATTTTTTGGTTTTTAGGGTTTCATGAATTTTGAGAGTTTTTAGGGTGTTTTAGGGTGTTATAGTTTTTTTTCATTTTAGAGTTTTTTTGATATTTATGGATTTTATGGTATTTAGATTATTTTTAGATTTTAATGGGTTTTTAGAGTTTTTGGTGGTCTTAGGGTTTTTACGTTTTTAGGGGGTTTATGGTTTTTTAGGGTTTTTAAGGTTATTAAGGACATTTAAGGTTTTTAGAGCTTTTTAGCAGCATTAGGGGTTTTAATTGTTTTTATGTTTTTTAGAATTTCTTATGCATGTTTTCTGGGTTTTAGGGGTTTTTACTGTTTTATAGATTTTAGAGGATTTTTAGGATTCCTAGGGATTTTTAGGGGTTTTAAGGATTATGAGGTTTTGAGGTTTTTAAGAGTTTTTAGGGTTTTAGGGTTTTTTAGAGTCTAAAGGGGTTTTGAGAGGATTTAAGTTAAGTGTTTTTTGGTTTTCATGGTTTTCATGGGGTTTAACAAGGTTTTAGGGACTTTTACATTCTTTGGTATTTTTAAGAATGTTTTAGGATTTTATGGGTTTTAATGGATTATAGGGATTTTTAGTGTTTTTATGGTTTTATGATTTTTATTCATTTTAGGCGTTTTAGAGGCTTTTTAGGTCTTAGGGTTTTTATTTTTTTATAAATTTTCAAAATATTAATGATTTTAAATGTTGTTTGGGTTTTTTTGTAGTTTTTAGGGGTTTTATGGGTTTTTCGGGGTTTTAAGGGATTGTGGGTTTAATGTTTTTAGGAATTTTTCATGCTTTTATGGTATTTTATGGTTTTATCATTTTCGGTTTTTATGGTTTTTAAGTGTTTATATTTTTTAAGGTTATATTTAGGGTTTTTAGGGTTTTAGGATTATTTATATTTTCGGGATTTTGTGGGGTTTTAGGTATTTTTAGGGGTTTTTGGGGTCTTCTGTTTTTAACGGTTTTTTTTGGTTTTTACCATTTTTATGTTTTTTAGGGGTTTAAGTGTTTTTATATTTTATGGGTTTCTTAGTGGTTTTCATGGTATTATTTTTAAGGGATTTTTATGAATTTTTAGGATTTTTATTTTTTAAGGGTTTTCACGAATTTTTAGGGTTTTTAGGGTTTTTAGGTTTTCATTGTTTTTTGGGGGGTTTAGTGTTTTTTTGAGTTTTTTTAGGGTTTTTAAGTTTTATTAATGATTTTATCATTTTTAGGTGTTTAAAGTGTTTTTATAGTTTTTAGTGGTTTAGGGTTTTTATGGGATTTTAGGGTTTTTAAGGATTTTATAGGTTTTATGCTTTTTAGTGTTTTTATCATTTTCATCATTTTCATGTTTTAGGGGATTTAAGTGTTTTTAGGTTTTTAAGGCTTTTAGCATTTTATAGGTTTTTTAGGTGTTTTAGTGTTTTTAGGTTTAAAGGTTTTTGTAGGGTTTTTAAGAGTTTTTAGGATTATTTCATTTTTAGATATTTTTGGGGACTTTTTTGGGTTTTTAGGGATTTAGGGTTTTGAGGGATTTTATGATTTTTAGGATTTTAGGGGTTTTTAGGATATTGGGGTTTTTAGAGTTATTTAGCATTTTGAGGGGTGTAATGGTTTTTTAAGGTTATTGTGATCAGTTTATGTTTTTATGGTGTTTTATGGTTTTTATGGTTTTAGGGGTTATTTATGATATTGGGAGTATTTATCATTTTAATACATTTTATCTTTTTTATGGGTTTAATTGTATTTAGTTTTTTAGGTTTTATTAGTGGGTTTTATGGTTTTAATGGTTTTTCATGTTTTTAGGGACATTTAGTGATTTTTTAAGATTTTTATGGTTTGTAGTGTTTTTAGGGACTTTAACGGTTTTTCGTTTTTTAGGTTTTTTGGTATGTTGTTGGTTTTTAGGGGTTATAAGTGTTTTTATGTTTTTAATATTTTCTTAAGGGTTTTAGGGATTTATGGTTTATTAGGGATTTTTAGTCATTTCTTAGTATGTTTATTATTTTCATGGTATTGAAGGTTTTTGAGGGGTTTTTTTTATGGATTTTAGTTTTTATGCTTCTTTTGGTTTTTATGGATTTTTTTATTATATTAATGGTTTTAATATTATTTAGATTTTATTAATTTATTTAGGGGTTTAATGGGTTATTATAGTTTTTAGTGTATATTCTGGTTTTTATGGGTTATTAGTATTTTTAATTGTTTTTATGTATCTTTTGGGTTTTTTGAGTTTTTAGGGTTTTTAGGTTTTTTAGTGTTTTTTAGGTTTTTGGGATTTTCAATTTTTAGGATATTAAGGTTTTCCTGGGGGTTTTCGACGTTTTTGGTTATTTTTAAAATTTTAGGTATTTCATTGGATTTTTTTTGATTTAATGGTGTTTTAGGTATTTTATATATTTTGAGGTTTTTATTAAAGTTTTAGGTGTTTTAGAATTTTTATTGTTTTTTTGGGGTTTTATGGTTTTTTTAGTTTTTTATGGTTCTTGATTTTTTTTTAGTTTTTTATCCTTTTAGGGATTAATTTTTTTAAAATGTTTACTTTTTTTATATTTTTTAGAGTTTTTATGTTTTTAATTATTTTTATCGTTTTTAGGGGTTTTTAGGGTTTTTAGGGTCTTTTTTTATTTTTATCGTTTTTTCATTTCTTGAGGTTTCATGTCTTTTCAGGTGTTTTAGGTTTTATTTCATATGTTGACGGTGTTTCTTATTTTTTATGTTTTTATGGATTTTTATCCATTTTATCATTTTTATTCCGTTTTAGGGTTTTCTAGGATTATGTGGTATTTTAAGAATTTTTAGGGCCTTGAGTATTTTTTAGATTTTTTTTCTATTTTTTAGTTTTTAAGTGGTTTTAAGTGTTTTATGTTTTTATGTTCATCTTATTGTCTCTTTCGGTTTTATGGTTTTTTTCTGTTTTTAGATAATTTTAGGTATTTTTAGGATTTTTTTTGTTTTTTCGGTTTTAGGGTCTTTTGGGTGTTATTGGGGTTTCTATGGTATTTAGGGTTTTAATGATGTTTATTGTTTTTTTGGATTTTTTTAGAATTTTTATGGGTTTTAAGGTTTTTATTGAGTTTTTATGCTTTAGATGTATAAAGGTTTTTTAAGTTATTAGTGGGGTTTTAGGGGTTCTATGGTTTTTTGGGTTATTTATGGTTTTTAGGGGTGTTATGGTTATTTGGGGTTTTATGTGTTTTTGGGGTTTTAGGGTTTTTAAATGTTTTTTTGGGTTTTCATGTTTTCTTAATGATTTTTAGGTTATTGGGATTTTTATGATTTAAATATTTTTATATATTTTTTCAGGTTTTATGGTTATTAAAGTTTTTATGGACTTCGAGTTTTTTAGGTTTTAGGGGTTTTACGGTTTTTAGGGGTTTTTGTGTTCTTTTGGATTTTATAGTTTTCTAGGATATTTTATTGTTTGGGGATTTATGGGATTTTTGAGTTTTTAGTGGGGTTTTAGGGTTTTTATTGGATTTTAAGGTATTTTATGGTTTTAAGGGTTTTATGGTTTTTAGGGGGTTTTAGGGTTTTTAGGGTATTTTAGGGTTTTTAGAATTTTTTATGTTTTTAGGGGTTTTTGGTGTTTTTGGTTTTTTATTTTTTTTCTTCGGGATTTAAGGTTCTTTAGTGGTTTTAATTTTTTTGGGGATTTGATAACCTTTTGGATTTTATAGAATTATGTCTTTTTAAGAAATATTTAGGGATTTTGGATTCTTAAACATTTTAGGGGTTTTTTCTATTAATAGGTTTTTAGGGGTTTTAAGGGTTTCTAGAATTTCATGGTTTTATTATGGGTTTCCAGGTTTTTCGGATATTTTGTTAAGGTTTTTAACACTTTTTAGGATTTTATGGGTTTTTAGGGATTTATGGGATTTTGAGAGTTTTTATTGTTTTTAGTGTTTTTAATTTTTTTATGCATTCTTGTGGTTTTAGAGTTTTTTTGGGTTTTTTAGGGTTTTTATGTTTTTTAGTGTCTTTTATCATTATTTTGGGTTTAAATGGTTTTAGAGTTTTTAATATGCTTTAAGAGTTTTATGGGGTTTTGGGGGTTTTAGGGGTTTTAGGGGGTTTTGTGGTTTTAAGGTTTTTATGGGGTTTTAGGGGCTTAAGGGAATTTTAGGGTTTCTATATTTTTTTTGGTTTTAAGTGTATTTAGGTTTTTAGGATATTTTAGTGTTTTCAGGGCTTTTACTATTTTTTATCCTTTTGGTGATTTTTAGGTCTTTTTTAGGATTTCTATGGATTTTTAGCGATTTAGGAATTTTTAGGGGTTTTCGGGTTTTTAAGGTTTTAGGTTTTTAAGAGTTTTAGGTTTTTTGGGGATTAAGTGTTTTTTGTTTTTAAGGTTTTAATATATTTTTTAGGGTTTACAGTGTTTTTTATATTTTTAAGAATTTTAGTGATTTTTTATGATTTTTTAGGGTTTTTAGTGAATTTAAGGTGTTAGATAGTTTTTTAGGGTTTTATCTTTTATGGGGTTTTAAGGGGTCTTTTGAGTTTTTTTGTTTTAATGTTTTTTTGAGTTTTTAACATTTTTACTAGTTTAGAGGGATTTTAGAGTTTTAAGTGGGTTTTTAAGGTTTTTAGGGGGTTTTAAATGTTTTAATGTTTTTTATGGTTATTATTATTTTATAATTTTTAGTGGTTTTAGTGCTTTTTATGATTTTTTAGTGGTTTTATCATTTTTTAAGTTTTGGGTGGTATGAATTGTTTTTACGGTTTTAAGGATTTCTTAGTGTTTTTACGGATTTTATGGTTTTTTATGTTTTTAGATATTTTTAGAACTTTTTCGGTTTTTTAACGTTTTTAGGGTATTAAGGGATTTTGAGTGGTTGTAAAGATTTTATGATTGTTTTTGTTTTTAATCTTTTTTTTTGATTATTTAGGAGATTAAAGGTTTTTCAATGGTTTTTAATGATTTTATTGGTTTAAAGTGTTTCAGGGTTTTTATGTTTTTTTTAATTTTTTGGGGATTTTTTTGGTTCTTTTGTTATTTAGAGGTTTATATGGTTTTTAGGGTTTTAGGGTTTTTAGTTTTTTAGTTTTTTATTGGTTTTATGTGTTGTTAGGTTTTTATAGTTTTCTTATGTTTTTTTGGATTTTTACGATTTTTTATATTTTCAAGGATTTTTTTCCTTTTAGAATTTTTATAGTTTTTATATTTTTTTGGTATTCTAAGGGTTATTAAGGTTTTTAAGGTTGTAGTGTTTTTAGGGTTTTTAGGGTTTTTATCATCTTTTATGTTTTTCAGGATTTTATGTGTTTTTTGGGTTTTAAGGTTCTATTATGATTTTCATGGTTTTAAGTGTTTTTTATGCTCTCAGGGATTATTTGGCTTCTTTTTAAAAGGTTAGGGCTGAAGCCTCAATTTATTATTAAAGAAAAGTCTTTTTAAGACACGGTAAATGGAGGTCCAATACATAGCCTGAAGGCCCAGGGCCAAGTGGCCTGAATACAATGCTTGATAGCCCATTTTTTGACCCAGAGGACCCCTCGGTGAACATTACTATTAAATTACCACGCTGTTACAGTTACTCCTACAGTATTGTCACCACTACAGTCCCTCTGACACTACAGTGCCACTGTCACTACAGTTCCTCTGCTACTACAGTACTGCTACAGTGCCCTGCTACAGTACCTGGAGAAATGTGTCTAAGGGTAACACTCACCTCCCACTAGGGGGATCCACTATGCTCAGAGCGCACCACACATTCCCGGGCTAGGAAAATGGCCTTGAATCTCCCTGTGCATAATATGAATAGTGTCCAAGTCTGGAGGGACTCGAGCGTGGTTTTAGGGAGTTTTAGGGTTTTAAGGATATTGAGGTTTTTAGGGGTTTTTACAGTTTTAGTGTATTTTATGTTTTTAGGGGTTTTAAGTATTGTTTGAATTTTAAGGTTTACTTTGTGGTTTTTAGGGTTTTAGTGTTTTTTCCTTTTAGGGATTTTTTTTATTTTGTTGATTTCTATGGTTTTTAGTGTTTTAAGTGATTTTTATGGTTTTTAGGGTTTTCAAATGTTTTTGGTTTTTTGGGTTTTTTGGATTTTTTCGGGATTTAATGTATTTTAAGTGTTTTTTTATGTTTTTGGGGGTCTAAAAGGGTGTAAGGGTTTTTATGGATATTAGTTTTTTTAAATTTTATTGGTTTTTATGGTTTTTTGTGGTTTTTGTTAGTTTTTAGTGTTTTATGGATTTTTTTGTCTTCAGGGTTTTTAGTTTTTTTTTGTTTTCTGAGGGTTTATGTATTTTAGGATTTTAAGGTTATATCTGGGGTTTTAAGGTATTATGTGGTGTTTATGTTGTTATAGATTTTTTGGGTTTTTATGATTCTATGCTTTTTAAGGTTTTTAATAGATTTTCAATTGTTTTGGGGTTTTCGGGGTATTACGGTTATTTTTGGGGGTTTTAGTTGTTTTTTTTATTTTAGGATGTTTTAGGTTTTTTAGAGTTTTTTAACATTTTAGGGGTTTAAAAGGGTTTTTAGAGTTTTTATTTGGGTTTTAGGAGTTTTATGGGCTTTTATGGGTTTTAATATTTTTTGGGGGTTTAGGGTTTTAGAGTTTTTTTAGTTTTTTTGAATTTTTAAAGTTTTCAGTGGATTTATTTATTTTTAGGTTTTTATATATTCTTAGGGTTTTCAAGGGTTTTAGGTTTTTTTTTATTTAGTAATTTTAGGTGATTTTTAGGATTTTTTGGGTTTTAGTGTATATATGGATTTTATGTGTTATTTTGAGTTTTTATGGTTCTATGTAATTTTTATCGTTTCTAGGGGTTTTATATTTTTTTAGGTTCTTAATTTTTTCTTATGATTTTTTTGGTTTTAAGAATTTTTATGTTTTTAGGTATTTCTAGGGGGTTTTTTTGGAATTGTATGGTAGTTATGATTTTTTTTATTTTTGAAGGTTTTGGGGTTTTTTGGGTTCTTAGGGATTTATTGGCTCTTTCGGATTTTTTTTATATTTTTTGGGTTTTTATTGGTTTTTAAAGTGGTTTTAACATTTTTAAGTGTTTAAAGATATTTTAGAGATTTTAGTGGTTTTATGGTTTTTAGCTATTTTTAAAATCATTGCAGGATTTATGGTTTTAACCCTATTTGGGTTTTCATTATTTTTAGTATTTTTAGTATTTTTAGGTTTTCAGGGGTTTTAATTTTTCTTTGATTTTAATTTTTTTGGGGTTTTTAGAGTTTGTATGGTTTTTTCATTTTTTGGTATTTTCTGGGATTTTAATGATTTTTATGGGTTTTAGGGATTTTGGGGATTTTTAAAGTTTTGAAGGTGTTTTATGGGTTTCATTGGTTTTAGGGTTTTTTATGTTTTTAGGGGTTTAAAGTTTTTTTTGAGTTTTTAACGTTTTTATGGGTTTAATGGATTTTTATATTTTTAGTGGTTTTTATGGGGTTTTTTTGGGTTTTTTGGGTTTTTTGTATTTTTAGTCATTTATGGTTTTTATGGGGTTTTAGGATATTTTAGGGGTTTTATAAAATTTTATGATTTTAGGGGTTTGGGGTATTTTTATGTTTTGAAGATGTCTTTTGGTTTTTAGGGTTTTTAGGCTTTTTATGTTTTTAGGTATTTTAGGGCCTTCTCATGATTTTAATGGTTTTATTGATTTTGAGGGGTTTGGGGGTTTTTAGGGTTTTGGGGGTTTTAAGTGTTTTTATGTTTTTTCCGTTTTTAATGGTTTTCAGTGTTATAGGGGTTTTTTCAATTTTAAGGATTTTTAGTGATTTTTTATAATCTTTATTGTTTTTTAGAGTTATTAGGGATTATGATAATTTGTAGGGTTTTTAGGTATTTAGGGTTTTATGGGTTTAGGGGTTTTATGGGTTTTAGGGGTTGTTTTGGATTTAGGGGTTTTTAGTATTTTTATATTTTTATTGGTTTTTTGGGTTTTAAAGGGATTTTAAATGTTTTAGTGGGTCTTCAGAGTTTTTATTAGTTTTTAGGGTTTTTATGGGTTTTATGGTTTCTAGGTTTTTTAGGGGTTTTAGGGTTTTGATTGATTTTATTCTTTTTAAGTGTTTTTTTTATTTTTATGTTTTTATGGTTTTATTAGGGATTTTAGAATATTTTATGGTTTTGATGTTTTTTTAGGTTTTCGGGGGGTTTTAGGTTTTTAGGCTTTTATAGTTTTATTAAGGGTTCTTAGGGTTATTAGTATTTTTAATATTTTTAGCGGTTTTTGGGGATTTTTTTTAGGTTTTTATGGTTTAATTTAGTTATAGTGATTTTGAGGGGTTTTAGGGATTTTTATGGTTTTTAAGGTTTTTAGGGTTTTAAGGTTTCTAGGGTATTTTTAATTATTAGGGGGTTTAAGAGATTTAAGTTTTTTGGGTTTTTAATGTTTTCAACGTTTTTAGGGTTTTTTACATTTTTATCAATTTTGGTAATTTTTTGTGTTCTTATGGATTTTAAGTATTTTATGGAAATTTTAGGGGTTTTAGTGTTTTTAGTGGTTTTGGGTTTTAGGCTTTGATTTGGGTTTTAGGTGGTTTTTTATTTTTTTAGGCTTTTTATGTGTTTTTATATTTTTTAAACATTTTATGAATTTAAAGTGTTTTTTGATTTTTTAGTGGCTTTAGGGTTTTATGTGTTTTAGTGTGTTTTAATGTTCTAAGGATTATTTATGATTTTTAGGGTTTTGTGGGAATTTTTAGGATTTTTAGGGACTTAAAACTTTTTATCATTTTGATGGGTTTAAATTGTTTTTTGGTTTTGATGGTTTTATTAGGGGTTTTCAGTATTTTTAGGGTTTTTTAACTTTTTATGGATTTTTAGGGAATTTTTAGTATTTTTATGGTTTTGGGTTGGTTTAGAGATTTTTGGGGGTTTTAGGTTATTTAAGGATGGTAAAAAAATTTAGGTTTTAAGGGGATTAAATTGGTTTTATTTTTTTAAGGATTTCCTAGGGGTTTCATTTTTTAGGGGTTTCAACATTTTATTGGATTTGTATGTATTTTTTAAATATTTTTATAGTTTTTAGAGTTTTATAAATTTTTTGGGTTTTTAAGGTTTTTTAGATTTTATGGTTTTTAGGGTTTTTTTGTTTTTTTAGGATTTTCGGTGTTTTAAGTGTTTTTAGGTTTTTATGGTTTTCTTATGGGGTTTCAGGGTTTTTAACTTTGTATGGATTTTAGGTATTTTTTAATATTTTTGTTTCTTTTGGGGGTTTTAGGGTTTTTGAGTGTTTATATGGTTTTTAGGATTTTAAGGGTTTTTTAGTTTTTTTGGTTTTATGGGGGTTTTTAGGGTTTTTATACATTTTTTGAGTTTTAGACAATTTTTAGAGTTTTTTTGGGTTTTTAGGATTTGTATGGGTTTTTTTGGTTTTTATTATTTTTAGGTGTTTTTAAATTTTTCGGGTTTTTATGGGGTTTTATGTGTATTTATCATTTTTATGATTTTAGTCATTTTAAATGATTTTATTTTTTTATGGTTTTCTCAGGTCTTTTTACGATTTTTAGGGTTTTTTTGTTTTTAGGGTTGTTTAGGATTTTTATTCATTTTATGGGGTTTTTTGTATTTTGAGGGTTTTTGTTGGTTTTATGGGTTTGTATGGTTTTTAGTGTTTTTTTGGATTTTAGGGGTTTTAAGTGTTTTTGGATTTAAAGGTTCTCCTAGGGTTTTTTCAGGGTTTTAGGGGTTTTCATGTTTTTAGATATTTTTAAGGATTTTTAATATCTATATGGTTTTTAGGGTTTTTAGGGATTTTGATGGTTTTAGGGATTTTATGTTTTTCAGTATTTTTATGGTTTTTTGGGTTTTGGGAATTTTTTATTTTTTAGGGGTTTTCAGGTTTTTTAGAGATTTTAACCATTTTAGTGGTTTAAAGGGTTTTTATAGATTCTAGTGGTTTTAGGGTTTTTATGGGCTTCGGTATTTCTAAGGTTTTTAGGGATTTATTTTTATTTATATGGTTTTTAGTGTATTTATGGTATTTATCATTTTTTAGGTTTTTAAGGGTGTTAAGTGTTTATAGGTTTTTATAATTTTCTTAGGGGTTTTTACGGTTTTTAGGGTTTTTTTTGGTTTTTAGGGATTTTGATGGTTTTTTTGAATTTTTATGAATTTTTATGTTTTTAGGGATTTTGATGGTTTCTAGGGATTTTATGTTTTTTTATTGTATTTTGGAGTTTTTGTGTTTTTTTGTTTTTAGTGGCTTTATTTTGTTTTAATATTTGAAGGTTTTATTTGGGTTTTTCTGGGTTTTAGGGTTTTTTACAGTTTTTAGTGATTTTCTTTGGATTTTTAAGGCTTTTAATGGTGTGTAGGTATTTTGATGGTTTTTAGGATGTTTTAGGGTTTTTATCATTTTTAGGGTTTTTAGGGCGTAACGGCCTTTTGGTTTTCATGGCTTTCTTATAGGTTTTTAGGGTTTTTAATGTTTTCAAATTTTCATTGATATTTAGGTTTTTTAGGTTATTGTGGTTTTTCGTGTTTGAAGGGTTTATAAGGTTTTCGAGTGTTTTTTACATTTTTTGGTTTGAAGGGTTTTAAGAGTCTTTTGTGGGGTTTTAGGTTTTTATGTGTTTTATGTTTTTTAAGGTTTTTAGTGTATTTTATACTTTTTTGGTATTTAAT
Organism: Viscum album; assembly: GCA_963277665.1. Taxonomy (NCBI): domain Eukaryota; kingdom Viridiplantae; phylum Streptophyta; class Magnoliopsida; order Santalales; family Viscaceae; genus Viscum; species Viscum album. The sequence continues at coordinate 145,944,200 of OY728141.1, forward strand.
ATTCTTTAGGTTTTTTAGAAATTTTTAGTATTTTTGGGGATTTATGATTTTTTTGGTTTTTACGGTTTTCTTAGGGTTTTTTTGGTTTTATAGGATTTTTTAAATTTTTAGGGATATTTAGGAATTTACTAGGACTTCTATAGTTTATATGGTTTTAGGGATATTTAAGGGTTTAACGGTTTTAATTGGTTTTTTAATATTTAGTGTTTGTTTGAGTATTTAGTGGTTTTAAAGTTTTTAAGTATTTTAACATCTATGGGTGTTTAAAGGGTTTTAGTTGGTATTTTAGGTTTTTATTGACTTTTATGGTTTTTGAAAATTTTATGGCTTTTTATGTTTTTTTGGGAGGGTTTATGGTTTTTAGGGCCTTTTGGGGGTTTAAAAGTTTACAGGTTTTTAGTGGGTTTTAGTGTCTTTCGGTTTTTATTTTTTAGAGGTTTTCAGGGAATTAAGGGTTTTTTATTTTTTGTATTGTTTTTCTGGTTTTTTTATGATTTTTATGTTTTTAAGGATTCTTGGTATTTTGAGGGTTTTGAAGGATTTTTGGGTTTTTAGGGTTTTTATCCTTTTTAGGTTGTTTAGGGGTTTTAAGTTTTTTCATCCTTTTAAGGTATTTCTAGGGTTTTTTACATTTTTTAAGACTTTTTATGTTTTTACAAATGTTTAGGAATTTTTTATGATTTTAATGGTTTTATGGTTTTAGGGATTTGTAGGGGTATTAAAGTATTTAGGGTTTAAAAGTTTTTTTTGGTTTTCTTAGGTTTTTTTAGTTTTTCAGGTATTTTATATTTTTAGAGTTTTTAATGTTTTTATGGGTTTAAAGGGTTTTTATTGTTTTTCATGGTTTTTAGGGGTTTTTTGGGGTTTTATGAAATTTTATGGTTTTTAGAGGTTTTGTTAGGTTTTTATCATTTGTATGTTTTGTAGGGGATTTAATTTTTTCTTGTTTTTTAATGTTTTCTTAGTTGTTTTTAGGATTTTTACATTTTTTAGGTTTTTGGGGCACTTTTTGTATTTTTATGGATTTTTAGGTTTTTATTGGATTTTGAGGGGTGCTATCGATGTATATTGGTTTTAGAGTTTTCAATTGGTTTTTAGTTTTTATGTGTTTTAGGGTTTTTAGTGGTTTTTAGGTTTTTAGTTTTTTTAATTCCTTTTAGGGTTTTATTCTTTTATTAGCGGTTTTAACCTTTTTTTTGGGTTTTTGCCTTTTTATTTTTTTTCTTGCAAGGAAGGATCAGGTCTAGGATATTCCTGACACCCCCCTAAATTTATTGAAAGAAAAGACACAAAGACGCTATAGACAAGGGAGGGGAGGGATCCACTGATCCATACCCAAAACCCCTTACGACCTCAGCCTGAAGGCCACAGAAAGAAAGGGAAAAAAACAAAAAACCAAAAAAACAAGTCAAAAAGTCCAAAATGGAGATCACACAAGGAGAGGATCAGTCAACATCGCCACCAAAATCTTCCAGCTCCGCACCTCGAAACTCCATGCCCATACCAAAACCACCTCCCACATCAGCAAAACTAAAATCTGACTCAGCACCCATGTCCGTTGAATCCCATCCATACTCAAAGTCCTCTTGCATGTCAAGCCTGGATAGCATCTTCATGCTTGCCTTCTCTTGATTTGAGGAAATTGAAAGTCTCTCTCGCTTAATCACCCTTAGATTAAGTCTGACAGCTCGTGACGTGGCCCTAGTTTACATGGGATGTGGGAGGGCAGAGTAATCCCTCCTCCGTCTTCGTCTCAGAGGGGCGGAAGTGGATCCAGCTTCAGCTCCCGCCTTCGCACATGTGACACCATCACTGACGGCCGATGGTGCCTTCCCTTTCTTACATTCTGACCCAGGAGTTTCAGAACCTCTTCTTGTTTTTTCCTCCTTTGACCTGACCATAGCAGCGTTTATCTGGAGATTAGCCTCAACAAACCTCTCCCCAAGCCTCTCAGCTTCACCCTCATGCAGGAACCTTTCCCGTTCAACCCACACCATCTCATGCAACTGAACAGAAAAATCTTCAGCAGAGGGGACACAATAAAGGACCATAGCCCTCTGCAGGTCCATGGACGGACCACCAGCGTCGCCAGCATTTCCCGGCAGAGGGCTAAATAACTGGCCACTCGGAGGATCCTCAGAGGGAGGAGATAACCCAGGCCCCATGTCAGGTCCCCCCACGCCTGGACACCCGGACAGAACCAGAGGGGCATCACGCCAGTTCATGTGTTGCACCCTGGGGATCCAGGTCTCTTCATCATCCATAGCCCATTCCTTAGCTGAAAACAAGCTCCACTCGTCTCGTGTCCTCGGGCCCTAAGCAACCACTGCCTCCTTCACAACATCTTCCACTAGCACATCCACCACAACAAGCTCAGCCAAGGTTGCAACCTGAAAGTTGTTTGGAGCAATCACAGTACCATCCATTGCTGGAAAGGATCCATTAGTGTTCTCATTAACCATCAAGCCAGCTATATCATCTCGTTCCAGATCCAGAGCATTGGGATCCTCCACATTTTCTTTCGAGACGCCCATCACATCAGCCTTCCCTAAATCTGTCTTCCTCCTAGGAGAGTCACCACACCCGTGAACATCTTTAGCAGAAACCCGATTATCCCTCTCATCCAGCAGAACTTCCTCCTCAAAATCATTTCCCGAAATACCAGCACCTCCAGCCAGGCTCACAATGAAACCACCCAAATCCATCAAGGCCACCTCTAAATCACTTCCATCCAGCAAAGCAGACGAGAAGGGAACATCAGCAACCAGAGGTTTGGAGGAAACCACCCCCTTGGTCCCCTTAACCTCCACCAGAGGGAGGATGATCTCACTAGAAGACAAGAGAGCCAGAGAACCACCACCCCTGACAGTGTCAAAACAACCTCCAGAGTGGTCTCTGTTCCCAAAGATCCAACAAGAAGAGTATAAAACCGACCATTTCTCAAAGATAACAGGCTATCTCCATCTGAGTTCTTCCCCCACTACAATCCTGATAGCATCCACATGAGATTTTTAAGCATTGATTTCAACAAAGGCCCTTGGTGCAACCAGATGACAAAGGGCCCTAGTTCTACTATCCACACAAAGGAACCTCTCCACCAAATTCCCAAGCATCGAAATAATAAAGATATTTTGAAAGGGAAGGGGATGCTCAGGAAATCTCACCTAGGTAGAAGTAATTGGGGATTATACGGTTTTTTAACGTTTTTTAACATCATGATTGATTTAAAGAGGTTTTATAGGTTTTAGTAGGTCTTTATTGTTTTTATGGATTTTATGGTCATTTATGGTTTCTAGAGATTTTATTATTTTAGTGTTTTTTACGGTTTTTATCATTTTTATGTTTTTAGGGGTTTTAATTAAATTTAGGTTTTTATGGTTTTATTAGGGGTTTTATGTTTTTTAGGGTTTCTCACTCTTTAGTTATTTTTAGGTGTTTTAGAATTTTTCTGGTTTTTAGTGTTTTTAGGGATTTTTAGGGATTTCAGGGTTTTTAGGGGTTTTAGGGTTTTTATTATTTTTTTAATTTTTGGTGTTTTTTTAAATTTTTTATGGATTTTATGATTTTTAGAGTCTCATTAACATTTTTAAGGGGATAATGGGTTTTTATATGTTTTATTGGGGTTTTGGGTTTTTATTTGGTTTTAAGGGTTTGTATGTTTTTTGGGGGTTTTATGGTTTTTAGGGGTGTTTAGTTTTTTTAGGGACTTTTGGGGTTTTTAGTGTTTTCTAGTTTTTAGGGGTTAATGTACTTTTTTAAGGATTTTTTAGGATTTATATGATTTTTTAGGATTTATTGGTTTTCTGGATTTTTAGGGAGTGTAAGGGCTTTTTGAGGTTTTTTGGGTTTTTTGCTTTTTAGCATTTCAAATTTTCTTAGGGTTTTTAAGTGTTTTGATTTAATAAGATATTATTATAATTTTTTAGGTTTTATAATGTTTTTGTGATTTTCAAGTATTTTTTAGTTTTCTATGGATATTAGGGTTTTTAGAGATTTTGTGGGTTTTTAAGGGTTTTACGGTTTCTGTGCTTTTTTAGGTATTAGGGGATTTTTTGGTTTTTTAGGGTGCTTATGGTTTGTAGATTTTTTTAAAATTTTTAGGGGTTTGAGGGTTTTTAAGTGTTTTTAGCAGGTTTTTAGAGGTTTTAGGTGATTTTATTGTTTTTAATGTTTTTAGGGGTTTTAGGGTTTTTAGGGTTTTAGCATTTTTAGGTTTTTAGGGATTTAATCGGTTTTAAGTTTTATGATTATATAAGGGTTCTTTGTTTTTTTAGGTTTTTTATGTTTTTGTGAATTTTTAGGGATTTTTTAAGATATTATGGTTTTTAGGTTTTTAGGGATTTTTAGGATTCCCAGGGTTTTTTAGAGTTTTTAGGGTTTTATGTTTTTTAGGATTTACAGGGGTTTTTGAGTTTTTTATCGGTTTTATAATTTTTTATATTTTTTAATGTTTTTAGGGCTTTATATGGTTTTTTGAGTTTTGGATGAGTATCCTAGCAAACATGGGCTTCGGTGGGTTGTAGGTGGACTTGATGAGGATAATTTGCATGATTACGTGTGGAATTGGTGGCCCAATGGCAAGGGAGCAGACCAAGATGATGAAAGAGGCCTTACATAGATTAGTCATGAATATCTATGTAGATTCCCAATACCCTTGCTTAGGGGAAGAATCCAAGCCTATGTTTATATAAATTTAGGCTGAAATTGGTTTTAAAGACCCATCCCATGGTGTTCTATGAATTTCATGCCCACCCACTATAAATTTTTCAAATTCAATAGTGGTGGGAAAGTTTTTTTACCTTCAAAAAGGGTGTTTAACTTCTGTATTATACTCATGATAATGTTTTAAAATTTTCAACATAATCATTTAGGCTTTCTTACTTGTGAAAACCTGGATTTAGACTATTGTATTACTATTTTTCTAATAAATAGCCACCCCGTGTACTCTTTCGAGATATTGAATAAAGGTAATGTTATTATGGTGAGTTTTTCTATCAATATTTGTGTTCTTTGTTAATTCTTAATTTATCAAATGTTTCTTCATCCATTTTTGAGTCTTGTGGCTAGAGTTATTAGAGACATGTTATCTTTAGGTTCTACCTTGACCAACTCTCACCTTTCATCCTCATTTACACCATTTATAGCCCTTCTCACTTGTTTTATTATTTATATTTTAGTGATAAGCATGTGAATGTTGAAATAATTTCTTATAAAACTTTCTATTGATTCTTGGATCATGTATTATTTTTATCAGATCCCACTTTGAAGAAATTAGGTTCATTATTTTTATCCCTTCTTCTATCCTCATGTATCTTCAAATCAGGCCAACATCAATTCTGATCAATTTTCTTCTTCACCAACAAACATAATTTCTTATTCATTTCATACATATATAATATTATTCTTGTATTTGATAATATCATCTTTCATCTCAATCTAGAATCTTCATAATGAAAGTTATAAATTATGAGATACCGCAGTTTCAAATAATTCCATTAATTCTATAGTTTTAAAACCACACATTTCTCACTTTGAATATATATTTTTTGAAATTATTTTTTCTCCTAAATATACATAATGAAAATTCATCTTTTTGTTACTATATTTATTCAAAAATGTTCCTAAAAATTAAAAAAAGCGGCTAAAACAATTTCAACATTTTGAATTATATGTTCCATTTTCTGGTTTCTTTATCCATTTTCTTCTCCTTTTAATATTTTTTCCTCTTGAATCCACTTTTAATTTTATATTTGATTTCTATTTCAGGATTCTAACATTTCAATGATCTTTTTAATTTTTGAAATTTGGTAAGAAGTCTATATGAAGCATGTTTAGTTGTGAAAATAAAGAGTGATACATTTAAAAAAAATTGAGTGGAACACGAGAAGACATAATATTTTGGATTGTGAAGATATGTAATAGTGTGTGAGTTCCATACTACTTTATCTTCAAATTTTCTTTCTGGATTATTAAATGTAATAGGTGATTAACACCAACGAAACAAAAATTAATTTGTTTATGAGGGTTGTATAATAGCAATTTCAAAGGTTGAATTTGAGTATGGATGAATTAAAATACACTTCCAATTTTAGATAACCACCAAGTAAGATGATCATTGTAGAAGAGGATGAGTTATCCAATTTTATTGAGTCAAATATTCTGAGAAATCAACCACTATGGTTGTAAGACAATGATATTTGAGGAATAAAGGTTAATATCCCTTCATTCCAAGGTAATAATGACCCCAAAACATAACTGCAGTGTAAGTGAAAGGTAGAGAATGTTTTGGGTTGTCACAACTATTTAGAGGAAAATAAGGTGATGTTTTTATCTGTCAAATTCATTGACTATACTTGAAATTGGTGGGACCAACTAAAAGAGAGTCTATGATGTAGTGAAGAAATACTCATCTTTACTTTGGAGGAGATGAAAGTGGTAATGTGTAGGAGGTTCATTTCTAGCCACTAATATCATAATTTATTCCTCAAGCTGTGTGGTTTGTAACATGGATCCCAGAGTATTGAAAAGTATCACAAATATATGAATATGATCGTGATTCATACCGATATTGATGAGGAGTGAGGGGAGACTATGTAAGGTTTTTTAATGGACGCAACCATGACATTTGATACATAGTAGACCTAAACATGGACTCAACCATGAAATTTGAGACATAATAGACCTGAACCACTACTTGGACATGGAAGATATTTTTAAAATGTGTAGTAAATATGAGATGTAGGTAAAGGAAATAAGTATTTTCCCTACATATTATTGAAGGGTTTCTAAATATTCCTTTAAGTTCATAGATTCCATAGAAAAATAACATGCAAGGGAACACATGATATATTTAAAGGTAGTGGCCAAAACAAAACCATTATTTTCATAATCCAAAGGTAAAACTGAGGTTAAGGTTATTTCAAAATCACATGATATCAAATATTTATATGTCCAAGATCTGGGAATTTTTCCTCACGATGCTGAAATAAATGGACCATGATTATTTTGGATGATTTTGATGTTCTTATTGATAGCATAATAAAATATGAAATTTTTCCAATTGATAAGTGTTCAGATATGGAAATATAGATCCCCATACATGTATAATTCTTATGGAAAGCTGTTCTTTGAGTGCTCAACCCAAAGGAGAACATGATCTAGATAAACGGGAGCATATTTTTCATAATAAATGCATCATCGAAGATGAGTTATTTAGTGTGATTATTAATGGGGTAGTTTTATAAACATATCAAGTAATTTTATGTTTGATAAATTGGTTTCAACTACATCCAAGAATCCTAGGACTTATATATAGTAGTGGTTAAAAAATCAGGTATGTTAAAGTAACTAAGTAAGAAAAAAATCTCATTTTCTATTGGTAAGAATGAAGAAATTTTGATATGTGATGTTATACCCATTCATAATTATCATATATTTTTGGGAAGGCCTTGAAAATTTGATATGAGGGTCAAACATGATAGATACACCAACCCAATTATTTTGATTACAATGAGAGTATGGTTATATTTACACCCTTGAAGCATTTTTTAGGATTAAGAAGATTAAGTTTGGATTGAGAGATATTGTGAAAAGAGAGAAAATTGAAATATAGTATAATGTAGAGAGAATGAAAATATTGGAAAAATCAAGAGTGAAAACTATGTGAGGAATGTCATCAACAAATAGAGGGAATAAAATATTTGAAAAAAATAGTGAAAATAAGAGTGAAAACAAGAGTTTTGAGGGAAAAGTGAGATTATTTTCAATAAAAAGAGAGACATAGAGAAATTTATATGTGGAAAAAACTCTTGTGACTCTGTGAATGGTAGAATTTATAACCAATAACTCTCTTAAACTGTAAATTCCTTCTAGTATTGTGTGTCTTTTCTATGAATTTTATTATGTGTTCATAGATGAAATTCCTTATGGATTACCTCCCTTGTATAGTATTGAGCACTACATTGACTTCCCACACAAGATAAAAACTTTATAATTTACTAGTCTACTAATATAATTTAGTAGATAATCTAGAAATTCAAATATAAGTCGAATAATTTATAAGTAATGGATTTATTTAGAGATCTTTAGTCCTTGTGCGGTGCTAGTAATTATTACATCAAAATAAAATGGTTTCTAGAGAATGTGGTTTGATTATTGAGATATCAAAAAATAACTATAAACTATTTTTATCCCATACCTAGTTTGGATTATATTCTTAATAAACTCCATGGTTTATTCTTTTTTAATAAAATCAACCTATGTAGTAGAGACTATCAAATTATAATTAAAATGGGACATGAATGGGAAGCCTCATTTAAAAACAATTTTGGCTTGTATGAATGGGTAGTTATTAATTTTGGGTTTACTAAATCCCAATGTAAATTCATAAACTTAATAAATGATGTTTTCCATCCATTCAATGGGAAATTTGTGGTTGTATATTTTTATGAAATACTTGTTTATTCTATGATTATTTATGTACATCATGAAATTTGAAACATTTTTTTAAGACTCTTATGAAATAAAGGTTGTTTTTACCATAAAAATTCAATATTTTGTTTAAATTCAGTTTTATTCCTTGGTTTTGTGATAGGATCTGATGTCACGAGGGTCAATGAAGAGAATGTGATGGCGATTTAGGACTTACCAAAACTGATGAATGTTAATGATTTAAGGATCTTCCATGGATTGTTTGGTTTTTACCAAAGGATCATGAGAGTTTTTTCAACCATTACAGAAGTATTGAATGATTTGGTCAAGAAAGGAGTGAGATTCAAATGGAAAAAATCACAATAATATTTGTTCTCCACACTCAAGCATAATTTGACCCATTCTCCCTCTCTTAATTCTACCTGGATTTTATAATGTATTTTAGGTGGATTATGATGTCTATGGAATAAGAATTGTGTTGTTTTAATGATGCACTTTTATCCTATTTCTTACTATAGTGATAAGATTAATGAGGAGATATTTAAATACTCTACATATAAAAAGGAGTTTTATTCCCTCAAAATAAATTTATGAAATTGGAAAAAATAACTTGTATCTAGGGGAATTTGTGCTTCATTTGGATCATGAAAACTAAAAATATCTAAATTATCAAGGAAATTTGAATAGGTGGAATGAAAGATTGATTGAATTCATTGAAACCGTTCATTGTTTCACTAAGAATAAACAAGAAAGAGGAATGGTTTTTCCAATTCTTTTTTCTATTATATACTCTCTAATAACTTCTATAAATGATAAAATACTTGATTCTGAAATGTTGAAAAGCATGTATGTGAGTTATTCTTATTTTTATAAAATTTTGAAGTTATGTGAAAAACATGGGAAAATTATTTTTATAAAAAAATTTGGTTTATTTTTTGGAAAAATAAATTTTTTGATTCATCTTGTTCCATGTGTGAATTTCTTAAAATTTAAAATCATGGTGGTGGCTAACGTGGGATATTATGGTTTAGAAAACCTTATCCTTATTGTTAGAACATTTTTATTGTACTCACATGTGTAGGGATTTGGTTATTGTTTTTATAAATTATAATGTATTTAAACATTCAAATTAAAAAGTAATTATATATATCTTATACACCCTTTTACCCATTTATTTGAATCATTGGGTTGATATATCAATAGATTTCTTTCTCTCTTGTCCAAGATCACAATCAGGGAAGGGTATTATCTTTGTGGTGGTGTAGAGGTTTATTAAAATGGATCATTTTATTGATTATTCTAAAATAGATGGTTCAATTCTTATCGATGATTTTCTTTTGGGTATTTTTTTGGATTCATGTATTACCCAAGAGAATTAAGAGTGATAGGGATTTCAAATTACTTAGTCACTTATAAAGGATATTGTGGAACATACTTGGAATAAAAAATTTGTCTTCCACTACTTTACACCCCCAAAAATATATTCAAACAAAGTTGGTCAATAGAAAACATTCCACATTTTTTATATGAAATAATTAGAAAAAATTTGAAACAATGGGAAAGTTACTTGCTTCACATTCAATTTTCTTATAATCAACTAGTTCACTCCACTGCTAAATATTCACCATTTAAAGTTTATATGATTTTTACTCATTTAATATAATTTATATTTTGTCTTTACCTAATAATTAATTTTATAATATTTTAGGTGGAAAAAGGAAAAGTTTTTTCAGGAATTTCATGAAAATGTAAAGGCCAACATTGAGCACAAGATAAAAAAACTGGGAAATCAAGATAACAAAGGTTGGTTCAAATGGTGTTTCAACATGGATAATAGATATGGGAAGACATTCTTAAGTATATATTCCGGGATAAATGAAAATGAAAACTTAATACATGAGTGTATGGTCCTTTACAAGTCTTATAGAAGATAAATGATAATGAAAAAAATAATATGTTACCTGATTGGTATCGAAATGATTGTTCAAACTTTAATTATTCTAATATTTATCCATTTTAATTTTTTAAATTTGAGTACAAATCATTTTGAGGTGGGAGGAGATGATGAGGATAATGGTACACATGGACATGTAAGGATTGAATGTGGAAATGATGAAGAGAGTTAAATCCGCAAGATTACAAAAGGCTCATTGTGAGGAATTGGTGTCCCAGTCAAAAGGGAGCAGACCAAGAGGATAATGGAGGCCTTACATGGATTAATCATGAATATCCATGGGGAGTCCAAATACCCTTTCTTAGGGGAATCATCCAGGGAAATAGTATTAATAATTAAGGCCCAAAAATTATTTTAAAGACCCATCCCATTGGTGTGCTACGAATTTTAATCCAACCCACCATGGAATCTTCAAAATGAATAGTGGTGATATATATTTGTATTTACTTACCAAAGGGTGTGCAACATGTTCTTAAAGTCATTGGTGTGGAATTTTTTTTTCAAAATCATCATTTATGCCTTTTGAATTGTGGAAAATATGTGTTATAATTTTGTATATCTCTTTATCTATAAATAGACACCCCCTGTACTCTTTGAATATCATGAATAAAGAAAATGTTATTATGATGAGTTTTTCTCGCAACCTTTTTGTTTTTGGTTAATTATATACTGATCAAAGGATTAGTCATCCTTTGTACAATTTTGTGGTGAAATATCTTAAATAAAATTTCACTTTGGTTTTTACATTGACCAAATCTCTCCTTTCATCATTACTTACACCATTTATAGCCATTATCACTTGTTTTTTTGTGGAGATCCTAGTGCTCAATAATGGAAAATTGAACAAGTTTCATAGGATAATTCCTAGTGGGACATAGATTGAGTATCATTTGGTATCATATCCTAACTGCAAGAAATCAGGTTCATCATTTTTTACCATATTCCATCTTGTTTTCTCTTTGAATCAAAATAACATGAATTCTAGGTCATTTCATTCTTCACAAAGAGAAATAATTTACCCATTTTTTTGGATGTATAATATATCAATACTCTCGTTGAGAAGCTCATATTTCTTATCCATATGAAATAAATGTAGCTATAAATCATGAGATATAGTGGGTTTAAATATTATGATGAATTATACAATTATAAAACCATGCATTTATCATACTTGGTTTCAGGTAATTGAACCTTTATTTATGGATTTTATGCAAATAAAATGATTAGGTCATGTTTTGGTAGGATATAAGGATATTTTGAATGTTTTTAGGCTATTATGGATGTTCATGGTTTGATAATGGTTAATTGAAATCGTGAAACACCACTAAGAAACCGTGAAACTGAAATAGTAGACACTAGAGGGGTGCACGGTTAGGCACATAGTTTTTTCAAACCATGCGGATGCCCAGTAGAAACCATGCAATGCTAGATAGTGGGCTATAACAAAGCTGGTATATGGTTTTTCTAACCATGTGAGTTGGCCATATGATGTGTGTTTGAAGGTAGTGTCTCATGATTGGTTAGCACATGGTTTTCCAAATTATGTTACCAAACAATGAACCATTGAAAATTAGATCTGAAAGTTGTGGATTAATATGATTTTACCTCCTAAACCATTTTTTCCATAAGAATGTCATAAAATGAATTCATTCTCCTCCCAATGTGGTCGAGACAATTCCTTTTGACTTAGGAGAGATTTCTAGGAGAATCCATGTGCGTTGGAGACCCTAATTCATCAGTAAGTGATTATTCTTCTTCATATTTTATAAATCTCTTATCCTTCCCTATTGTGGAATCATGGATCTAGATCGTTAGGGATAAGTACATGTTGTGTGAAATCAATCTAGATGGGATTGGTTTTTCTTTATGGGTGTTTATGGGCTAATGGATTTTAGGGGTCTTATGATTTTTAGGGTTTTAGGGTTTCTATGGTTTTTAAAATTTTTTCAATTTTAAGAGATTTGAGTGTTTTTAGGTATTTAATGTTTTCTTAAGGGTTTTTAGGGTTTCTAGTGTCTTTATAATTTTTATGGGTATTAGGGATTTTTATGATTTTATGGGTTTTTAGGGATTCTGGGGGTTCTAGTAGTTTTTAGGGATTTGATTTTTTAGGCGCTTAGAGGGGGTTTATTGGTTTTTAGGGTTTTAGGGATCTTTATGGTTTTTAGTGGTTTTATATTTTTCAGAGTTTTTATGGGTTTTAAATTATTTTATGGTTTTTAGGTTTTTTTAGGTTTTTTTGGGTTTTATGTGTTTTTAGGTTTTTATGGACTTCTTAATGGTTTTTAGGGTTTTTGGTGATTTTTATGTATTTTAGTGATTTTATGAGGTTTTAGGGATTTTATGGATTTTTAGAGGTTTTAAGGGTTTTTAAGGATTTTTGGGATTTCATGGGTTTTTAGGTTTTTAAGGTTTTATTAAGGGTTTTAAGGATTTAGAGTTTTTTATATTTTTTGTACTTTTATGGTTTTTAGGGTTTTAATGGTTTTTAATCATATTTATGTGTTTTATGTTTTTATATATTTTTAGGTTTTTGAGATATATTTTTGGGTTTTTAGGGTTTTTAGAGTTTTTAGGATTTTAGGGATTTTATGTTTTTTTAGGTTTTTCTTATGATTTTTAGAGTTTTTTGGGTTTTTTACTTTTTAGGGGTTTTTAAGGATTTTGAGGGTTTTTAGGGTTTGGGGGGGGGGGGTTTACCATTTTATGGGTTTTATGTGTTTTTTGGGTTTTAGGTTTTATTAAGGGTTTTCTGGGTTTTAGGTTTTATTACAATTTTAGGAATTTTTAGGGAATGTTAAGGCTTTTAAATTTTTTTAGGGGTTTTAGATATTTTTATAAATTTTTGTTTTTGTTTTGTGTTTTTAGGATTTTTAGGGGGTTTTAGGGTTTTTTTAGTTTTCTTACAGTTTTATGGTTGATTATAGTTTTAAATATTTTCATGGGATTAAATGTTTTTTAGATTTTTTAGTGGTTTTGGGTTTTAATGGTTTTTTTTTGTGTTTTTTAAGGTTTTTGAGGGGTTTATGGATTTTAGGTTTTTATAGTTTTGTAGGGGTTTTATAATTTTTATGATTTATAGGGGTTTAAGTTTTTTTAGGTATGTATGGTTTTCTTAGGGTTTCTCAAGGTTTTTAGGGTTTTTATGTATTTATGGATTTTTTAGGATATTTTGTTTGGTGGGATTTTAGTGATTTTGAGGGATTATGGTTTTTTGGTGTTTTTTGGTTTTTTTCGGTTTTAGGGTTTTAATTAAGATTTTTACTATTTTTATGGGGTTTTTGAGTTTTTAACATTTTTTTGGGCGTTAAGGGATCAAATAGGTTTAAAGTAGTTTTTATGGTTTTCATGAGGTTTCAGGGTTTTTATGGTTTTAGGGTTTTATGGTTTTTATGTTTTAGGGTTTATTTTTGGTGTGGATGGTTTTATATATTTAAATTTTTTTTTTGTTTTTTAGGTTTTTTTGGTTTTTAAGTATTTATTAGTGGGTTTTAATGGTTTTTAGGGTTTTTATTTTTTATGGTATTTTTGTGGAATTTTTTGGATTTTTATGTTTTTAAGGGTTTTATATATTTTTAGGGGTTCAATTTTTTTATGGTTTTTGGGGTTTTTAGGATTTTTATTATTTTTTATGTTTTTAGGTGTTTTAGGTGATTTGGTAGTTTTTAGGTTTTCATAGGGGTTTTCAAGGTTTTTTAGAATTATTTTTACATTTTTAGGGATTTTAACGTGTTTTTAAAATTTTAATAGTTATTTAGGGGTTTTAGGGGTTTTAGGGTTTTTAGGGTTTCTAATCGTTTTCAATATTATTTTTAGGGTTTTAGGGTTTTTCACATTTTTATATTTTTATGGTTTTTTTGAGTTTTCAATGTTTTTAGGGGGTTAAATGGTTTTTAGAATTCTTAGTGGACTTTGGATATTTTTAGGTTTCTATTATTTTTATGGTTTTGGGGAGTTTATGGTTTCTAAGGTGTTTATGTTATTTTATGGTTTTGAGAATTTTTTAGGGTTTTAAGTGTTTTTTTGGTTATTAAGGATTTCTTATTGGTTTTTAGGATTTTTAGGGTTTTTTATATTTTAGGGATTTTATTGCATTTTAGTATTTTTATGGTTTTCCTGGTATGTAGTGATTTTGAGGGTTTGTTTTGTGGTTTCATATTTTTTTATAGTAATTAGGGGTGTTTATGTTTTCAATGTTATATAATATTTTTTAAATTTTTTAACATTTTTAGGGGTTTAAAGGGATTTCATGGTTATCTAGAAGTTTTATTAGTTTTTAGGGTTTATAGGTTTTTAGAGGTTTTATGGTATTTATGTGTTTTGGAGTTTTTAGGGTCATTTAGGGTTTTATCCCTTCTATGTTTTTAAGGTGGTTTAAATTTGTTTGGTTTTTCAGTATTTCTTAGGTTTTTTCATGGTTATGATGTTTTTTTATGTTCATAGGAATTTCTATGATTTCATTATAATTTTTATTGGTTTTTATGGTTTATATGGATTCTGAGGGGTTTTGGGGTTTTATATGTTTATGGTTTTTAAGTTATTTAGTGTTTTTTTGTTTTTTAGGGGTGTTAAATGTTTTTGGATTTTTACGTTTTTCTTAAGGGTTTTTAGGTATCTTTGGGGTTTTATGTTTTTAGATATTTTTTGGATTTTAATGGGTTTTTAGTGTTTTGGGGGATTTTGAGGATTTTTTTGTGTTTTTATGGATTTTATAGTTTTTTGGGGTTTTAGAGATTTTTATATTATAAAAGGTTTTTATATCTTTTTAATGCTTTTGGTGGTTTGAATGGATTTTAAATTTTTATTGGGTTTTTAGGGTTTTTAGGGTTTTATAGTTTTAAAGGGTTGTATGGTTTTTAGGGGTTTTAGGGTATTTATGGCTTTTTAGGGGTTTTAATATTTTTAGGTTTTTTGGGGCTTTAAGTGTTTTTAGGTTAATAAGGTCTTGATTGTGTTTTACAAGGTTCAAATATTTTTTAATGTTTTCGAGTTTTTTGGATTTATACGTATTTTTATGGTTTTTAGGTTTTTTGGAGATTTTGATGGTTTTGGGGGTTATGTGATTTTATTGTTTTTGGGGAGTTTTGAATTTTTAGTTGTTTTATACTTTGTTAGAGTTATTTATTATTTTTAGGGGTTTAAAGGATTTTTGTAAATTTTACTGGGTTTTTAGGGTTTTGGGGGTTTTATGGTTTTTAGGGATTGTTATAGTTTTTTGGGTTTTATGGATTTTCTCTTTTGAAAGGGTTTTGAGTGTTTTTGGATTTTATGATTTTCTTAGTGGTGTTATACGGTTTTATCATTTTTTACATTTTTAAGGATTTTTAAGGATTTTATAAGATTCTTTGAGCTTTTAGGGGTTTTTATCATTTTCGAGGTATTTTGTTTTTTATAGTTTTAATGGTTTTTTGGATTTTTGATTTTTAGGTTTTTGTGATCATTTAGTTGGTTTTTTGGGTTTTTAGGGATTTTAAAGGTTCTTAGGGGTTTTTAGGTGGTGTTTAGTATTTAGGGTTTTAATTTTTTTCTAGGGTTTTTGGGTTTATAAGGTTTTATTTTAGGGTTTCAAGGATTTTATGGGGTTTTATGATTTTATGTATTTTTAGGGTTTATTAGGATTTTTATAGTTTATATATTTTTTGAGTTGTTTTAGTGTTTTTTAGTATTTTTATCATTTTTATGTTTCTTAGAGTTTTAATTATTTTTTGTATTTTTATGTTTTTATTATATTTGTTCATGGTTTCATGTTTTTTTATGTTTTTAGTTATTTTAGGGATTTTTATGAATTTTTTTACATGTTTACATTTTTATAGAGTTTAGGGTTTTTAATGGTTTTTTGTTTTTAGTGTACTTTTTGAGTTTTGTATGAGGCATAAAGTTTTTAAACCTTTTAATTTTATTAGGGTTTTAAATGGATTTTAATGTTTTTGTTAGTTTTTTGGGCTTTAATATATTTACCATGTTTTTAATGTTTTAGGGATTTTTATGGATTTTGTGGTATTTAGGATTTTTTCTATTTTTAGGTTTTATGGGTTTTAATTGTATTTAAGCTTGTAATGTTTTCTAAAGGATTTTATAGTAATTATAGGTCTTAACATTTGTATGTATTTTTAGTGAATTTTTATGTTTTTTAAGGTTTTTTATGGATTTTAAGGGGTTTAGGGGTTTTAAGGGGTTTTTTTGGGTTTTAGGGTTTTTTTGAGTTTTTATGGTTTTTATGGTTTTATAGAGTTATTAACATTTTGAAGTGTTTAAATAGTTTTGAGAATTTTTTGTAGGTTTTTAGGTTTTTTAATTATTTTTAGGTTTTTTTGTGTTTTTAGGCCTTTTAGGGGACATTAGGGTTTTTTTGGTTTTTATAGATTTTAGGATGTTTGGGATTTATGTGTTATTAGTTTTGGATGTTTTCTTAGGGGTTTTCATGGTTTTTAGTGTTTTTTACATTTGATTATTTTTTAGGGATTTTTACGATATTTATGGGTTTTAAGGGTTTTAAGGATTTTTAGGGGTTTTAGGGTTTTAGTATTTTTAG
This sequence comes from Viscum album, assembly GCA_963277665.1. NCBI lineage: Eukaryota > Viridiplantae > Streptophyta > Magnoliopsida > Santalales > Viscaceae > Viscum > Viscum album. Next base: position 145,961,116 of record OY728141.1, read on the forward strand.
GGTTTTTAATTTAGTTTACGGTTTAAATGGTTTTTTTAGAGCTTTATATTTTATTTGGTGTTTAAATGATTTCTATAGAGTTTTGTGGTTTTTATTGGGTTTTATGGGTTTTTAGGTTTTAAGAGGGTTTTAGGGGGGGTTTTACAGTTTTTAGCGTTTATAGCATTTTATAGGTTTCTAGGGGTTTTAATAGTTTTAGGTTTTTAAGGTTTTATTAGGTTCATTCGGGTTTTAATTTATTTACATTCTAAAGAATTTTTATTGTTTTTTATGATTTTTATGGTTTTTAGGGTTTCTATGGATTATGAGGGTTTTTTAAAAATGGCTTTTATTGGTTTTTAGCATTATTTGTTTTTTACTGATTTTACGTTTTATGATGTTTTTATGGTTTTATTAGGTTTTTTATGATTTTTATTATTCATAGGTAATGTTAGGTATTTTTTTATAATTTTTTGGTTTTTATGGTTTTCAGGGTTTCGAGGTATTTTAGGGTTTATTATTTTTTTGGGCTTTTATGGTTTTTTTGAGTATTTAGGAATTTTTAGTGTTTTAGGGTTTTAATTATTTTTAGAGTATTTTAATGATTATTGTGTTTTAAAGGGTTTTTATAGTTTTTAGTGGGTCTTTAGGATGTTTATTGGTTCAGTTTTTCAGTTTTTTATGGATATTTATGGGTTTTAGGGGTGTTTAGGCTTTTAGGTTGTTTTTTGAGATATTTGAGGTTTTATCATTTTTTATGTTTTTAGGGGTTTTAATTATTTTTATGTTTTTATTTCCTTCTTATGGGATTCAAGGTTTTTGGGATTATTATGAAGTTTTTGTTTTTTATATTTTTTTAGTGTTTTTAGTGTTTTTGGTTCTTTAGGGTTTTTTCCTATTTTTAGGTTATTAAGGTTTTGCTAGGGTATTTCATGGTTTTTTGGTTATTTTATGTATTTAGGTATTTTTAGGCATTTTTAGGATTTTTATGGGTTTTTAAGTATTTTGACAGTTTTAGGGGTTTTTTGGGGGTTTAGGGGTTTTGAGATAATTTAGTATATTATTGGTTTTTAGGGGGTGTATGTGTTTTTGGGATTTTTTGGTTTTGTTAAGGATTTTTAAGATTTTCAGGTTTTTTTATATTTTTATGGATTTTTTGGGAATTTTTAGATTTATTTTTTTATGTTTTTAACGATTATGAGGGCTATTAGGATTTTCTAGGGTTTTTAGGGTTTTTATGTTTTTTTGGATTTTTATTTTTTTAGGGTTTCTAAGGATATTTAACATTTTTTAATTCTTTAATGTTTTAAAGAGTGTTTACATTTTTTAATGGGTTTTAAGGTTTTTATGGTTTTCTATAATTTTTAAGGTTTTAGGGGTTTTTATAGATTTTTGGTGTTTTAGGATCTTTAGCATATTTTTAGGGGTTTTAGGTGTATTATTGTTATACGAGTTATAATTTTTTTAAGGTTTTAAATATTTTCCTTAGGGTTTTAAATTTTTTTAGTGTTTTTTATATTTTTAGTGATTTTTAGTTATTTTGTAGGATTTTAAGATTTTTTAATATTTTTTTATGGTTTTAAGGTTTTTTAGGGTTTGGGGGGGTTGGGGGTTTCGGGTTTTCTGGGTTTTTATCATTTTTAGGTTCTTTAGGGGGTTTAAGTGTGTCTAGGTTTTTATGTTTTTATTATGGGTTTTAGGGTTCTTAAGATTTTTTATGTTTGTATTTCTAGGTCTATGTAGCTTTTTTATGGGTTTTAGGGTTTTTAAGGATTTTGAAGGGTTTCAGGGGTCATAAGGTTTTATGGTTTTTTTGTGTTTTAAGGTTTTTTTTAGTTTTAAGGGGTCATCTGGTTATCTATATTTTTTTTATGTTTTTAGGGCTATTTTGTTTTGTATTTCTTCCTAGTTTTTTGGATTTTATGGGTTTTTCATGTATTTATGTGTTTTAGGGGTTTTTGGGGTTTTAGAGTCTTTTTTTAGTTTTTAGAGTCTTTTAGGTTTTTAGGGGTTTAAATTGTTTTTATGTTTTTTATTTTTTTATGGTGTTTCAAGGTTTTTTGTATTTCTAAATTTTTGTAGTTTTTTATGGTTTTTTAGTATTTTTTGTGATTTTGGGTGTTTAGGAATTTTGATGGTTTATTTTCATTTTAGAGATTTTTATGTTTTTTATTTCTTTTAGGTTTTTATGGGTTTTAATTATTTTTAGGTATTACGTTTTTCATAGTAGTTTGGGGGGGTAGGGTTTTTTCATTTTTTGGATTTTTAGGGGTTTTTTTGGATTTTTATAGTTTTTAGGTGTTTAGGGATTTTTAAGGTTTTAGGGTTTTAAGGTTTCTAATATTTTATGGTTTTTCGAGATTTTAGGGCTTTAATGAGTTTTTTGGGGTTTTTAGGTTTTTTTGAGTTTTGGATGTTTTAGGGGTTTAACGTGTTTTTTTTTGAAAATTTAGTGATTTTTATGGTTTTTATGGGTTTTAGGTTTTTCAAGGTTCTTAGGGGATATATGGTTTTTAGGTTTTTTATGTTTTTAGGGTTTTATTGGGATTTAAGTTTTCATGTTTTTTAGTTTTTTTAGGTTTTTATTATTTTCTTAGGGGTTTTTTAGTTTTTAGAGTTTTTTACATTTTTGTGGATTTTTTATGGATATTAATAATATTTTAGTTTTTTAGGGATTGGGTGGGGGTTATGATTTTTTATTTATTTTATGAATTTATTGTTTTTTTATTTAAAGGATTTTTAGAATTGTTTAGTTTTTTGTGTATTCATGGTTTTTATAAATTATATGGTTGTTAGGGTTTTTTGGTTGAATGGGGTTTTACGGGTTTTTAGGTTTTTTTGTTTTTTAGGTTTTCATTGGGTTTTAGGTATTTTAATGTTTTTAGGTATTTTTAGGATTTTTATGGGGTTTTAAGGTTTTTAGGATTTATTAGCATTTTTAGATTTTTTTTACTGTTTTAGGGATTTTATGGGTTTTAGTATTTTTTAGGATTTTCATGGGTTTTAGTGTTTTTAATTTTTAATGTTTTTTCAGGGTTTTTAGGGTTTCTAGGTTTTTATCTACTTTTATGTATTTTTAAGGATTTTATGGGTTTTATGGTTTTTATGGTTTTATACTATTTGGGTTTTTAGGGTTTTTTTTGTTTTTAGGGGATTTTAGGTTTTTTTAGTTTTTAAGGTTTTATGGTATTTTATTGATTTTTAATGTTTTTAGGGTATAAATGGTATTTATAGTTTTTAGTGGGTTTTTTAGGATTTTATGGTTTCTTATGGTTTTTATGGTTTTAGGGGGTTTTATGGTTTTTATGGTTTCTAAAAATCCTTAGGGTTTTTATAGTTTTTAGGTTTCTAGTGGTTTTAACTATTTTTAGGTTTCAATGTTTCCTAATGGTTGTTCATGGTTCATAGCGGGTTTTACATTTTTACGTATATTTATGTATTTTTATTAAAAAAATGTGTTTTCGGGGTTTGTTGATTTTTAATGGTTTTTGGGTTTTTAAAGTATTTAGGATTTGAAGGGTTTTATCTTTTCTAGTGTTTTTAGGGGTTTGAAGTGTTTTTTTTGGTTTTAGGGTTTTCTTAGTGTTATTCTGGGTTTTTAGGGTTTTCAAAATTTTAGGGATATTTATGGATTTTTTGGGTTTTTATGTTTTTTAGGGTTTTGAGTGTGTTTTTTTGGTTTTTTATGGTTTTTAGTGATTTAAATCATATTTTTGGTTTTTAGGGTTTTAATGTATTTTCTGGTTTCTATGGTTTTCTTAAGGTTTTCTTTTCTTTTATTTTTTTTTAAATTATTAGGGATTTTATGTATTTTTCTGGGTTTTTTGTGAGTTTTTTTTTGCTTTTAAGGGTTTTGAGGGTTTTTAGAGGTTTGTAGGGTTTTAGGGTTTTGCAGTGTTTTTTATTTTTAAGTTTTTAGCGGTTTTAAGTGTCTTTATTAATTTTATTATTTTTTAAAGGTTTTTATGTTTTTTAGTGATTTTAATGTTTTTAGATATTTTTAGGGTCTTTAGGATTTTTATTGTTTTTTAGGGTTTTTAGGGTTTCAAGCGTTTTAATGCTCCTCAAGGTTTTTAGGGGTTTATTGTTTTGTTTGGGTTTTAGGTTTTTTTATTTTTAGGTTTTTTTTATGATTTTTAGATTTTGTTTAAGATTTTAGCAAGTTAAATGGTTTTTAGGGTTTTTAGTGTGTTTTTATGTTTTTATTGGTTTTAAGTTTTTTATGTTTTTGAGTGATTTTAAGGATTTTTTTGTTTTTAGGACTTTTAGGGTTTTATGGGTTTTTAGTGTCTTTTTTGTTTCCTATGGGTTTTAATTATTTTTATTTTTTAATGTTTTCTTAGGGATTTTCATTTTATTAGGGGATTTTATGTTTTTAGGTAAATTTAGGGGCTCTTTAAATATTTTTATGGTATTTTGGGGATTTAGGGATTTTCACAGTTTTTTGTGGTTTTTATGTTTTTTTTGGGTTTTAGGGTTTTTTTGGAGTTTTTTGGAATTTTGGGTTTCATATAGTTTTTAATGTTTTTTGGGGTTTAAAAGGTTTTATAGTTTTTACTGGCTTTGGGTTTTTAAGGGTTTTTAGGGGTTTAAAGGGTTTTAGCGGTTTTTATGGTATTTATGGGGGTTTATGGGTTTTAGATTTTATAAAAACAAAATATGTTATTAGGTGTTTTTATTGTTTTTATATTTTTAATAATTATTTATAGTTTTTAGTTTTTTAGGGGTTTTTATGTTTTTATGGACTATTTTGGATTTTATGGTTTTATGGTTTTTAGGATTTTTATGGATTTTGAGGGGTTTTAGGGTTTTTAGGGTTTTTATGGTTTTGATGCATCACCAAAAGCACGAAATGAGTAAGTTAATATTAAGTAGAAAAATGTATTCAAAATGACCTTGGTTTAAAGGTAACACCACTCACCATTATTTCTCCCATGTTAAAGACAAATTCTCCCACAACGGAGATGCACAACCAATTCCAAGTAAAGGGAAGAGACTAAAGTAAGAAGGATGTACAATAAGATTAAAAAATTCATTAGATTCAACTACCCCCATTAAAATGAAGAGAAAACACATTATAATGAAAAAATAAAGAGATAAAAAAGACCCAAATCAAATTAAAAGTCTTGGGGAACTCAAAAGAAAGTTAAAAATTCTAAAAACACTTCTATGTTATATTTAATGAACCCTCTAACTAAAGCAAACTAATTCCTTCTTAATGATGATATTTTTTGGTTATCTATCTTATTTAATGTTCTACTACGAATTTCATTCCTTTTCCATTTGGATAAGTCATTTTATACCCCAGATAAGAGTGTTATGGACCACCATGGTGTTGTATTTCAAAAAGTGTGGGATGATCAAATTCAAATAACAATTGGGCTTAATTTTTTTAATATAAATATTATTCTACTTGTGTTGAATCAAATATATATCTTTCCCCCTGGTTGGATAGGATTTTCCCTCAAATCAATGCAACCTCTTCTTTAATGTATGGGAAAATCCCCTAATGTTAAATGGTGTAGAAACAACACCAAAATCATAAAAAAATAAATTTATTAGGAATTTTTTCCACTTGTTAAACCACTTTTAATGAACCTTCCGCTCATGGTGATTTCTTGATTTTCCTTTTGGATAGAAAAACCTACTTTTGAAGGTGAATCTGCACTTTTTCTTCAGGTTGGAAAATGGATTGCTTCTGATGCTTTTTAGCCTACCTCTTGTATACTTCATTAGACTTCTCTAATAGAGAAAGAATATATTCATTAAACTTCTTCATTTGATTTTCCTTATACTCTACATCAATATTCACCAAAACATCCAGTGGAAAATAACATATTTTTATAATTGTGATTGGAATGACTCCATAAACCACTTTTAATGGAGAATTCCATGTGGTAGCACTATAAGTTCTATTGTATAAAGATTTATCTTGTTCAATATATAAATCTTAACCTTTCATATTATTATAAACTAATGTTCTTAGAATAGTGCATAATTTTTGATTGGTAAAATATTATTTCAAATAAGTTTGAGGGTGATAGAAAGTACTAAAAAGAATCTTCATTATGAATTTCACCCATAATGTCCTCCAAACCAGCAAAGATATTAATTTTCTATATCCAAAAAAATTTACGAGGAAATCCAGGAAGGCCAATAGTCTATTTGAAAAAACACATTATGCTAATTTCACAACATCTTCATTCTTATAGAAAGGTCTAAAATGATCTATCTCAGAAAATCAATCAACCACAACCATTATTGAACCTTTACCTCACTGAATCTGTTGGTAAATCCATAATGAAATCCATGCTGAGATCGTCTCATAGTTGATCTAGAATAGGTAACAGAACGTATAAACCAATCTTGAAATGACTATTTTTTCTTTGACATGTATCGTATCTCGAAATAATTTATTGGACATCTTATTACATCATCAGCAAATAGAAATTCTCCTTTAGTATCTCAAAGTATTTGTGGATGAAAAAATGACCAGTAAGCCCCCCATCATGTGCATCACAAAAGATGAAGTCCTTATTACCATTTGGAACATAAAACATGTTTATCATAAAGAGAAACCCATCACGTATAGAAAAATCCTCCACAAATCCATTTTGACATTAGATTAAAATATAATTTAACTCTATATCATGTAGATAATCATCTTTCATAAGCTAAAATCCACGAATTTTAGCAGCTAGAATGGTATTTAATGCCTACTATCAAGATAAAGTATCCACTATTGGGTTATCATTCCCCTTATTTTATTTTTACAAAAAATTAGAATTATTGTAATAATTAAACCCACATTACATCCCTTAAAATCATCTTTTGTCGAACATTGATAAGTTTCAATGCCTGATATTCATAATTAAGAATATTTTTTTGATCTTAAATAATGATACTAATTATCTAGGGATCTAAAAATATCATCAAATTAATTATTACAAATGTTGTAATTTATCCTTTAATCATTCAATTTTTCACTAAAACATGAAATTTTAATCATTCTTTGGAGGAGAAAAAAATATATCCAAATGCCACTTCAAATACTTAATAAAAATCAGGTTACTCCAAAACTAATGATTCACAATTTTTTTTAAGGATTTCAAATTATTAATTTTCTGCCTTTGAAAACTCAAATTTACCCTTTTTTAAGCATTCAGTGATAGGTTCCATGCTAGTTCTGAAATTCAAAAACAATGTGATGATAAAAATATTCCAAACCATGAAAACCTTTTACTTTTGTTATGGATCCTAGTTTTTTCCATGAATTGATTGGTTCCACTTTTGATTGACCCACCATGATATAATATTTGGATACAAAAAATCCCAAAAAAACCACTAGAATTGAAAAGAACTCACACATTTCTAGCTTTCCATACATCATTCATTCCCAAATAATTCCAAATACCTACCAATGATGATCTACAGGGATCTCTACATCCTTGTTGTAAATCAAAATATCATCCATATAATCTCAAACAAATTTACCAATAAATGGTTTCAGAACATCATTCACTAGTCACATGAAAGTACTATGAGTATTTTAGAGGATGAATAATATTATCATCCACTCAAACAATCCACCATTGGTTTTGAATAATGTTTTCCACTCACCCACTTATGTTATTTTAATCTAGTGGTATCCACTATGAAGATCAACCTTTGAAAAGATTTATGACCCATGTAATTGATCACAAATATCATCGATTCATGAATGGGATACCATTATTTGATGTTAATATTATTGATAACTCTACTATCAATAAAAATTCAATACATACCATCTTTATTCAGCACCAATAATGCTGGAACTGAACATAGTCTCATGCCTAGCCTTATAAAGCCTATAACCATTAATTCATCCACTTACTTCTTCAATTACCTTGATTCTCCAGGACTTTCCAAATATTCTAGATTATTAGGAAACTGCACACCTAGTACAAGATAAATGTATTTTTCAATTCCTCTTAAGGGTGGAAATATTGTTGTAAGACCATTAAAGAAAACATCTGTATATTCCACAACTAAGGAATTAGCTAACATATGTTTATATCTCTTCCCCACCTGGCATGCATTTTTAATCATTAATAAAGAAAAAATCATCTTTTTATTAATGATTTATTTCTCCACTGTATCTCCATTGAAAAAGAGTCTATTTTTAGAGATTTTGGGAGATATTTTTCTTGATGTGATTAAAATGGATTCAAATGATCAAGTGTGATATTCATTTCCCCAAACTGAAAATAATATATATTCCTCCTTCCATTATATTTCACTTCCCTATAAAACTACCAAGGTCTTACCAGTAATAAGTTACAAGCATCCATAAGAATAATATCACACAACACATCATCAACATAGATATTAAAAATGTAAAAAAGAAATAAAAACTTGTTTTTTGTCTCAAAGTGTGCACATGTTATTTAAATATTCAATTTTTATAAACGAGGATGATTTTAATTTGGAAACTTCAATTTATCCTCTAGTATTTTTAAATAAAAAAAATTGTATAGATCCCACTATCAATAATAACCATGAATACTCACTGATTAATTGTAAAAAGAGATTTGAACAAGTTTTCTCATATATCTTATTTCAAGAATATTTGAGAATTCAAAACTCTTCATAGAAGAATCATGTTACCCACATCAGCCTCTTTCACAACATGATCTTCATTTTTAGATTCATTGCCACTATGTTCATCATATTAGACATCCATTTCAATCTCTTCAATAAAAATTATGGAAATAATTCTATTTTAGTGAAATTGCCCTGAAAATGAACATGATCCTGAAATTTGAATCTCTTTCTATTCCCAAATTCAAATTAGTAGGATCTTTCCTTTGTTTGTTCATTAGTAGTCTCTTTCCCTTTATCTATTCTTTTTTATTTCAAAATAATTTTTCACAAACAAAATATTTATTATAATATATTCCTTTATAAAAAGATATACCTCGATTATAGTTCTTTTGTGTCAGTATCTTTGAGGTAAAATTCTTCTTTTCCACCTTTATAACTATCTTGAAAACATAATAATGTGGTAAAAATGTTTTTAACTCCACTGAATGTGAAATTTCATCATTTCCTACAGCCTAACACAATTCAATTGTTTTCATTTTATACTATAAAACATCAATTCAAATCAATAATGATCAAACTCAAGAGTGTAATCATCAAGGAATTTATCTCCTTATCTCGAGATATGTATTTAGAAATAAAGCTCATTATTACAATTCTAGAGAAGAAATAGTCATCTCAAAATATTTTTCAACTTCTCTTATAAGCATATTTTGTGTTTCCCATCACATTACCAATGTTTATTTATATTTTTTTCCAAATAGATGAATAATAATTAAATTCTAGAATGGATATCATGGGCTTCTTCTTAGTGGAATAATTCATAAATATGATGAATCATTTGATTTCCCGTATCAAATCTTGAAAATCATCTATATTCATAATCCTATCAAAATTTAGAATATTAATATTAAATACTCTTTCAATATCATCACCATATCTTATTATTCACATTTCCACCTATAAATATTTTTAATCATCAACATTTTACAATATTCATCAAATGTTTTCATATTTCAACTATTATGTTGTGATAGACGTCAAGGACACCGCTGTGGTGGAGGAGAATCACATCATTTATTTTTCAATATTTGAGAAATTTTCTCACTCATTTGAGTAGTTTGTGGTTTTTCAGTGTTTTATAAACATCCCATGTATAAGGAGGAGTATGAGATCCATTTGTGTGAGACATGTTAGAGAATAATAAGAATAATGTGAAAGAACCTACTATTCATGACTCCTGATCGGATAACAAACTATTTTGTTTCCAAAAGCGTTAAATGTGAAAGTGAATATGAAACAACAAAATGTTATAGAAATAACCAAGTGTTAAAGGAAACCCCAAACCATAATATTTATCTAAGAATAATTTCAAATTCACTGGTAATTGAGGTGCATCACAAATTCTAGGAAAATGAATGAATCTAAAGAAAGAAGGATACACAGAAAACTTTAAAAAAAATCAAACTCATGTTCCTCAATTACAATGGAGTGGAAACACATTATAAAGAAAAAATAAAGAGAGTAAAATGACCCAAATAATATTAAAATAAATGGGATACTAAAAAGAAACATAAAAAATCAAAAAAACATTTCCTCATTCTATTTAATAACTCCAGTAACTAAATTATTGAAATTTCTTATCAAATATGATTTTTTTCTAGGTTATCTCTCTTCTTTAATGTGATACTATGAATGTCCTTCCTTTACCATGTGAATAAGTCAATTCAGGCCCCAAATAGGTGTGTTGTGTCCAATAATTATTCTCATGGGGTTATGTCTGATATATATAATGTTTTTGGGGGGTTTTGGTTTTTTCATTTTTTAGGGGTTTAAAGGTTTATAGAAATTTTTAACTCTTTTAGGGGTTTAGATATTTTTAGGGTTTTTGTGTGTTCTTTATGGTTTTTATGAGTTTTTTTGGTTGTTATGGATTTTTGATATTTTTATGTATTCTAGGGTTTTAGGGTTTTTTAGTGTTTTAAGGGTTTTTTATCAATTTTTTATTTTTAGGGATTTTAAGTGTTTAATGTTTTTTAATATTTTCTTTGGGTAATTAACATTTTTGGAGATTTTATATAATTTAACAGTTTTTATATTTTTTAAGGATTTTAAGGGTTTTAGGGTCTTTATGTTTTTGGGGAGTTTTGTTTGAGTTTCAATGATTTTATGTATTTTTATATTTTTTATAATTTTTAGGGTATTAAAGGGTTTATATTTTTTTGTTTTTTTAGTCATTTTATGGGTTTTTAGTTTTTTTATATTTTAGGGGATTTTATGGTTTTCATAGATTTTAGGTTTTTAGAGGTTTTTAGAGTTTTTAGGTTTTTTAGGGTTCTTAGTGTTTGTATTTATTATTAGCTTCATGTTTTTTAAGGTTTTGATCATTTACTTATGGTTTTTATGTTTTTTATAGTTTTTTACATTTTTTCGGATTTTATGGGGTTTTAGGTGTTTTTTGGGATTTTGAGAGATTAAGGGGATTTATGGGTTTTAGGGACTTTTCTGGTTATTTGTGTTTTTATGGTTTTTTTATTTTTTTAGATTTTAAGGGTTTTTTCCTTTTTATTAATTTTTTTATGGGTTTAAAGTTTATTAATGAGTTTTTAGTGATATTTTTGGTTTATAGGTGTTTTAGGGGTTTTTAGGGACTTTATGGTTTTTAGGGGTTTTACGATTTTTAGGTATTTTAGATTTTTTAGCATTTCTAGGGGTTTTAGTGTTTTTAGGATTTTTATGGTTTTTAGGTTTTTAAGGTTTTCTTGTGTTTTTTTTGTTTTTTTATCTTTTTTACATATTTTTTTTATTTTTAGGAAATTTATATATTTTTATGGTTTTAGGGGTATTATGGATTTTTAGCGGTTTACGGGTTTTAGGGTTTTTTTGAATGTTTTGGTTTTTTTATTTTATCGGTTTATTTAATATTTAGTTTTTAAAAGATTTTTATAGTTTTTTATGGTTTCTATGGGTTAATGGGTGTTTAGAATTTTTTGTGGTTTAAGGGTTTTTTTTGGGTTTTTGTAATTATTAAGGTTTTTATGGGGGTTTTGGTTTTTAAGTTTTTAGGTTTTTAGGTTGTTATGGTTTTTGGGTATTTAATTTCTTACGGTTATTTGGGGTATTTAGTGTTTATGTTTATAAATTTTTCTTAGGTTTTCTCAAGATTTTAAGGGGTTTTAATTTTTTAGGAATTTATAGGGGCATTTTTATGTTTTTATGGCTTTTATCGTTTTTAGGGTTTTTGAAGGGTTTTAAGATTATTATATATATTTTTGGGGTTTTAGGGATTTTCAATGAGTTTTTAGGGATTTTAAGAGTTTATGGAGTTTTTTTTAACAATTTAGGAATTTAAAGGGTTTTTAAATCATTTAGTGGGTTTTTAGGATTATTATGAATTTTAGGGTTTTTTATGGGTTTTGGGGGTTTTGGGCTTTTGGGATTTTAATATTTTTTAGTGTGTTTAATGTTTTTAGGTTTTTATGGGTTTTATGGGGCTTAATGTTTATAAATTTTTCTTAGCTTTTTTAGAGAATTTAGTGTTTTTATGTATTTTGAAGAATTTTTATGATTTTTATGGTTTTTCAGGGTTTTAGAGATTTTGTGGGGCTTAGGGGTTTTTATGTTATTTGGGGTGGTGGGTTACGGTTTTTTATTTGTGTTTTTTGGTTCTTTAATGTATTTTTGATTTTTTTAAAAAATTTATGGTTTGAAAGGGGTATTAGATTATTTTACTGAGGCTTTAAGGTTTTAATGGGGTATAAGGGTTTTATGGGTTTTAGGGGTTTTATGTTTTTAGGTGCATTAGGGTTTTTAGGGTATTTATGTTTTAGGGGTTTTGATGGTCTTAAGTGTTTTTAGGTATTTAATTTTTTCATAGGGGTATTTAGGGTTTTTATGGGTTTTCAACATTTTTAAGGATTTTTAGTCTTTTTGTGTGATATTTATGGTTTTTAAAAATTTTAGGAACATTTAGGGTTTTTTGGGATTTTACGGGTTTCGGGGTTTTTTATTTTTTTTTGGGTTTTTGGGTTTTTAAGGGGTTTTAGGGTTTTTATATATTTTAACATTTTAGGGTTTTCAAGGGGTTTTAGATTTTTTTGTTATTTTTAGGGGATTTTTGGCTTTTTTGGGTACTTAAGGTTTTTATGTTTTTAAGGTTTCTAGGTTATTAAAGGGTTTTTTGGGTTTTTGGGTTCTTTAGGTTTTTTAGGGGTTTAAATTGTTTTTATGTTTTTAATATTTTCTTAGGGTTTTTCTGTTTTTATGGGTTTATTACATTTTTCCGGGTTTTATGGCCTTTTTAGAATTATTATGGAGTTTATAGTTTATAGGGATATTAATTATCTTTACGAGGTCTTAAGGTTCATTCGGTTTTTTGGGTGTTTTATGAGTTTTTCGAGTTTTCTTGGTTTTTATGATTTTGATAGTTTTTAATGTTTTTATTATTTTAAATGGGTTTTGAGTATTTAGTGTGTTTTTATGGTTTTTATGAGTTCAATGGGTTTCTTATGTTTTTATGGGGTTTTATGCTATTTAAAGTTTTTTTGTTTTTTTAGGGTTTTTAGAATTTTTATATTTTAAGGGGTTTTATGTATTTTTAGGTTTTTAAGGTTTTATGACAATTTTTTAGGGTTTTGAGGTTTTTCAGGTTTTTAAAATTTTAGGGATTTTTAGAGATTTTTATGAGTTTTTATAGTTTCTTGGGGTTTTAGGTATTTTGGGGGTTTTAGGGGTTTTATGTTTTTATGTTATTTTTGTGGTTTTAGGTTTTTTGAGTTATTTATGGGTTTTAGGGTTTTTTTGAGTTTTAAAAAAAGTACGGGTTTTAAGGGTATTATATTTTTAGTGCTTTTTCATATTTTAATGGTTTCATGTTTTTTAAGGTTTTTAGAATATTTTATAGTCTTTAGGGTTTTTAAGTTGTAGGGGTTTTTAGAAATTTATTTTTTTGGGGGTTTTAAGTGTTTTTAGGTTTTTAAGGTCCTCTTAGGGTTCCGATGGGTTTTTACAATTTTTAACTTTTTTTGTAATTTAGTGATTTTTTTTATTTTATATTTTTTTAGTGATTTTGATGGTTTTTAGGATTTTTTTGTTTTTTTATTGTTTTTTTGAAATTATAGGGGTTTTTTTATTTTTTAGGGTTTTAATGATTTTTATAGTTTTTAACATATTTATTGGTATGAAGGGTTTTATAGTATTTAGAGGTTTTAAAACATTTTTATGGATTTTGAGGGTTTTTTGGTTTTTAGAGATTTATATTTGTTCCGGGTTTTTAGGTGTATTCATGGTTTTTAGGGTTTTTATCTTTATATGGGGTTTAACTATTCTAACTTTTTTATGGTTTTCTTAAGGGTTTTCTGGGTTTGTAAGGATTTTTAAATTTTTATGTATTTTTATGTATTTTTAGTATTTTTATTGTATTATAGGGTTTTGAAGGATTCTGAGAATTTTTATCTATTTTTTTGGTTTTGGGGGGGGGGGGATTGGGTTTTTTTGGTTTTTAGGGTTTTTTGAGTTTTTTTTGAGTTTTTAAGGTTTTTATAGTTTTGGCATTCTTAGGGGTTTAATGATTTTTATATTTTTAGTGTTGTTAGGGTTTCTATGGTGTTTTATGGTTTTAAAGTTGATAGGGTTTTTATGGTTTTTTCTGGGGGGGTTGGTTTTTGGGTTTTTAGTGTTTTAGGGTTTTCAGCATTTTTAAGTGATTGATTGTTTTTACGGTTTTGTTATGATTTTTCAAGGTTTATAGGGGTATTCATGTTATAATGTATTTTATGGAAATTTTATGATTTTTTGATTTTGGTGTTTTTAGGGATTTAAAGTATTTTTATGGTTTTGGGGGGTTTTAAGGTTTGTTTTTTAGTTTTTAGGGGTTTTACTTTTTTTTAGATTTTATAAAAATTACAGGGTATAAAGGGGTTTTTGGAGTTTTTAGTGGTTTTTTCAGTTTATATGGGTTTGTATGGGTTTTATGGTTTTTATGGGTTTTTATGGTTTTTGGGTTTTTTAGGGGTTTAGGGGTTTTTAGTGTTTTTATCATTTTAAGGCTTTTAGGCATTTTAATTATTTTTATGTTCTAATGGTTTTATTATGGGTTTTAGGGTTTTTATGGATTTTTTTGGGTTATTATGCTTGATATGGATTTCTTGGTGTTATAGAGATTTTGTATATTTTTAGGGGTTTGAAGGGTTTTAATGTTTTTTAATGTTTTTAGGGTTTTAAAGTGTTATTAGAGTTTTTAGTGTTATTTTAGTGTTTTTAGGGGTTCTTAGTGTATATTAAAAAATTTAGGGGTTTTTATGGTTTTTAGAGTTTTTAAGGTTCTTTGGGGTTTTAGCGTTTTTATGGTTTTTAGGGTCTTTATGTGTTTTTATTTTTTTATTTTTTTCAAGCAATTTTTAGGGTTTTTATTTTTTTTATGTTTTTGTAGATTTTTAATGTTTTTTATGTATTTTTTGGTTTTTAGGGGTTTTAAGAATTTCAAGGTTTTTCTAGGGTTTTATTGTTTATATCATTTTTCTTGGGTTTTACTGTTTTCAGTTTTCTTGGGTTCTTATGAAAATTTAAGATTTTTATAACAGTTTTTGAGTTTAAATAATTTTAGTTTTTTTAGTAGTTTTTAGGGTTTTTTTGTGTTTTTTAGTTTTTAAAGTTTTTATGATTTTCTATTATTTTTAGTGTTATTATTCTTTTTAGCTGTTTATAGGGTTTTTTCATTATTATTGATTTAGGGGTTTTACGTGTTTCTAGTTTTTTAATGTTTTATTATGGTTTTCATGTTTTTATGGTTTTAGGGTTTTTATAGTTTTTTAGGGTTTTAGGATTTTTATGTTTGTTAAAATTTTAAATGTTTTTAAGTTTTGTTTTAACATTTCTGTGGGTTTAAATTTGTTTTAGAATTTTTAGTTGTTTTATAAGTGTTTTTGGGTTTTATGGGTTATTATGGTTTTTTCAGTTTTTATGGGTTTTTAGGGTTTTTTGTGTTTTTAGGGTTTTATGGGTTAAAATTGTTTTTAGGTTTTTAATGTTTTCTTAGGTATTTTAAGGTTTTCATGATTTTTTATGTTTTTTGTATGTTTTAGGGATTTTTTCAGATTTTTATGGTTTTTAGCATTTATATGGATTTTGAGGGGTTTTAAAGATTTTCGGGGTTTAAGATTCTTTTCGACTTCTGTGGTTCTTTTCCCATTTTATAGTGGTTATAATGGTTTTTATATTTTTTTAACATTTTAGTGTCTAATGTGATTTTAGAGTTTTTAGTTGGGTTTTATGGTTTCTATGAGCTTTTAGTGATTTTGATCATTTTGGGGGTTTTAATGGTTTTTAGGGGGTTTTAGTGTTTTTTAGGGTTTTTTCATTTTTTAGGTTTTTATGGGTTTAAAGTGGTTTAAGGTTTTAGGGGGGGGGGGGGGTTTATAGATTTTAAGGGTTTTATGGCCTTTTATATTTTTAGGGATTTTTAGTGATTATTAGAATTTTAGCGGATTTAGGGCGAAGGTCGGTGTAGGATCAGGCTATTCCTGACCCCCCCCCCCCCCGAAGTTTATTAAGAAAAAAGGTAGCAATGCAGACCGGGCGGGGCAGGGTCAATCAACCCATACCCAAAGAAAGCCCACACAAGGAAAGGCAAAAAAATGACTCGAAAACCAGGCACAATAGCAGCATCATTACGGCACGTCCAGCCAGCACCAGCATCCAACACCACTTCCAATCATCGTGACCACAAAATTCCTTCAGCGCCTCCCAGCTAAGCAGTAACCAAATTTCAGCAACACACCATTCAACATCCAGTAGCTCCTCACCAAGAGGATTCACCACCAGCAGCATTAGACCACCATCACCAAAGCCATCAGTCACCACAGCGTCACGTCCCAGCCAATCAGTAACCAGCCACCAGCTCTCTAGCATCCAACAAGAAACACACCCAAAGGTAGGACAGTTACCCTCACTACTCAACATATCCAAAGGCCAGCATCCACGCCAAAACATAGCTAGACCAGCAACATCACAAAGGACCAAAAACCAAACCACATCACATCTCCCATCATCCAAAGTCATCGCAGCATGAATTATCACCATCAGGCGCACCCAACAGCACAGTCAGGGGAAAAAAGCCACCAAAAACCAAACCACATCCCAAATCACACTTCTAGAGACCCCAAAAAAGCATAGCAAATCTAGCATGAAGCACCTCAGATCAGGACTAGCAAATAATACCAGCATCACTGGGCTAAATAAACCGCTTTGGCACCAGAGGAAAACAACCAGATCGCAGCAATGCACAGACCAGCCAGAGATATCAACAAGAATCAAAGTAGGAGCTGGATAACAAACCTGGAACTTCGGCGTAGACTGATAATGAATAGATCTGTAAACCCCAAAAGCTGGATCAGGCATGGCACCACCAAACTGTATCCACCCAGAGCCGACGCACCGCCACAGAAGGCACCGTACTCCACCCAAGCCCAGATCTGCGAGTAGTAGGGAGGATCGCAGAACCATCAAACCCTACGCACCGCATCATCAAAGAGACCAGATCCGGAGGAACCGAAGTGACCTTCTCTGCCATTGAAGCACTCAACCCCATTGACCTTCCCGTGGAAACCCCAGATCCGAAGGGTTCCCGGCCTCCACATGGCCATCAGCTTCAACAGAGATCAGATCGGGAAACCTCCATAGCCACCGAAACCCAGATGCACAACAGCGCATAGTCCCATCTAAAGACAAGATCCACAGAGCACGAGGGATACAGGGACGCCAGATGAAAGTCACCACTGCCTTGAGACAGGAGAGCACATCCAAAACCCATCGTCATCGAGAATCAACGCCAAATCTCCGAGCAAGATCCAGGAGAGAACCTGGATGGGGCGGTAAACGAGAGATAGAGCTGGGGGAGTGAGCCGCCAACTTTTAGGGTATGTTTTCATTAGTGGATTTAGGGTTTTTTTGGTATTTTGATGGTATTTAGAAATTTTAGGGTTTTATGGTTTTATGTTTTTCAGGGTTTTATGGTTTTTTAGTAATTTAGGGTTAGTAATTTTGGGTTTTTTATGTTTTTTTATATTTTATTATTTTAAACAGTTTTAGAGTTTATTGTGATTTTCAATGCTTTTATGGGGATTTAGGAGTTTTTATGGTATTTAGGTGTTTGTATAGTTTTTAGGGTTTCATGTTTTTAGGGTTTTTTAGAAATTTTAGCACTTTTCGATTTTTTAGGGTTTTATGTCTTATAGGTTTTTAAGGTTTTCTTAGTAGTTTTTTGGATTTTTAGGGTTTTTATATATTTAGGGATTTTTAGGGATTTTTTGGATTTTTTGGGTTTTAGAGTTTTTAGGGATCTTGAGGGGTTTTTAATATTTTTAAGGTTTTAAGGATATTTTTCATTTTTTGGGGTTTCAGTGTTTTTTGGGTTTTACGGGTTTAAAGTGTTTTTTTCTTCTTTATGGTTTTCTTAAGGGTTTTATGGTTTTTAGAAGTTTTACGTTTTATGGATTTTTATGATTTTTTAGGGTTTTATGGATTTTGAGAGTTTTAGGGTTATTAGGGGTTTTAGGGTTTTTTAATGTGTTTTATAAAGAGAGAAATTATTAAAGGGAAGATGAAGTAGTCGAATTCAACCAAATTGAAAAGTAGTTTAAGGAAACACCACCCACCATAGTTTCTCCATGCTTAAATAAAGTCACTTGCAATGGAGACGCAACACCAATTCCAAGAAAAGTGAAGAGACAAAAAAAGAAGGATTCACAATAAGCTTCAAAAAATCATCAGATTCAAGTTCCCACATTACAATGGAGTAGAAACACATTATAAAGACAAAATATTGGAAGTACAATTACCCAAATCTAAATAAATGTAATTAGGAACTCAAAAGGATGATAAGAAGTATAAAAAAACATTTCCCCATGCTATTTAATCACCCACTTACTAAAGTATCGAAATTCCTTTTAATGATAATTTTCCCTATTTCCCTCTCTTCTTTAATGTACTACTAAAAATTTACTTCCTTTTCCCTAGTTAAAAGTCATTTTGGGACCCAAATAAGTGTTTTATGTCCCACCATGGTGTTTGATGTCAAAAATTGTAGGCTGGTTGAATTCAAATAATAATTAGTCTTAAAATTTGTTTCAAGATCAAATTGATTATCCTTAGGTTGAATCTTATCTATATCATTCCCCCTCGGAAGGATATTATTTTCCATAAAATCCATATCATAATATTTTTTATTGTATGGAGACAAGTCCTCAATGTTGAATAGTTCATAAACACCTAGAAAATCATAGGGTAAATAGATTTTTGGGCATTATTTCCCACTAATTCAAGCACTTTGAATGAATCTTCAGATCACTGCACCATATTAATTTTTCTTTTGGTTGGAAATATATCTTAATGAAGGTGAATCAATGATTTTTCTCTAGGTTGTAAAATGGTCTTCTTCGGATTCTTATTATCTCACCTCTTTTACACTTGATTCGAATTCAATATTTGAGCATGAATAGATTCATGAAGATTCGTTATTTTGTTTTCATTATCCTCAACAGTAATATTCACTTGAAAAATAAATTCAAAAAGTGCCCAATTCTATAATTGTTATTGGATTGATTCCATAAACCACTTCAAATGGGGAATACATAGTGATAGCACTAAGAGACCTAATTTTTTCAAATTCATCTTGTGCAAGTTATAAGTCCCAGACTCTAATATTTTTGTTAACTAATGTTATCAAAATAGTAAAAAATATATGATTGGTAACTTCAATTTTCCCACTAGTTTGATGGTTATGGTATGTGCTAAAAAAAATCTTCATATCAAATTCCCCCCATAATTTCCTCCTAAAATCGATGATAAATTTAGTGTCTTTATCAATAGAAATTCTTTGAGGAATGCCATTAAGGAAAACAATCTCTTTGAAAAACAATTATACCACATTCATTACATATTCAGTCTTATGAAATGGTATGAAATTATACTTCTTATAAAATAAATCAGTGACAAATATTTTTGACACTTTTCCTCTTAGGGTCTTTGGAAAATCCAAAATTAAATACATGATGTGATTTTACCATTGTAGCTCGAACAATAGGTAACACAGTGTAAAAACCAGGCTTGAAAATAAACTTTTCTATTTGACTTGTCCCAAATTTCAAAATAATTTCATGGAAATTCAATTTCATATTAGGCCATTAGAAATTCTCGTTTATTATATCCAAGGTTTTTTATATTCCACAATGACTAGCAAGTCCAAATTTACGTGCCTACTGAATGAAAAATTCCCTGAAATTACCTTTTGGAACGTATGAGTTGTTTCTTTAACGAGAAACCCATAATGTATAGAATAATCCCCCAAAAATACAATTTTTCATTGAAATAAAATATCATTTAACTTTATATAATACTTATTATCTTCTTTAATAATCCAAAATTCAATAATTTGAGCATCTAGAATGGTAAGTAATCCATACCTTCAAGATAAATCCTGAGAAACAAGGTTATCTTTCCCCTTCTTGTATTTTGATACAAATTATAATTATTTCAAGGATTCCACTCACTTGGCATCATTCAAATTCATCTTGTGTTGTTCATTGATAAATCTCAATGTATTATGGTCCAAATGAAGAGAGAACGAGATTAATATCAAATTATGAGACCAATGATCTCGAGCTCTCACAATATTATAAACTTCCATATCATAGGTGTTTTAATTACTCTTAGAATCATTAAATTTATCACTATAATATGAAATAGGACACTTGTTTTTGTTAAGAACATTATCTATCTCAACTACACATGAATCACATCCCACTTCAAAGAGTTGATCAAAATCTGGTAAATCCAAAATTGGTGCTTCACACAACTTTTTCTTAATGATTTAAAATGCTTCATTTTCGGCATTTTACAACTCAAATTTTTCATTTTTCACGAATTCAGTGATAGTCTCCATGAAAATTCTGAAATTGTAAATAAAATGACGATAAAAAGATGCCAAACCATGAAAACTCTTTAGTTATTTGATGGATTTTAGTTGTGTCTAGGAATTGGGTGCTTTAATATTTTATTGATCCACCGTGATACCTTATTTGTATACCTTATATACCATGAAAACCACATGCATTTAAAAGAACTCATACTTTTCTATCTTTCTATATACCCTTTATTCCCACAAAATTATAAATACCATCCAAATATGATCCACATGGATCTCTACATCCTTACTATAAACCAAAATATCATCCAGATTAAAAATAATAAAATTAATAATAAATGGTTTCATAACTTCATTCACGAGTCATATAAAAGTACTAGGAACATTTGAGAGTATGAATGGCATGAACATCCACTCAAATATTCCAGATTTGGGTTTGAATAATGTTTTCCACTAATTCAATTCCTTTATTTGAATCTGATGGTTTCAAATTCAAAGATAAACATAAAAAATATTAATGAACAATGTAATTCATCAATCATATCATCAAGTCATGGAATGTGATACTTGTATTTGATTGTAATATTATTGATATCTTTAATATCAATATGCATGCAATACGCACCATCTTTCTTCGACATAAACAATGTTATAACTGAACATTACCTCATCCTTGGATTTATAAATCCTTGATCCAATAATTCATTCACTTCTTCTACAATTCATTTGATTCCTAAGTATTACAATGATATGCTGGTTCATTAGAAAATTGCACACTTGGTAAAAGGTCAATCTGGCATTCAATGCCTCTAAAAGGTGGTAATCCTACAAGAAGATAATTAGGAAAAACCTCATTATATTCCTCAATCAAGTAATGATATAATAGATAGTGCTGAATATTCTTCCCTTTTCATGAGTTTTCCATCATTAATAAATAAAAAATGGGATTTTTCTGTGGTATTTTTTTCTATACTTGAGCTTTATTAATATAGAGGGTATCTTTGGGTGATTCTGGAAAAACATTAGTTAATGAGTTTGATATGGCTTCAAATGATCAAGAATGCTAATATATTCCCCAAATAGGAACGAATATGTACTCTTCCTCCCATTATATTTGACTTCCCTATCAAACTGTCAAGGCCTTCCCAACAACAAGTGAAAATAATCTATAAGAATAACATTGAAAAATAATTCATCAACATAGTTCTTAATGATGTTGTTTCTAGGTTATATATATTTTTTATTATTATTCTACTAATTTCCCTAATTTTCCATGGGGATAAGTCATTTTGGTCCCCAAATAAGTTTATTTTGGCCCACCATGGTGTAAAATGTCAAAAAGTTTAGGCATTTCTGATTCTAATAACAATTGGTCATAAAATTTCTTTCAATTCCCAAATTATTCTCCTTTGGTTGAATTTGATATATATCAAATTTATTTGGGTTGTTTTAGTTTTTTAGGAGTTTTCTTATTTTTTGGGTTTTATCATTTTTAGGGGTTTAAATATTTTTTAGAGTTTTTAAGTGTGTTTTTAGGTTTTTTGGAGTTTTAGGGATTTTTAGGGTTTTTAGGGGCCTTCATGGTTTTTATGGAATATAGGGTTATCATTGTTTTTTGGGGCTGTAATTTTTTTTTATTTTTTAGGTTTTCTAATTATTTTTAGGTTTTATGGTTTTCCTAAGGGTTTTCATTGCTTTTATGGTTTTTATGACTTTCGGGATTTTTAGGGTTTTTTAGCATTTTTATGGGTTTTCTGGTTTTCAGTGCTTTTGAAGGTTTTTCTAGTTATTAGGGTTTTATGGTTTATTAACGGATTTTTTGGTTTTTTTGAGCTTTCAGTGTTTTCAAATGTTTTTATAGTTTTTATGGTTTTTATGGTTTTAAAGGTTTTCAGTGTTTTCAGTGGTTTTTAGGTGTATTAAGGTTTTTATTATTTTTATAGGCTTTATGATCTTTAGAGTTTTTAGGGGTTTTATGTGTTTGAAGTGTATTTTTTAAGGTTTTATAAAGGTTTTTTTTTGTGTTTTTAGGGTTTTATAATTTTTATGTATTTTTTGGATTTTTATGGTTTCTTGGGTTTTTCGATATTTGAAGGGTTTTGTGGGTCTTATTGTTTGTTAATTTTTTTTGAGTTTTTTTGGTTTCTTCATGTATACAATAGTTTTTTTAACATTTTAGGGGTTTAAAGGGTTTTTAGAGTTTTAGTGGGTTTATGGGTTTTTTTGAGTTTTTAGGATTTTTTGTGGGTTTATGAATTTTTATTATTTTTATGGATTTTAGGGTATTTTACGGTATTTATCATTTTTTCTATTCTTAGGGGTTTTATGTGCTTTTAGGTTATTATGGTTTTCATAAGGTATTTAGTGGTTTTTAGAGTTCTTTATATCTTTTAAATACATTTGGTATTTTTGTATTATTTTTATGGTTTTTAGGGGTTTTTTTGAATTTTGAGGGTTTTTAAGGTTGTAGGGTTTAAAGGTTTTTTTGGGTATTTTCAAGTTTTTATGTTTTTAAGGTTTTTTTTTGTTTTTTAACTTTTTGGGGGGTGGGGGGGGGGGGTTCTAAAGTGTTTTTAGAGTTTTGAGTTTTTAGGGGTTCTATCGATGTTAGGGTTTTCAATGTTTTTATGGGTTTTATGGATTTATGTTTTTTTATGAGTTTTAATGTTTTTTAATGTTTTTAGCAATTATTATTTTTTTATAGGTTTTAATTTTTTTTAGGTTTTTATGTTTTTCATAGGGGTTTTTCAATTTTTTGGGGGTTTTATATTTTTTTGTTTTTAGTGATTTTTATGGAATTTTAGGATTTATATGGTTTTAGGGATTTTTGGGATTTTTGGGTTTTATGGGGTGATTTTTGGATGTTTTGAGGTTTTTTTAGTTTTTTTTTGGTTTTATAGTTTCTTATAGTTTTTAACATTCTTAGGGGTTTAAATGTTTTTTAGTGTTTTTAGTGGGTTTTAATTGTTTTTATGGGTTTTTACAGCTTTTAGAGTCTTTAGGGTTTTCAGGGTTTTAATAAAATTTTGTGGTTTTTAGGGGTTTTAAGTTTTTTTAGATTTTTGAGGTTTCCTTAGGGATTTTACTTATTTTTTGTGTTATTTTAAATTTTAGGTATTTTTAGGGATTCTTTAAGATTTTTTTTGGTTTTTTACGGTATTTATGGATTTTTTGGTTTTATGGGTTTTAGGGTTTTTAGTGGTTTTATGTTTTTTTGGGATTTTGGGATTTTTTAGGGTTTAATGGTTTTTAATGTTTTTAACTTTCTTTAGGGTTTAAATAGTTTTCAGACTTTTTAGTGGGTTTTTATGGGTTTTTAGTGTTTGTAAAAGTTTCTAGGGTTCCTTAGAGTTTTTTGGATTTTTGGGTATTTGGGGGTTTTGGGTTTTTAGGGATTTTATCATTTTAAAGTTTTAGGGGATTTAAATGTTTTTAGGTTTTTAGGGTTTTATTAGGTTTTTTAGGGTTTTGATTGTTTTTAATGAAGTTTAGGGATTGTTCAAGATTTTTATACTTTTTATGTTTTTGGGGATTTTGAGGTGTTTTAGGGGTTTTAGCGGTTTTATGGGGATTTAGGGGTTTTAAGGTATTTTTTAATTTTTGAGGTGTTTTAAGGTTATTTAGAGTTTTTAACGTTTTAAGGGGTTCGAATGGGTTTTAGAGTTTTTTTGTTTTAAGTATTTTATGGGTTTTAAGTTTTTAAGGTTTTTAGGGGGTTTATGGTTTTTATGGTTTTAGAGTTTTTACGGTTTTAAATTTTTCTAGCTGTTTTTAGGTTTTGTAAGGGCTTTATGTGATTTAGGTTTTTTTATTACTTAGTTGTTTTCAAGCCTTTTTGTTTATTTTAGGTTTTTAGGAATTTTTAGGGATTTTTTTGGGTTTTATTTTTTTTTGGTTTTTATGGATTTTGAGGGTTTTGTTGCATTTTTAGGGTTTTTTGGGGTTTTACCATCTTTGGGGGGTGTGGGTTTTCTCCTTTTATGTTTTTTTTGTTTTTACATTTTTTTTATGTTTTAGTCGTTTAAATGGTTTTTATAGTTTTTAATGGGTTTTGTGGTGCTTTATGGGGTTTTAGGACTTTTTATGATTTTAGGGGGGTTAATGATTTTTAGGGTTTTAGTGTTCATATAGGTTTTTAGGGTTTTTATCATGTCTTGGGTTTTTAGGGGTTTTAGGTGTTTTTAGGTTTTTACGGTTTTATTATGTGTTTTCAGGGTTTTTAGTGTTTTTTAAATTTTTAAGGATTTTAGGTATTTTTTAGTATGTTTATGAGGTTTTAAGGTTTTAAGGATTTTTAGTGCTTTTTGGGTTTTTCATGGTTTTTTGGTTTTTTGGGATTATTTTATTTTTTTTGAGTATTCAAGGGTTTAAGGTATTTGGACTTTTCTATGGTTTTTAGTGGTTTAAGTAGTTTTTAGAGTTTTTAGTTGTTTAGGGATTTTATGGGTTTTTAGGTTTTTAAAGGGTTTTAAGGGGTTCAGGGTTTTTATGTTCATTAAATAAATTTGTATTTTTGGGTTTTTTATGGGTTTTAATTGCTTTTGGGTATTTAAGGGTTTATTAGGATTATTTAGGGTTTCTAGGTTGTTATTATTCTAGAATATTTTAGGGCTTTTTATGATTCTTATGTGTTTTTTGGGATTTTGATTGTTTTTAGGGTTTTTTGGTTTTTTCGGTTTGTAGGGTTTATTCGATTTTTTTAGGGTTTTATGTTTTTTAGAGTTTTAAAACATTTTTGGTAGTTTAAAGGTTTTTCAGAGTTTTCCTATGTTTTTAGGGTTTTTTAGGTTTTAAGGGTTTTTAAGGTTTTTTCTGTTTTTATGGTTTTTTGGGGTTTTTGTGTTTTTAGGTTTCTGAGGTGTTTTAAGTGATTTTTGGTTTATAAATTTTTGTTAAGGGTTATAAGTTTTTTAGGTTTTTTTATTTTTTAAGGGTTTATTTAGGATTGTTATGGGTTTTTAGGGTTATTATGCATTTTGAGGGGTTTTGGGGTTTTTAGGTTTTTGATGGGGTTTTGTGTCTTTAGGGTTTTTCTTTTGAGTTTTTTGGGGTGCTTTGGGTTTTAGATAATTTTAAAATTTTAATGGTTTTAAGGGGATTTTAGTGTTTTTAGTTGGTTTTTTGGGTTTTTATGGGTCTTTATGTTTTTATGGTGTTTTGAGTTTTTTAGATTTTTTATGGGATTTTAGAGTTTATTAAATTTATTAGTGTTTTAAAGTGTTTATAGTGTTTTTTGTGGGTTTTAGTGTTTTTATTTGTTTTTAAAGATTTAGGGGTTTATATGTTTTTTAGGTTTTTTAGGATTTTTTTATAATTTTTAGTATAATGTATTTTTTTATCGGTTTTATGTATTTTTAGGTTTTTTAAGGCCTTCCTAGGATTTTCAGAGTTTTGAGGGATTTTAAAATATTTTGAGATTTTTTCGGTTTTTATGTATTTTAAGGTTTTTATATATTTTGTGGATTTTGTGGGGTTTATGGGGTATATATGGTTTTATGTTTTTTTTGGTTTTTAGGGTTTTTTAGGTTTTTAGGGTTTTTGAGGTTTATTAGAGTTTTTAAACATTTTTAGGTTTTTAAAGAGTTCTATTAGTTAATAGTGGGTTTTAATGTTTTTATGGTGTTTTATGGTTTTTTATGACTTTCAAGGGGTATTATGATTTTTGTGGATTTTAGTGTTTTTAGAATTTTTCATTTATTTTAGCATTTTCTAGGTTTTTTATGGCTTTAAGTGTTTTTATTTTTTATGGTTTTTTTATGGTTTTCAGGGTTTTAGGTTTGTTATGCTTTTACATATTTTTCTTGATTTTTATGATTTTTTTTTTGTTTTTTGGATTTTATGGATTTTGATGGGTTGTATGAGTTTTTAGAGTTTTAGGGGTTTTATGGGGTTTTTAGGATTTTTTTTGAGTTCTTTCGTGTTTTTATTGTTTTAAGAGTTTTTTGACCTTTTTAGTGGTTTAATGGGTTTTTACAGATTTTAGTGGTTTTTGAAATTTTATGGGTATTTAGGGTTTGTTTATGTTTTTTTGGGTTTTTTTTGTTTTTTTGGGATTTAAGTTTTAATAGTTTTTTAAGGGTTTTATAAGTTGTAGGTGTTTTTGGGTTTTAAGTGTTGTTATTTTTTTAAGGTTTTGTTCAGGTTTTCTGGGGCGTTTATGTTTTTTACATTTTTAGGGATCATTAGGGATTTTTAGTAATTTTATGGTTTTTAGGATTTTTAGGGATTTTGAGGGATATACGGTTCTCATGGTTTTTAAGGATTTTTTAATATTTTTAGGGTATTGATGATTTTATGGATTTTTTTATCATTTTTAAGGGATCAAATGGATTTAATTGTTTATATATTTTTTATGTAGTAGATTAATTTTTAGGTTTCTTAATGTTTTTAGTGGTTTTTATTATATTTAGGGATCTTAGGGTTTTTAGGGGTCTTTAGGGGTTTTTTTGTTTTCTAGTATTATTAGGGTTTTATGTGTTTGGGATTTTTTAAGGTTTTTATGGGTTTTCAGCAATTTTAGGGTTTTTAAGTGTTTTTACATTTTTAGGGATTTTCCACATTTTTAGGGGTTGTATTGTTTCTAGGGTTTTTAAGGTTTTTTTGGACATATAGATTTCTGTAGTTTTTTTGGGTTTTAGGGTTTTTTATTTTTTATGTTTTTAGTGTTTTTAGGGTTTTATGGTTTTTTGATGTTTTCAGGGTTTAAATGGTTTTTAGCGTTTTTACTGGATTTTTTTGGGTTTTTTTCCTTTTAGGGTTTTTAAGGTTTTAATGAGGTTTTATGTTTTTTAGGGTTTTTTTGGGTTTTAGGTATTTTTAGTTTTGTAAGTGTTTATTAGAGGTTTTTATTTTTTTAGGAGTTTTATACATTTTTAGGTATTTTTAGAAATTTTAAGGGTTTTATGGCTTTTCTGGTTTTTAGGGATTTTTAGAATTTTTAGGTATTTTACTCTTTTTTGGTTTTTCAATTTTTAGGGTTTTTTTAGTTTTTTATAAATTTTATAGTTTCTTATTATTTTCAACGTTTTAAGGGGTTTAAAAAGTTTTTATAGTTTTTGGTATATTTTTAGGGTATTTATGTTATTTTAGGTGGGGTTTAGTTTTTAGAGGTTTGTGGGTTTTTGGAAATTTTTAGATTTTTTGGGGTTTCATGCTTTTTAGGATTTAATGATTTCTAAGGGTTTTAATGGTTTTTAGGTTTTTTTTATTTTGAGGGGGGTGGTTGTATTTTATTCATTTTTAGAGTCTCTAGGAATCATTAGTGGTCATATGGTTTTTAGGGTCTTTATGTTGTTTCTGGTTTTTTGGTGTTTTTAGGATTTGTATTGAGTATTATAGTTTTTTGTGTTTTTTATCATTTGTTGGGGGAATACAGTGTTATTAGAGTTATATAATTATTTATGGTTTTTTGGAGTTTTAGGGTTTTGATGGTTTTTAGGGGGTTTGGTGTTTTGAGGGATTTTAGGGGTTTTTTTTGTTTTTTTTTTGTTTTTTATGGTTCTTTTAGTTTTTTATGGTTTTTAATGTTTTTAGAGTTTTTAACAAATTTATGGGTTTAGAGCGTTTTTAGATTTTTTAGATTTTTTTTATTTTTTAGGAATTTTATGGGTTTTGGGGTTTTAATGTTTTTTTGTGGTTTTTTGGCTTTTATGGGATTTTAGGGTTTGCGTGTCCTTTTAGGGTTTTAAGGGTTTTTAACATTTTATGTTTTTTAGTGGTCTTAAGTGCTTTTAGGTTTTTCTGTTTTTCATAAGGTATATCAGGGTTTCTTAGGATTGTTTTCTTTTTTGAGGGATTTTTTAGGATTCTTTTGGTTTTTATGGTTTTTAGGGATTTTTAAGGTTTTCATTATTTTTAGGGGATTTATGGTTTTTCTGGGTTTTTACGGGTTTGTTGTATTTTTTAGGATTTTAAAGGTTTTTTAAATTTTCTAATGTTCTTAGGGGTTTAAAAGGTTTTTATATTTTTTAGATAATTTTAGGCGTTTATGGTTATTAGGGTTATTAAATTTTTTGTGGTCTTTTAGGGTTTTTAGTTTTTTTTTGTTTTTAGGGGCTTATGGTTTTTTTTGTTTTAACGGATTTCTTAAGTCTTTTCAATTTTTCTAGGTTTTTTATATTGTTGTGGATTTATATGGATTTTATAAGTTTTTACGGGATCATAGGGGTTTTAGGGTTTTTATCATTTTTAGGTTTTTATGCATTTTAAGTGATTTAGGGTTTTATAGTTTTCTTAGTGTTTTAATTGTTTTAGGGTTTTTAACATATTTAGGGGTTTTGGGGATTTTTACGATTTTAATGGATTTTCAAGTTAATAGTAATTTTGATTATTGTTATGGTTTTTATTTGTTTTATTTTTTTTATAGTTTTTTATGTTCTTTGGGTTTTTAGGGGTTTAAAGGGGTTTTAGCAGGTTTTTAGGGTTGTTATCGGTTTTTACGGTTTTTAAGGTTTTAGGGGGGTTTTGGGTTTTTTGTGTTTTTTAGGGTATTATGGTTTCTTATGCTCTATGTTTTTTCAGGTTTTACATTTTTTTAGTTATTTATGGATTTCTTAGTGGTATTCTAGGATTTTGGTTGTTTTATGTTTTTAGGTATTTTTAGGATTTTTTTAGGAATTTTATGGTTTTTATGGTTTTTTGGGATTTTGATTGTTTTTTTTGGTTTTTAGTGATTTTAGGGATTTATGGTTCTATTTTTTTAGTATTTTTTTATGTTTTTAGGGTTTTTAAGGGGGTTTAGATTTTTTTTAATTTTTATGGGTTTTTAGTGTTTTTTAATGTTCTTAGGGGTTTAAAGGTGTTTTTAGAGTTTTTAGTGGTTTTTTCTGTAAGGCTGCTTTTAATGGGTTTTAGGGTTTTTAGGGGGTTTAGTGTTTTAATGTTTTTATGGGTTTAGTGGTTTTTAGGTGTTTTTAGGGGTTTTAGGTTTTTATATTCTTTTATTTTTTATGGGTTTTTAGTGTCTATAGGTTTTTAGTGTTTTCTTTGCATTTTATGGTTTTTTGGTTTTTTTTATTTTTAAGGGATTTTTAGTAATTTATTATGATTTTATGGGGTTCTATGGTTTTTAGGGATTTTGAGGGTTTTTAGGGTTTTATAATTTTTTTAGGCAAGGAAGATTTAGGGCCAAGCTACTCCTAGTCCCTCCAAAATGTATATAAAAGAACGACAACCCAAACAAATGGAGGGATAAGATCAAATAACCCACACCCAAAATCCCCCAACACCCCCCCAAACCCAGTTCCCAACAACACCTAAAAAACAAAAAAAAGACACCAAATAGGAAAAATCAGTCAATTTTGCTGCCAAATTCATGCACCAGGCCCGCACCATAAAGACCATCACTTGAGTACACTCCAACAGCCACCTCAGTAAAGTAGTAGTAATATTCTACCCTAGTGTCTATGGATTCACATCCTGACTCAAAACCCTCCCAATGTCCACGAAACCACAATTATTTTTTCGAAAACCTCTACTGTTTAGTAGATCTCAAAGGCTTATCCTTCCTATTGACTTTCAGTTTCATCTTCGCCACCCTAGAAGTCTCTATGGGCCTTGGGAGAGATGAATAGTCAGTCCCTCCTCTACCTTTGTTGGGGGGGGGGGGCATAGATGACCCTATCTTCCAGAGCTTCTCTCTCATAAAGGGCTTCGTCACTGGACACACCATCCTTGCACTCTTCAAATGACGCACCAGAGGCATTCCCATGTTGATCCCTTTCTCTCAAGAATCGGGCCATATTAGCATTTATCCTACAGTCATCTCCAGCAAATCTCTCCCCTAGTCTTCAATCCTCATCCTCGATGGGGAAAAATTTCCATTCCACCACCACCATGTCAAGTTGGAAAAAACAATGATCTTCAGTAGATGGGACTACATGAACTACCATGGCCTTCAGCAAGGCCAGGCTCAGGCCTTCTTCACCAATTCAGTTATCCATCCCCGACAAAGGACTTCTAGCCAGGTCCTCCGCATTGTCTGTAACATCCTTATCACTTTGGGGAAATGGAAAAACCCCCTTCCACCCATCCCAAAAAAACACCACTCTCTGCATGCATCACCACTGGATCATCCAAGCTCCGATCAGGGGGTCCCTCCTCAAACTGTTGCCCCACCAACATTAACTCATTCCCAAAAATAAACATCTCTTTCCCAATCCCAGCTATCTCCACCTCTCCATCAACCTCCCATTATTCATACCCCCCTACTCAGCTACATCACCTTCTAACACAGTCGAGGAAAACTCTTCAAACCTGTTATTCAAAGTAACATCATATTAAACTAACAAATGGCTGCCTCTTGGATACCCACTACTCCTCTTCCAGTCCAGTGCAACACCATCAAAGGGTTGCATCAGGGTGTTCCCCTTGTACCCAGACCCAGACATGTCACCCTACTCAGCATACTTCCCCTACTTCTATCCCACTCCTATCATCTCGTCACTTTCATCATGCACACCGCTTCATGTCATAGCAACCCCTTCATCCGAGGACACCACCTCAGTACTGCCACATCCCAAACCATAAGAATTCCTATACATATTCAAACACATTCCATCTAAATCCACCACTAAAACACCTGTATCCTTCCAAACCATCAAATACTTTCTAAGCTACTCAAAAACCATACCAACTGATGGATATGTGGGAAGATCCCCAGACATACTGTTTTATCTTTCACCTCTACCATTTCATGGTTGCACTCACCAAAACTTTCATGTGCCAAATGTGCATCATCCCAATCACTAGAGCCACAACCTCGTGTCTTATTACAATGCCCAAACATACATCATGAAGAATAGAATTCATCCCACAATTTAAACACAAATGTTTGCTTCCATCGAAGCTCCTCACCCACAACAATCCAAACAAAATTAGTTGGATGTTTAAAAGATTCAACCTCAATAAAATCCCTCGGATCAACTAGATGACAGAGATCCCTTTCCAGGATATCCACACGAAGAAACCTCCCCACCATATTCACTAACATTGAAATTATATAGAAATTTTGGAAAGATATGGGGACTTTAGGGAATCTAACCCAAGTCACAAACATTGAGGAGTCTCAATTAAGACGAAAGTGAAAATTCCATCCAGAGATGGAGAAGTGAGTGACACTATAGCTTTTGGGGGCCGCGGACCAAGAAAGAATGAGATCTTCCACATATGTGAAGAAAATCATGATGTGTTCACTGTCAACAATCCCCAATGTTTCCAAATCATGAAGGTCCTAGTGTTCAAACCTTTCAAAATTTTCCACTAGGTGACACCACTTAATGAAACTTGCAATCAGTGTCAGACGATGTAGCGCAAAGGCTTAATTGAACTCCTAGATTGATAGAAAAAGTTACACACAAACTTCAAAGAGTTAAGGAACCTTAGTAAAGAGCTCCGTTCGTAGAAAAGTGTCCAGAAGATCAGGAGATAATAAAGGAGTGAAATAGATATTGTTATTGAGAACCAGTAGAGCCCCCCCCCCCCCAACAGGTGAAAGGGAAGGCTATGAGATCTCTATTGTCTTCAACCTGCAAGGGGAGTGGAGTAGACATCACGCAGAATCAAGAGAGATATTAAGGCCTCCATCTTAGAGTTTTTAAAATTCTTATGGGTTTAAATTATTTTTAGGCTATTACATTTTTCTTATAAATATTCTGGGTTTTAGGGTTTTTTCATTTTTTTGGGAGTTTTAGGATTTTTTTAGGATTTTTATTGTTTTTTGAGATTTTTTGGGTTATGAGGGTATTTATGGTATTTATGATTTTTTTGGGTTTTTATGTGTTTTTATTTTTTAGGGTTTTGAGTTTTTTTAATAGTTTTAACATTTTTAGGGGTTTAAATAGTTTGTTGAGTTTTTATTATTTTTAGGGGTTTTATAGAATTTTTTGGGTTTTTAAGGTTTATAGAGGTTTATATGGATTTTAGGGGGTTTTAGTGTTTTTAAGGTTTCTTAGAGTTTTAGAATATTTTTAGTTCCATTGGGTTTCTATGTGTTTTTATGGTTTTAAGGTTTTATTAGGGGTTTTGACAGTTTTTAGTGTTTGTATGTTTTTTTTTGAATTTTTGGGTGTCTTTTTTTCATTTTTAAGGGTTTTTAGGGTTTTAGGGTTATTTAATTCTACTGGGTTCTTATGGTTTTTTATAATTCCTCATGTATTAAGGGTATGAAATGTTTTTTTTTTGTTTTTAGAGATTTTTATGGGTTTTATGAATTTTTTATGTTTTTACGGGTTTTAATGCGTTTTATTGTTTTTAGGGGGGTTTAGGGTTGTTAGTGTTTTAATTTCCTTTTTTGGGTTTTTAGAGATTTTAGGCTTTTTATGGGTTTTAATAATTTTTAGGTTTTGAGTATTACTTATAGTTTTTTAGGTTTTTTATGGTTTTTATATTTTTATGGATTTTGTATTTTTTTTTTTTTTTTGTATTTTTATATATTTATAGGTTTTTATTGTGTTTTATTATTTTATGGTTTTTGGGTTTTTTTTGTTATTTGGTGTTCAAAAAGTTTTTTAGTGTATTTTAATTTTTAAGGGGTCTAAAGGGATTATAGAGATTTTAGTAGTTTTAGGGTTTTTATGGGGTTTTATGGTTTTTTTGCTTTTTAAGGATTTTTAGGGTATTTAGGGGTTTTAAGATCTTTTAGGGGTTTTAGTTTGTTTAGGGTTTTTAGGGGTGTTAATTATTTTTAAGTTGTTAATGTGTTCCTAAGGGTTTTTGTGATTTTTTATGTTTTAGTTATTTTTAGGTCTCTTAAAAATTTTATGTGTTCTTAGTGTTTTTAGTGTTTTTAGGGATTGTTAGGGATTTTGTGTTTTTAGTGTTTTAAGAAGTTTTAGATTTATTATGTGTTTTTTCTGTTTTGTGGGATTCAGTGTTTTCTAGGGGTGTTTTTGGTTTTTCTGTGTTTTTAAAATTTTAGGGGATTTGGGCTATTTATGGTCTTTATTTTTCTTAGGGATTTCGATGGATGTTTTTAAGTTATTTATGGTTTTTTGGGATTTTATGTATTTATTTTAATTTATTAGGGTTTCTTTGGGGTTTTTAACATTTTCTAGTGTTTGATGGTTTTTAAAGTTTTAGTGGTTTTTAGTGTTTTTATGTGATTTTTGTATTTTTAGTCTTTCTAGTTCATTTTATGGTTTTCTATGTTTCCAGGGGTTTTATTGTTTCTATGGTTTTTAGTGTTTTTAGGTTTTTAAGGATTTTAATTATTTTAGTTTTGTACATGTTCCTATGTGATTTTAGGGTTTTAGGGTTTGTTACATTTTATGGTTTTCTTTGCATTTTTATTATTTCTATGGTTTTTAGGGTTTCTATGGATTTTTAGGATTTTATGGTTTTAATGGTATTTTTGGGGTTTTAGGTTCTTTTTAAGTTTTTAGGTTCTTACATGTTTTTATATTTTTTTAATTTTTTTATGGGTTTAATGTTCTGTTAGAGTTTTTTGTGAGTTTTATGGATTTTATTGGGTTTTAGGGGGTTTTAATGTTTTAGGGGTTTTTACAATTTCTATGTGGTATAAGGTTTTTAGGATTTTATAGGGTTTTAGCATTTGTTTGTTTTATGGTTTTAAGTGTTTTTAGGTTTTTATGGTTTTCTTATATTTTTTCATGGTTCTGGGTCTTTTATGTTTTTAAGAATTTTTAAATATTTTTTAGGATTTCTGTGGGTTTTTAGAGTTTTTTTTCGATTTTGGAGGTTTTATGGTTTTTATGGTTTTAGGATTCTTGGTGTTTTTATGGGTTTTAGGGATTTTAATTTTTTTAGATTTTTATGGTTTTCTTATAGGTTTTATATGGTTTTTACATTTTAGGTATTTTTTGGGATTTTTAAGGATTTTAATGGTTTTGAGTTTTGGGGGTTTGGGGGGGGGGGGGTTAGGGGTCTTAGGGTTTTAAGGGGTCTTTTTTAGTTTTGGGTTTTTTTAATGTTTTTAATGTTTTAATGGGTTTTAGATTTATTTAATATTTTAGGGGTTTCAAGGGGTTCTAGAGTTTTTAGTGGTTTTTATGGTTTCTTTGGGTTTTATGGTTTTAGGGGGTTTTATACTTTGTTTGAGTTTTTAGTGTATTTTAGGGTTTTGTATGTTTTTCAGGTTTTTAGGGTTTTTATGTTTTTTAGGTTTAAAATAATTTCTTAGTGGATTTCAAGGTTTTATGGGTTTTTAGGTTTTTAGAGATTTTTCGATATTTTTCTTATTTTTATGGTATCTAGGGTTTTTAGATATTTTGGGTGTTTTAGGGTAATTAGGGGTTTTTTGAATTTCTTATGTTTTTATTAGTTTTAACTATTTTTAGGTTTTTATGGTTTTCTTTAGGGTTTTAACAGGT
Source organism: Viscum album (assembly GCA_963277665.1). NCBI lineage: Eukaryota > Viridiplantae > Streptophyta > Magnoliopsida > Santalales > Viscaceae > Viscum > Viscum album. The sequence goes on from OY728141.1 coordinate 145,995,925, forward strand.
TTTTAATGCTTTACGTTTTTAGGAGTTTTTAGTATTTTTTTGGATTTTATGGTTTTAGGGATTTCGATGGTTTTTAGGGTGTTTAGGGTTTGCATGTTTTTTGTGTTTTTGAGTTTTTCTTGATTTTTAATGGTTTTTAAGGGTTTTATGGTTTATAATCATTTTTATGGGTTGAAATGGTTTTTAGTGTTTTAGTGGGTTTTAGGGTTTTTACATTTTTTAGGGGTTTATGTGTTTTATGGGTATTATGGTTTTTAGGGTTTTTAGGCATTTAGGGGTTTTAAGTGTTTTAAGGATTTTAGGATTTTTTAGGTTTTTTTAGGTTTTTAGGGACTTTTTACATATTTATGGATTTTTATGGGATTTTTGGTGGTTTGTGTTTTTTGGGCTTTTAGAGATTTTTAATATTTTTTGGGGTTTTAGCATTTTTTATGGTTTTTTAGGGTTCTTTTATATTTTTATGGTTTTTAAGTTTTTATAATTTTTTCATGTTTTTAGGGGTGTAATATGTTTTTATATTTTTTTTAGTTGGTTTTTAGGGTTTTTATGTTTTTAGGGGATTTATGGTTTTTTTTGGATTTTGGGTGTTTCTTATATTTTATAATTTTTTATTTTTAGGGGTTTTAAGTGTTTTTTGGTTTTTAGGTTTTTCTTATGGTTTTCATAGTTTAATGGGTTTTTATGGTTTTAGGGATTCTTATGTTTTTTAGGATTTTTAGGGTTTTTCGGGATTTTGAGGGGTTTTAGGGGGTTTAGGAGTTTTATGGTTGTGTCTTTTTTTATGTTTTTTTAAAACAAATTAGGTTTTAAGGAATTTTATAGATTTAAATCATTCTTAGGGGTTTAAAAGGTTTTTATAGTTTTTTGTGTTTTTTTGTTCTTATGGGATTTTAGGGTCTTTCATGGTTTTTAGGGATTTTATGGTTTTAATGGGGTTTAGGGTATTTAGGGTCATTTAGGATTTTTATCATTTATAGTGGTTTTATATTTTTATGGTTTTAATGGGGGTTTTCCTAGTATTAATGTTTATTTATGTTTTTTTATAAATTATAGGTATTTGTTAGGATTTTTATGGTTTCTTAAGGATTATATGGATTTTGAAAGTTTTAAGGTTTTAGGGTTTTAAAGGTTTCCTAGGTTTTTAGGGGTTTTATGTTTTTTAGGGTTTTAAGGTTTGTTAGGGGTTTTGAGGAGTTTTAGTGTTTTTTAAATTTTTTTTGGATTTCATAGATTTGTTAGGATTTTATGTTTTTATGGTTATTTTGGATTTTGAGGGTTTTTAGGTTTTTTGTGTGTTTAGGTTTTTTATGTTTTTTGGGGGGTTGTTTTTTTAGGGTTTATAATGTTTTTATATATTTTTTAATATTTTTTTGGGTTTAAATTATTTTTTGAGTTTTAGTGGTTTGTTGGTTGTCATGGGTTTTATAGTTTCTTAAGGTTTAATGATTTTCAGGGATTTTACGGTTTTTATGGTTTTAGTTTTTTTATGGATTTAAAGTGATTTTTATTTTTTTTAGGATTTTATTATTGTTTTAAGGTCTTTAGGGTTTTTTTACGTTTTAGGGATTTTAAAGAATTTTTTAGGATTATACGGTTTTTAGGGTGTTTAGGGATTTTGAGGGTTTTTTATTTGGTGGGGGTGGGATTTTTGGTTTTTTTGGGGGTTCAGGGGGGCCTTTTATGTTTTTAGGGGTTTAAAGTTTTTTTTATAGTTTTTAATTTTTTAGTGGTTTAAAGGGTTTCTATTGTTTCTAGTGGTTTTTATGGGTTTTTTGTGTTTTTAAGGTTTTGATCAATTTTTAGGTTTTTATGGGTTTTAAGAGTATTTAGGTTTTTAATGTTTTCTTAGGGTTTTGTTGGGTTTTGGAGCTTTTTGTTCATTTTTAGTGGTTTTTATGGGTTTCTATTATTTTTAGGGAATTTTATTGGTTTTAGGGGTTTTATGGTTTTATTTTTTTGGTTTTCAGGGTTTCATTGAGTTTTTTAGGCTTTATGTTTTTTAGAGTTTTTTTGGGGTTCAAAGGGTTTTTAGAATTTTTAGTGGTTTATGGTTTTAATTATTTTAGAGGGTTTAAAAGTTTTTTATTCGGTTTTATAGTTTTAATAGGTTTTTTCTGTTTTTAGGGATTTTAGCATTTTTAGGGGTTTAAGCGTTTTATGTGTTTTTAGGTTTTAGGGTTTTTATGGGATATTCGTGGTTTTTTATTTTTTTTTAATTTTCTTTAGGTTGTTTTTGATTTTTTTAGGATTTTATTGTTTTTAGAGTTTTATAGATTTTTAAGGTTTTAGGGTTTTATTATTTGTTTTGTTTTAGTGTTTTTTATTTTTAAGGTTTTTTAAAGTTTTTATAGTTTTTGAAAATTTTTAGGAGTTTGCCGATTTTTTAGAGTTTCTAGTCAGTTTTAACAGTCTTTATAAAGGTTTGGGGTTTATTAAATTTTTTAGGGGTTTATATATATTTTTTTGGGTTTTTAGGGTTTCTACCATTTTTTAGTTTTTATGGGTTTTTATGTGTTTTAGGTTTTTAAGGTTTTCTTTAGGGTTTCTTGAAGTTTTAGGGGTTTTTGCATTTTAGGTATTTTTTAAGATTTTATTGTTTTTAGGGTTTTTAGGGATTTTGGGAGATTTTATGGGTTTTAGGGTATTTTAGGGTTTTGGTATTTTAGGGTTTTTTGAGTCTTTAGGGAAAAGAAGGCGTGGGGCCAAGTAGAAGGCTTGGTCCCTCAAGTGTATAAATGAAAAATAAAGTACAAGTCATTACAAGGGGGACTTATGAAACCGGGTACGGATAGCACCCTTCATGTCTGAATCCACAATTTATGAACAAAAAGAGGGAGAAACAAAAGACCACCATGAGCAGCGTTCTTCAATAGCATTCTTAGAAAGCACATCAGCCACCATATTGACTTCCCTGTATGCATGGGTGATCTTAAGAACCAGATTTTTGGATAAACTAATGCAATCAATCCATTGGAGTAGAAGCCTCCAGGGAACCGTCCTTGAATTTTGATGAAAGGCCTCAACCGCGAGCATGGAATCAGTCTCAATCCAGAGTTGCTTCGAACCAAACTGGTTTGAAAACCGCACCACCTTGATAATATCCCAAAGCTCTACTTCATAAGCACAACCAATTCTGATGAAGTGGTAAAAGGTGCCCTTGAAGAAACCTCTATAAGTACGGAAGAAGCCACCATAGCCCGAAGGCGCTGGAGAGCCTATTGTCGCACCATCAACATTGACTTTGATCCAAGAAGGGATAGGTGGAATCCATCTAATTGACTTCACCACCAAAGGTTTTTTCCACCTACCAAAGACACCAAGAGTGCAGAGAGTGATGAGGTCAGTAAAGCAATTGTTCATCGCACCTGTTTGAATGCCCCCAGCCATCCGAACAGCAGAGTGTATGGCAAGAATACCCTCATGAAGGGAGCTTGACTTATTCCGGAACATAGTAGAGTTTCTAGAAGCCCATATAAAAGCCACAATGGCTGCCGATGCAGCAAGAAGAAGATCTTAAATTTACTCCCTGTACCTTGATTCCGTGATGAGAGACATCATCTGAGCAAAGTTTCTATCTAAGGGTAGTTAAAGACCAAAGACATCCTGCATGTACTTCCACATACCATAGGCAAGCTTGCATTCAACAAAAATATGCTGCACGTTTTCAGCATCCTATATGCATATACAGTAGGCCTAAACAAGATGAAAACCAACTTTTTGAATTTGGCCACGTATGGGCAGCCGATTCCTCTAGATATTCCAGAGGAGCAGAAAATGTCTAGGAGGAATAAAATGGCATTTGTATCTCATGAGCCATGAGGGGGGATCCATCCCTTGCCGGCATTTGTGATTGTAAAAGTCCTTTGCAGTAAGCAGGCCAGTCAGGTTTGGTTTCCAGATAATTGTATCATAATCCATGTAACTGTAGAATTGAATCTCAGAAATGATATGGGAAGGTAAGATCCCAGCCAGCTCCGGCAGTCTGGTGTTGAGTTCATTAATGGACATGTGTTGCAAGCCATGCGGAACCTGCATAGATTCATGTAGCGGACTCTTGAGCCATGGGGTGAGCCAACAATTCAAGTTGGATTTCCTCGAGACATCCCAGGTATATTGAGAGATGATGTACTTATACGAGGATTTAACCGTTGACCAGACAGAGGAGAGAATGTACCCAGTATAACCATTGCACAATTTCCCATTAAAACGTTCTTTAAGAAATTCCAACTCACCCTCTCTGTGTGTGAAAGGATTCCAAGTGAATTTGGCCAACAATTCATCATTGTAGATCATGAGATCCTTAATTCCTAGCCCACCCATTTCAAGTGGTTTGATACACTCCTTCCAGGAAACGGTTATAAATTTCCTTTCATTAATACAGCATGTCCATGAAAAGTTCCGGATCATGGATTGGAGGGATTTAATTAGGCTAACTGGACACTTATAGATGTAGAAGGTATGAGCAAACATTGAGGTGACAATAGAATTGATAAGACATATCCTTCCTGCTTGTGAGAGGGTCTTGCCCTTCCATTTGGCAAGCTGCTGAGTGATATTAACAGAGATGCTTTCAAGATGACAATGCTTAACCATCCCCCAAAATAAGGGATCCCCATGATAATTGAAAGGCAGGGATCCTTTTTTGACACAAAGGCATCTGACAATCTTGTTATGTCTCATAGTATAGCTCCTTTTCCCAAACACAATAGATGATTTACTCCAACTAATGGCTTGTCCAGCAACTGCCTCATAATGAGCGAAGATTTTCCGGATAGAAGATATGTGAGTTTTTTAAATTTTTATGGTTTTGATGGGTTTGTATAGTATTTAATGGGTTTTAAGGGGTTTTCATGATATTTAGGGGTTTTAGGGGATTTTATGATTTTTAGGTGTTTTATGGTCTTTTTGAGTTTAGGGTTTTATCATTTTTAGGTTTTTAGGGGTTATAAGTGATTTTTAGTTTTTAAGGTTTTATTAGGGTTTCAAGATATTTTTAATTTTTTTATGTTTCTTGGGATTTTTAGGGAATTTTTACGTTTTTATGGGGTTTTATGGTTTTTAGAAATTTTGAGGCATTTTAGGGGTTTTAGGGTTTTTATATTTTTTTCTGGTGCTCTAGGGTTTTAAATGGTTTTTCGATTATTTATATTTTTTATGGTTTTTAGAGTTTTTAGTGGGTTTTAAGTTTTTATGGGGCTTTAAGGGTTTTAATGTTTTTTGGTGGTTTATGGACTTTTGAGTTTTTAGTGTTTTTTTGGGAGTTTTAATAATTTTTAGGTTTTTAATATTTTCTTATTATTTTTCTATGTTTTTTGGGTTATTTACATTTTTAGGTATTTTGGGTTTTTTTTCTTTTATTGTTTTTAGGGTTTTTATGGATTTTGGTGGATTTGGGGGGTTTTAGAGTGTTTTGGGTTTTGGGATTTTTAGTGTTTTTAGCGTTTTTAGAATTTTTTAGTGGTTTTAGTGTTTCAAAGTTTTCTTTGGGATTTTTAGGGTTTCTTATGTGTTTTTGGGGTTTTATTGTTTTTAATGGTTTTTATTGATTTTGAGGGGTTTTTGGGTTTTTATGATTTTTATGGGTTTTAAGTATTTTTTTAGTTTTTTAGGATTTTTATAGTTATTTAGAGTTTTTTAATGTTTTTAGGGTATTAAAGTGTTTTTAAAAAAATTACTAGTTTTAGGGTTTTAATGTGTTTTAGGGTTTTTAGGTTTTTATGGGTTTTATGTGTTTTTTGGTTTTTATGGTTTTATTAAATTTTTCTTCATTTTTAGGTTTTTTAATTTTTTTATAATTTTTAGGGATTTTAAGATTTTTATTATTTTTTAGGGGTTTTAGGTATTTTTAGGGTTTTTGGGTTTTGGGGTTTTTAGGAGGTTTTAGGTTTTTTACATTTTTTAGAATTTTTAAGGTTTTTCAGGGTTTATGTTTTTTTTTGGTTTTTATGTTTTCTTAGGGGTTTTCATGATTTTTATGATTTTTGGCATTTTTAGGTATTTTTAGGTCTTTTTTATGATTTTTATGGATTTCTAGGGGTTTAGGTGTTTTGAGGTTATTTTTGGATTTTGTGGGGTTTTATAGTTTTTTGTTTACTTTTTATGGATTTTAAGGGTTTTTAATGTTCTTTAATGTTTTTAGGGGTTTTAAGGTGTTTTATAGTTTTTAGTGGATTTTAGGGGTTTTATGGGTTTTTAAGATTTTTAGGTTTTTTACAGTTTTTAGGGGTTTATTGGTTTTATGGTTTTTAGTGTTTATTATTTTTTGAGTATTTTTTTAGTGTTTTAGGTTTTTATTCATTTCATCACGTTTTTAGGGTTTTTCAAAATTTTAATTATTTTTGAGATTTTTAGGGTTTTTTATTATTTTTATGGTTTTTTGGGGTTTTGGGGAATTTAATATTTTTTATCTTTATTTGAGTATTTTGGGTTTTTTAATATTTTTTTAAATTTTCTAGGGTTTTATGGTTTTTTTAGTTTTTTAAAAAATATTAGGGGCATAAAGGGTTTTTACGGTTTTTAGTGGGGTTTTAGCGGTTTTATGAATTCTTAGGGGTTTTAAAGGTTTTTAGGGGTTTTATGGGTTTTAGGGGTTTTAGTCCCTTTTAGTGTTTTTATCATTTTTTTGTTTTTTTTGGGAGTTGGTTTAATTCTTTTTAGGTGTTTAATGATTTATTAGGGTCTTTTGGGATTTTTAGAGTTTTATTACATTTTTGGGATTTTTTGGGATTTTTTGGGATTTTTATGGATTTTGAGGTCTTTTAGAGATCAGGGGGTTTAGTGTTTTTAGGTTTGTAGGTATTTTTAGTGTATTTAGGGTTTTAATTTTGTATTAGGGGTTTTCCAGGTTTTAAGGATTTTTTACATTTTAAGAAATTTGTAAGGATTTTTTAGGATTTTATATTTTTTTATGGTTTTAGGGATTTTTTCTTTTTTAGGATTTTTAAGGATTTTTAGAGTTTTTTGTGCATTTTATGGGTTTTATGGTTTTTTTAGGTTTTGGAGGGGTTTCTGCGTCTTTCACAGTTATTAGCTTTTTCTAGGTTTTTAGGGGTTTTAAGTTTTTTTTAGAATTTTATGGTTTTCTCAGGGGTTATCCATGTTTTTATGGTTTTTTACATTTTTACGGTTTTTTTGAATTTTGTTAGTATTTTTATAGTTTTAGTTTTTTTTGGAATTTTTAATTTTTTTTGGGGGGGGGGGGTTAGGGGTTTTAGGTTTTTTAGGGGTTTCAGCCTATTTTTGGGTTTTCTAGGGTTTTAAATGTATTTAGGTTTTTATGGATTTCGTAGTATTTTCCATGTTTTTTAATGTTTTTAGGTATTTATTGTATCTTTTTTGGATTTTTTTAATGGTTTTTAGGGATTTTGAGGGTTTTCAAAATTTTTAGGGGATTTATGGGTTTTCTTTGAATTATAGGGATTATATGGGGTTTTAAATGTTATTTAAAGTATTTAGGTGTTTTAAGGGTTTTTAGAGTTCCGTAGGGTGTTTAAAGTTTTTATGGAGTTTTAGGGTTTTTTTATGATTTTTAGTGATTTTATGGTTTCTAGGTTTTTTATTGTTTTTATGGTTTTTTGGGTTTTTAGGTTGTTCAGGGGTTGTATGTTTTTTTTTGTTTTTAATGTTTTATTAGGCTATAATGACCCTACTGTTCTTGCACTAAAATTATATCATTTTAATGATAAACAACATAAAATCATTACATGACTAGGATCCAAATGTTTAGTGACTTGGGAAAACTAGGATCATACATAAGATTTACAACATAAGACATAAACATTCATTTAATTCATTCTTCTCTATCTTCTTATTGTATCTTTAAATCACTTTAGTAAAACTAGTCACCATAAGATATACATCAATGATGTGTGAGTTGAAATCCTAGTAAGAAAATATATAAGAACATGAGACAACATAAAATGGGGTGAGTATAATCATTATTATAACATAGGCATAGGATCATAATCATGAGAGGAAGCATTTAGAGCAGTCTTAGAATGTGTCAATGCATAAAAATGAAACATCATGTCTTATTGGTCAACTTCCACACATAGTTGTGAAAAAATATAGCATCATGTTAATTCATATTTCTCTTCACTCATTACTTTCTTCACATTACTCAATGCATTGGAGCGCTATATAATTCCAGGCACGCCCGTCACATCATAACATAAACATTGTGCTAAATGATTCTGAGCACTCTTGTCACATCATATCATTTAAATTATCATGCATCCCACATAGAAAATATATCAATCATGAACATAAATTACCCATGTAATGGAAAGGGTTTCATATCATAACCATACATTCATAAACTTTGGGTTCACAAATGAAAGGGTGAATAACATACTTGATAAAACATCATCAACCATAAGTTAGAAGTAAATGTGTGTTTTGAAAGAATAGTTCTTTAGGAAAATCTTATTTTTTTCATAAATCATATGACAAACATGTTTATCCTAGAAAATATAAGATAATGATAAAGAAATTATATTTAAGGAATAACCATACTAAAAATGGGGTGAAAGAGGGAAAACCCAAAGAAAGAGAGTTGGGTTCGAGAAATCCCCTTACCTTAATTATCACTTAATTTCGTCTCTTTTACACCTACTGAATAATAAACTTATGTGTATCAATGAAATGTTCCAGAAGATAATTATAGTCATTTTATAAAAATATTTATCAATTATATTCATTGTATTATATATCTTAATTTCTGTCGATGAAATTGAAGCGTTTTCATATAATATTTTACTTAAAAATTTCCCATCTCGCAACGATTTTGCTATTTTATTAAATATAAAATATAAATTAGTATAATTTATCTGTAACCATATAAGACATTTAATTTTATATTAATATATTATATACAATATATATTGCATATGCATGAAGGAAGTTATAACAATTATATTGGAAACATCTCTGTTGGTGGTTAGTCGACCTTTAACTGGACGTTGTCAATAGAGATGGAAAAGGAAGTATGAAATTTATATTTTTCATTAATAAAATAATTAATGTAGGTTAAAATCACAAATATAATGTTAACATACTGTATAATCAATTTTTTAGCATTTGGTTTTGAAATGGAGAGGGTAAAAAGAAAAGAGAGAATATTTAATAGAGACTTACTCTCTTCTTGGTGTAGCTTCTCTTGCACCAAACTATAACTCGATCAGTGATTGGAGTTATAGGATTCCATAACGTCCCTAGGTATTCTATGTGTCTTGTTAGGGAGTATTTGGGAAGATATTTGGCTTAGTAATAGATGGGAGGGGTGGTTTTCTAAGGGATGGGAGAGGGGTTATTTATACTTGAGGAGGGGGTACTTTTACAAAAAAATATTAAATAAAATAATATTTCAAAGGTTTTACTTGTAATAGTTGTTTATTAAAATATAAATCTTATATTAATATAATATAATTATTTTTAGACTTTAAACCATATTTATATTTTTAATTCATTATGTTATTATAAGAAAAGTGAAAACGAGAATATGATATTTTAAGGAAGCACTTTTGAGTTTAGGTTTTGGAAAGTTCTTTTTAGGTTTATAAAATGAGTTTATTGTATTTTAAGGAAACATTTAAGAAATTAAAAAAACCATGGCTGAGCCTGATGTTCTATAAAATATTATGTCACCTTTACATCATGAGTGATGTAATTTAAGGTATATCAGTTATGTAAAAAACAGTATTTTTACTATTCACCTGAAAATTGAAGTATTTTATAAAATTTCCAAAATAATTACCCTTGGAACATTTAGACCTTCTGATTTAAAAAATGGAAACCATTTTATGAAAATAATTTTCTAAATATTATAAATTTAATTTTTATTTAAAATAATCATTTATTTGAAAAATTATCAATTTTAAAATTATAACTGATTTTATAACACTTTGAAATATTATTTAAGCCCTCATAAAATTATATTTTAATCATAAGACATCAAAGTATTAATTTATGAATATATTTTATGAACATAAAATTTCTTTTAAAATTTTTAATTAATCATAAAGTTGTAATTAAATATTTATGACTTACAAAAAATATTAAACACTTAATTAATAATTTTTAAAACACCTTTTTACTTATACAATGATATAAATATATCATAATTTCATTTATAATTTTCAAAAATTTTATTTATACTTTAATGGGTGTGGGTACTATTCATTTTGTTGGTTTACTATTCATATGTTTCATATTATTATTCTTAAGCTAATGTTACTGTTTCATTAGTATAGGTTCCTTACCATCTTTAAAAACTTATTATTTCATTAATGGATAATTTATAAAGCTTTTATTATGGTCTATAAGTGATTTTACGTGATTTATACTATATGAAATTATTATAAGAAGGTAGAAATTCCATTGATAAAAGTTTTGGTCAGCACATTTTCCCCCCTTTTAAAATTTCACCCTCAAAATTTCGTTTTACCTAAACAAGTGAGGGTACTTCTTCTTCATCACCTCCAATGGTTCCCAAGTTCCTTCTTCATACTTATAGTTCCTCTACAACACTTGGACAAGGTGGGTTATCTTTTTGCGTAGATCCTTATATCTTTGGTCTAGAATTTTTACTGGCTACTCCTCATAAGAGATATCATCTTCCAAGTATACTACCTATGAGTTTAGTACATGTGAGTGATATGATATGTACTTCCTCAGGAGTGATACATGAAACACGTCATGAACTTGACCCATATTCCTTGTAAATGCAAGCTGATTGGCCACAACTCCTTTGCAATAAAGGATCTCAAAGGGGCCAATGCACCATGGCCTTGGGTTCCCTTTATGTTCAAACCACATGACTCTCTTCCATGGTGATATTTGAATGAAGTCTTTCTCTCCAACATTGAACTCCAAGCCCCTTTAATGGTTATCTGTATAGATTTTTTTCCTATGATATTATTTTATATGTTTCTAGATGACTTGAACCTTATCTATCTTCTCTTGCACAAGATCAGGTACAAGTAGCATACTTCCATAAACTTTATCCCAACTGGTTGGAGTTCAATATCACTTTTCATACAGATCTTTTTATAACACTATCATAATACATGATTTTATGATATTGTTGTATGAGAACTCAACCAATTGGAGATGTTAATCCCATCCTAATTTAAATTCTAACGAATAAGATCTTAGAATATCTTCGAGTGACTGAATATTCCGTTCAGATTGGACATCATTTTGGGGGTGATAGGCATGATGAAACTTAATTCAATACTCAATACATATTCAAGAATCCTCTATAATTTATATGTGATCCTTGTATCATGATCAGAGACAATTGAGAGTGGAACTCTATGATGTATCACTACTTCCTTCACATATATTTTTATATGATTTTCAAGTGAGAGGTCTTCCTGAATAGTGATAAAGTGGGAAGTCATAGTGAGTCGGTCCACCACAACCCATATTGCATTATTTCCTTTTGCTATCTTTAGGAGTCCTCTGACAAAGTCTATAGTGACATTCTCCAATTTCCACATGGGTATAGAAAATTGTTACATCATCCCATTAGACAATTTTTTTTCTCTACTTTAACATGCTTACATATCAAGCACCTTGAGATATACGAATCAATCTTCTTCTTCATGTTATCCCACCAAAAGTGTTCTTGGAGATCAAAGTATATCTTGGTACTCCCCATATGGATAGATAATGGTGTGATATGTGAATTGTCAAATAGGTCATTCTTTATCGCAGGTGAAGAAGGAAAAAATCCTTATTCAAAACTGAATCATACCATCATCATCGGTATGAATCTATTATAGCTTCTCTTTTTTTATTCATTCACATTATTTTTAACTCCAGATCATCCATTTTTTCCTCCTTAATCTTCTCTTAGTCAGATGATTATAAAATCATTTTGTAAATTTAGGATTTATTCCTTGTTATTATGATTTCCAAACCCATCCTTTGCATGTCCATGAAGGTATGGTCTTTCTCAGTAAGCAACATAGATAGTGTAGAAGGTTATTTTCTACTTAGATCATGAGATACTTTGTTCACCTTGTTGTGATGACAGTTAATAGAGAAATCATAGGATTTGATTTTCTCTAACATCATCATTTTATGCATGTTGATCTCATTTTGTGTGAATATATACTTTAGGCTCTTGAAATTGGTATATATATCACACTTCTCACCATATAAGTAGTGTTTCCAGATTTTTAAGGAAAAAATCCTAGCTACTAGCTCAAGATCATGTTTTGAGTAGTTCTTCTCAAAAACCTTCAACTCCCATGAGGTGTAGAATATTATATTATCAATTTTTAGGAGTACAAAACCCAACCCTTTCTTTGAAGCATCATTGTATATCACAAAACATTCTCCACTTTTCAGTAATGTGAGTACAGGTGTAGTGATTAGCCTTATCTTGAGCTCTTTGAATATGTACTCACATTTATCTATCTATACATACTTCACCCCTTTCCATGTTAACTAAGTTATCGAGCTTAAAAATCAGGAGAAATTTCTCAGAAAACGTTGTTAGTACCCAAATAATCAAAGAAAACTATGTATTTCCATGAAACTAGAGTGTCTGGTCCATTCCTCAATTGCCTTTATTTTTGAAGGTTTCACATAAATTATCTCACTTATGATCACATCTCCCAATAATGTGACACGATGCATCTAGAAGTCACACTTTTGGAACTTGTAATACAACTTATCCTTCCTCAATGTTTCTAACACAAGACTTAGATGTTCTTTATGGTTCAACTTGATCTTGGATTAGATGAAAATGTTCTCAATAAACACTACCAAAAAAATTCATGGTAATTTATAAAGAATATATTCATCAAATCCCTGAATATTTCAAGGTAATTAGTAAGTCTAAAGGCAGTCACTAGAAACGCATAGTTCTCATACCGTGTAGAGAAAGAAATACTCTGAATATCTTTCTTATTCAACTTAAGCTGATGATATCCCAAACAAAGATCCACCTTTGAAAAGTATTGAGCTTCTCGCAACTTATTGAACAAGTCATAAATCCTCGTGAGGGGTTACTTGTTCTTAATGGTGATCTTGTTTATTTCCCAATAATCGATACACATATGTATTGATCCATCCATCTTCTTTACAAAGAGTATTGGTGCACCCTATGGTGATGAACATAGGTGTATGAACCCTTTTTCCATATGAACTTGTAGCTTCTTCTTTAACACCCCTACTTCGACAGGAGTATTCATATAGGGAAACTTTGAGATAGGTTTAGCTCTGGGTATGAGTTCTATTGAGAACTCTACCTAATGATATAGCGGAAATTATGGGTAACTCTTCTGGAAATACATCATTTTATTCCATCATGATGGTAATTTCTACTAGGTTGACACTTTCCTTTGACTCAAATTTTTGAGCGAGGTATGCTTCTTCACATGGAATTAATACCCAAAACACTGAAGGATTTTCTAAAAGATATTCAAAATCTTTAATTCATTTGTAGAGGATAATGGGATGGTTCAGAATATGAAAAGATACTTCCTTTTCTAGAAAGTTTATATGTTCTCTGTATAACTAGATCTAATCAATTCCCATTATAGAACTAAATACCACAAAGGGATGTAGCACAATATTTTGTGGAAGAATATTCCCAAATACATCAATAGGGGAAGATTCTGACACATGGGTTACAATTATTTCCCCACATAGTGTTTTTATGAATATAACTACTATAAGTTTTTGGGGATTTGATTCTATAGTTCTAGAAAACCTGACTAATATAAATAAATGATTAGAACTAGAATCAGATATGACTTTTTTCATTCTTGAGGGAATAGGAAGTGTAAATTATACGACTACATTTTCTTTCTCCAATTCCATAGTAGTGACATAATAATCCTCCCCTTTATCCTTCAGATTTGGTGGATGATGACACTGATTACCCTCAAGAACATGAGGTTTAGTGCACTTGTTTTCATAGTTCCCTTTCTCCCTACATTTTTAGCATTGGACCATGGGTGGTGCTCTCCTTTCCTCTACCACATTCTCCTTCCTTATCATGTCATTTTGACATTCATGAGCTTGGTGGCCTTCTCTACCTCACTTGACACTTTTCCACATCCATTTGAGGAATTTACTATGATGCTTCTTCCCATATTTTTGGCATGTGGTTGGTTGATTTTTCTTTCCACCTTTCACATTATATCCTATGGATTGAAACTGCATATTTTATTTCTTATAACCATAGCCTTGGGACAATTCTCCAAGCTCCATCTCAACTTTGAGAGAACATAAAACAAATTTTTTATAACTCCCAAAGTATTGAATTTCTAGAGCCTTTTGAGGGTGTGGTTTTAAACCACTAAATAATCTGTCAATTTTTCTATCATTGTTGATAACAAATCCCGAAGATTACCTTGCAATACTTTTGAAATTTGCCTCATAGGAAATGAAATATTCTACTTCCTTTTGTTTCACCTCTATGAATTCTCTCTCCATCCAAGATCTAATATTTGAAGGGAAATACTTATTATGAAACATTATCTTAAAGTATTTACACTCTATATCTTCAATTTAGTCCCTCTTCTGGGTGTTATTAATCAACACCAACCGTTTATTGGCATATCCTTCTAGACGATAGACTACTAGGTTAAACTTATTCATCTCAGAATAGTGAAGCATAGAAAAGAACTTCTCCATTGAGTTTACCCTCTATCTTGTGTATAGTGGATCAGAATATCAACTAACCATCAGTGGTCATTGTCCCATAAAACACTTTATATCCATTTTCTCGCTATTAGGTAAAGGAGGTAATTCCACATTATTTAGATTAATGCTCACAACCTGAGATAACTATGTTAGAATTTCCATGATGTTTTGAACTCCACCTCCAAAAGCATTATGGATGTCATTAAGGAAATCACTACATTGTCCCTCACATGGTCTGTTGGTCTATTTTATCCTGGTTCCCACCATTTTATAAAATATAAATGGTTATAACAAAATATAAGTCAACATGCCATGAATAAATAATTTATCACTTTTTGAAATTAATACTAAAATCATCTCTTATGAAATCCCTATGTTTATCAAAGCTTATTGTTTTATTACATATACTAAGTCTCAAAAAACGGGTTTTCACCTAGGTTCTATAATCCTAATTCCCCAATTAACTAAACATTTCTCAAATACCAACTATAGAGACCCTAATTTTCCTACATTACTATTACATTGTTTTAATGATAAACAACATAAATAATTACATGACTTGGATCCAAAGGTTTAGTGTCTTGGAAAAACTAGGATCATATATATCTTTTACAAAATAAAACATAAAAATTCATTTAATTTCTTCCTCTTTATATTTTTATTAGATCTTGAATTATTCATAGTACAAGTAGTCACGTAAGGATATACATCAATAAGGGGTGAGATAAAATCCTAATAATAGGATAAATAAGTAAATGAACCAATATAACATGGTTTGAGAATAATAATTATCATAACATAGGCATAGGATCATAATCATGACAGGAAGCATTAATGGAAGGATTGGAAGGTCGAAATTCATAAAAATAAAACATCATGTCTTAGTGGTCAACTACAACACATCATTGTGAACAAAGATGGAATAATGTTAAAAAATATTTCAAATTAATCATGAGGTTATTCACATTAACCAATGCATTGGAGTGCTATATAATTCCATTAACACCCATCACATAATAACATTAACATTAAATTGTATAATTTCGGGCACTCCCATCACATCATAACATTTACATTATCATGCATTCAACATAGAAAATATATCAATCATGAACATAAATAACCCAAGGAAATGAATGGGTTTCATCTTATAAGCATACCTTCATAAAAATTGGGTTCCATAATGAAAGGTGGAATAACATACTGGATATAAGAATCATAAAATCTGAGTTAGAAGTAAAAGACATGTTTTGAAAGAATAGTTATTTTGGAAAAAATTATGTTTTTTGTACAATATATTATAACACATTTCTATCCTCGAAAATATAATAAAATTATGAAGAAATTATTTTTAAGGAATAACCATACTAAAAAGGGGTTAAAGTGGGAAAACCCATAGAAATAGTGTTGATTTCAACAAACCCCCTAACCTTAATTCCTCCTTAATTTCATCTCTTTTGCGCCTACTGAATAATAAAAATATGTTTATTAAAAAAATGATATATAAGGGAATTATATTTATTTTATAAAAAAATTTATTAGTTACATTCATTGGATTATATTTCTTAATTTACATTGATGAAATTAAAGTGTATTGATATCATATTTTATATAAAAAATTTCATGTCTTGAACAATTTACCTATTTTATTAAATGAAATTTATAAATTAGTATAATTAGTTATATAAGCATAAAATAAATGTAATTGGATATTATTATATTATATATAATTTATAATATCCATTCATTAAGGTAGTTATAACAATTCTCTTAGAAACATCTATGTTGGTGGTTAACTGACCTTTAACGGGACGTTGTTGAAAGAGTGGGAAAGGGAAGTATGACATTTATATTTTTCATTAATATGATAATTATAGTAGGTTAAAATCATTGATATAATTTTAACATACTTTATAATAAATTTTTTAGAATATGGTTTTGAAATGGAAATGGTAAAAATAAAAGAGAATAAAAAAATATATAAGATTTAATAGAGACTTACTCTCTCCTTAGTGTAGCTTCTCTTGCTTGAAACAATAACTCCCTCAGTGATTGGAGTTAGAGGACTACAGAATGTCCCTAGGTATTATAAGGGGATTAAGAGGGAGTATTTGGATAGATATTTGTCTTATTATTGTATGGGATGAGTGGTTTTCCATGGGGAGGGAGAGGGGTTATTTATACTTGAGGAAGGGGTATTTTTAGAATAAAATATTAAATAAAATAATATATCTATGGATAGACTTGTAATAGTAGTTTCGGAAAATATAAATCATATATTGAAATAAAATAATGTTTTTTAGAATTTAATTCATATTTACAATTAAAATTCAATAATTTATTAAAATTAAAGTGAAAGGAAAGAGAAAATGATATTTTAAGGAATCACTTTTGACTTCAGGTTTGGGAAAGTAATTTTTAGTTTTATAAAATGTGTTTATTGTATTTTAAGGAACCATTTAAAAAATTAAAAAAATCATGGCCAAACCTAAAGTTCTATAAAATATTGTTTCACCATTACATCATTAATGATGTAATATAAGGTATAGCAGTTATGTGAAAAACAATATATTAACTATTCACCTGAAAATTGGAGTATTTCAGAAAATTAATCAAAAATCACCATTGGAAAATTTTGACATTCTGATTTCAAAAATGGGCACCATTTTATGAAAATAAATTTCTAAATATGATAAATTTCGTTTTTATTTAAAATAATCATTTATTGGAAAAAATACATATTTTAAAATTATAACTGATTTTTTAACACTTGGAAATATTATTTATGGTCTCATAAAACGGTATTAAAATCATAATACATCAAAATATTAATTTATGAATAAATTTTTTGAAAATACATTTTCTTTTAAATAAATTAATTAATCATAATATTGTAATTAAATATTTATGACTTACAAAAAATACCAACACTTAATTAGTAATTTTTAAAACATTTTTTTACTTCAACTATGATATAATTGTATCATAATATCATTTAAAAGAATTATAAACTTTATTTATACATTAATGGATGTGGTTATTATTCATTTTTTTGTTTTAATATTCATAAGGGTCATATTACTATTCTAAAGGTAAAGTTACTATTTTAGTAGTTTATTTTCCTTAACATATAGAGACACTTATTATTTCATTAATACATTATTTATAAGGCTTTTATTATGGTCTCTAAGTGATTTTATGTTCCATATACTATATCACATTACTACAAGATGGGAAAATTTTCATTGAAAAAGATTGGGTTGTTATATAGCGTTTTTCAGTGTTTATAGGTATTTCTATGTTTTTATATATATATTTATTAACTTTTAGGATTTTTAAAGGTTTAATGATTTTTAGGTATTTTGAGTGTCTTAGGGTTTTTTTTGGTTTCATTTGGGTTTAAGTGGTTTTTTTAGAGTTTTTAGGGGTTTTAATGTTTTTTTTGTTTTTTTTTCATTTCAAGGGTTTTAAAGGGTTTTTAAAAAATTTAGTGGGGTTAGGGTTTTATGGATATTTATACTGTTTTAAGGTTTTTAGGGGTTTTATGGTTTTTAGGGGTTTTAGTATTTTTTTTATAATTTTTTTTATGATTTTTAGTGGTTTTATGTTTTTTGATTTTTTAAGGTTTTTAATGGGGATTTTTTATTTTTTATGTTTTTATGGATATTTAGGGATTTTTACAATTTTAGGGTTTTTTGGTATTTTTCGATTTTTAGTTATTTTATGTTCTTTATTGTTTTTAGTGGTTCTCAGTGTTTTTAGCATTTTTTACATTTTTAGGGGTTTTAAGTGTTTTTTGGTTTTTATGGTTTTCATTGGGTTTTTAGGGTTATTTACTTTTTTAGGACTTTTTGTGGATTTTTAATGTTTTTAGGTGACTTAGAGATTTTGACGTATTTTAGGGTTTTTAGCGTCTTTTAGGGTTTTTTGGGTTTTAAGGGGTTTTTTTGATTTTTTTAATATTTTATTGGTTTTTAGAGTTTTTAATCATTTTTAGGGATTTAAACGGATTTTAGAGTACTTATTTTTTTTAGTCATTTTATGGGTTTATACAGTTTTTAGGGGTTTTTATGAATTTTTTGGGTTTATATGGGTTTTCCATTTTTAGGTATTTAATGAATTTAAGTGTTTTTAGGATTTTTGGTATTTCTTAGGGTTTTTATTATTTTTTACAATTTAGGTATTTTTAGGTATTTTTAGGATTTTTATGGGTTTTAGTGTTTTTAGGGATTTTGAGTGGTTTTTAGGTTTTTATGGTTTTATGTGTTTTTGGGTTTTTGAAGTTTTTTTAGTTTTTATGGGTTTTTATAGTTTTTTAACCTTTTTTGGGGTGCAATGGGTTTTTAGAGATTTCCATGGTTTTTATTGTTCTTCATTTTTTATGACTTTTAGGGAATTTATGGGGTTTTAGGGTTTTTAGGGTTTTCAGAATTTATAGGTTTTTAGAGTTATTTTTTATTTTTAGATTTTAAGATTTTATTAGTGGATTTCAGGGTTTTTGGGTTTTTTACATTTTTAGGTATTTCATGACTTTTATGGATTTTGTGTTTTTAGAAATTTTAAGTGTTTTTAGGTTTTTAGATGTTTTATAGGTTTTTTGGGCTTTTAGATTTTCTTGAGTTTTTAGGGTTTTTAATAATTTTAGTATTTTTAATGTTTATTTAGTTTAATTTATTTTTATAGTATTTTGTGGGTTTTAGTGTTTTTATGGTTTTTATGGTTTTAGTGTTTTGAAGGTTTTTTGGGTTTTTAGTGTTTTTAGGTTTTTATTGGGTTTATGTGTTTTTATGTTTTTATAGTTATCCTGTTGTTTTTAGGGGTTTTTAGGCTTTTAAAATTTTAGGTATTTTCACAGATTTGTAGGTTTTTTTTAGTTTTTTAGGGTTTTAGCGTTTTAGGGTTTTTAGGGTATAGGGTTTTTGTTGTTTGTTTTATTTTTGTAGAGTTTTTAATGTTTTTCTTGAGTTTTTAACGTTTTTATGTATTTAAAGGGTTTTATAGTTATTTGTGGTATTTATGGTTTTTATGGGTGTTTAGGGGTCTTTATGTTTTTAAGGGTTGTAGGGTCCTGAAAAATCCACAAAGGAAATTTTACCCATAATCCCCCAAAGAATTAGGGAAAGTAATCAAAGAAGAGACACAAACAGGACTGGTCCGTGAACCAGTCCCATGGAAGCGTGAAGTGGCCAGGCCCCGCAAGGTACCCCCCTCCGCGAACCATTGTTGTTCGCAAAATGGAGGCGGAGAGCCTCTATGGTCATGAGGCAGGATGGGCGTCAGTCCGGTTCACAGTCACGAACCGTCCCAACCGTGGACCACGTTGACCGGTTCAAGCCGCACCCGCTGTCGTTTGCGGAATAGAGGCGGAACCCTCCGCAGCCGCAGAGCACTCCCTGAGTTCGCCTCGCGGAAGGGGGGAATCGTTCAATACCCACCGCAAATCGCGGATTGACGAAGTCAGCTGTGAATCGAGTATTTGGTAATGGGCCTCTGAAAAAAGTGTTGCATGGCCACAGATACATCCCTTTCCCCAATATATAAAAGGAGAATCAGGGGGAAAGAAAAAGGATTGGAGAACTGGATTCAGATTTGGAGGGATTTGAGATTCAGAAGCAGATCGGTTGAAGGAAGGCATCAGATTTCGCAAACAGAGAAATCCCCATCTACGAACCACATCAGGTATACGAATTAACAAGTAATTGGAAAAAGAATAATAATTTGGTGAACCGTGAAACTAAAATAAACAAAAGGAGAACTGCGAACCATACCCCCTCTGCAGATGACTTCCCCATAAACCAGGGGGTTTATGCCCCTTTTCCCATCCATCGTACCGCGTAGCACTCTCCTACGCAGGCGAAGCCCCGACCAACGAGCCTCCGATCGGTGCCGCACTTGGTCGCCGCTGCTCGCCTGGAACCCTCCGCAAACCACCCTAGTTCACGGATTGAAACCGAAGCCACGAACCACCTTGGTTCGCGGATTGAACTCGAAGCCGCGAACCACCCTGGTTTGCGGGACGCTAATTAGTGCGCGGACCACCCTAGTTCACAGACGGCTTCTCCAGCCGTGTGACACTTCCCCATTGAAAGGGAACCACCACCCATACCTCTCGGTGGCTCTCCAAATACTTCGGTGTTCTCATTTCTAGATCCAGGTAAAATCCTTCCGATCCAGCCCAGTCCTCCGCGACACCCTCATTATCCTATTCATCGGCCCCGAGCCAAGGCCTCTTCCATAGCCACCAGACCCACATGGTGTAACTTTCAGGCACATCAGCGCGCCATTTTGAGTTCACATACCCATGGTAAACAAGAGCACCCCCTTTCCCTCTCCCGCTGGGCTTTTTTTCCCCGGGAGTCCATCTCGGAGTAAGCCCCGACCTTCTGGGACTCCTCATAGTGTAAGCCCCAATTCGTCACCTTGATCCACCTTCATGCATAAGCCCCACTCTGCTTCTCACGGACGCATCTTTCACGACGTGATCCTCTGGACCCTGCTCCTCTTGTTTCTCACACTGAGCATGACTCACGTGGGCTTAGAGTAAGCATCGACCATGACCTCCTATTATAGGTCTCCTCAGAGTGTAAGCCTCAATCCATCATTCTGGGCTGCTACAGAGCGTAAGCCCCAAGCCATAAGCGAACTACGGGGACTTTGATCCATTCCAAAGCATGGTATGTAGGAAGCCTCCACGAGGTTCAATCCCACCACTAAGTCGTTTATTCACGTCGAGTTCCACCCTCGTCCAGCATGACATTAAACTGTATAAGCGAACTACGTGTACTTTGATCCCTACTTCTTAAGCAGGGTACGTAGGAAGCCTCCCGGAGGTTCAATCCCAACAACCGGTCGATCTGATCATCTTCACATCGATTCACGGCGCCACTCCTAGTACCGGCTCAAGCGAGTTCCAACCCTTCATGGTCATTAATCCAATGAGGGATGGTAAACCTCAGGCATAAATGATTCTGAACCCCTGCGTCCAGTTGACCGTTGCCCACCAAGGTTAAATCCATGGATACTATGTTTGGGTATAAACCAAAGATTCGTGAACATATGAATACATATTAAATCTATAAGAGTGTCCCAGAATATGCAATAATCCCCCCGAAAAAGGATGTGATGAGCCTGACTTCTCATCCTATTGACCAATGTGAGTTCTTCAGAGTCACTGGTCAGACCATCTAGCGAATGCCTACCTTTGGAAAGCAGGTCCATCAATCATTGGATACGGAGCCGTTGGGCGTTTCGTGGTTGAAAACCAGAACGAAACAAAAAATGGTGAACCCGATGTGAATCTTTAACCAAACACGACAGATTTAACCTAATCTCAACTAGTTCTCCCCTTATGCTCTAAAGGAGGGCCAAGAAAGGTAATTAATTACGCATGGGATTATGAGATGCTGCTTTGATAGGTTTGCTGTATGTATTTTCTAAAATCTTTTGCAGGAACTACTTTCAGAACTCCCTTCGATCCAATGGAATCACAAAGGAACTCAAAAGTGCACGCTTCCAACAATGCAAGGACGAGACTTCCTCAACAATAGAGGACCCCGTCACCCACCCAGTGTCTTCAACGCTGGGTTTCAGATGCGCTGATCCAAAAGTACCACGTGAATGGTACTCTCTTGATGGTGGAGGTGGCCATGAATGCCCTCCAATCCGTCAAGATTCACCGGTCACCTGCCCAGCAGCGACCGCAAAGGAGGATCCAGACATCCCCTGTCGCTATCGCCAACCGTTTCGGGATCCTATCCCTAGAACGGGACAATTCGTACCTCCCTTATCTTAGGGAGGCGGATAAGGTCGACATTGAGGACTCCATCCCTGTCGAACGGGGGTTCGGCTCTATGGCCCCCACCGGAAGGCGTCATCACGGTCAAGCTGCGACTCAACATCCTCGCACCGAGGAGGATGTCTCCCCGAGGGTTCAGGCCCATGCTCCCCGAGCTCCGGCCCCTCGGACCGCCCGACGAGGGCGGGAGACGTACAATCGGGGACCGGTCATCACCCTGGTCCCTAAGGATGAGATCTGATGCCTAGCCAAAAAGATGTACCACGAAAATGAACCTACACCTGTTCGCTCCTCCCGAGCCCGCCATCCAGACATGGCGGCATCATACGAGCCAGCGTGCATCCCCGCCGAGCTCCATCAAGCCCGTCGCTCACGCAGGAGGGCACATACCAGGCAGTCACATCTCCCTGCCCAGGGCCGTGAATCCCACCATCTTGATGTGGTGGCGACCCAGCACCTGCAGGACTAGCTCCTACCAGCTACTTCAGACACCCGCCATCCTGATATGGTGGCGACCAACAAAGCCTGCCACCCAGATGTGGTGGCAAATCATAGGCGGGCACGTCTCACCGCCAACAAAGGCCACCGACTCGATACGGTGGGAAGCCAATATATGCAGGGCCAGCTCCCTACGAATGCAAGTAAAGTCCTCCACCCTGATGTGGCGGCAAACGGAGAGAGAAACCAGCATATCCTGGTGGAGGGGTAGATTCTTTCACCTGCCCCGACACAAGAGAATTGTCAGTACCCACAGACCACTGGAGGACCGGAGCAGGTTAATCCTACTCCGAAACCGGAATGGGCCTTCATACCCATTCCATCAAAAGATGTCTCTTTACATATCCTTGAAATGATGGAGGAGCAGGTATCGATCACAGATCATTGCTTTCAGACTTTCCAGAATGTAATTTCATCAGCGGCAACAGCAAGGACTCGGGCCCGTGAGCCCGTCTCCCCAATTGAGGCGACTCATCTAGGAGATGAGATAGCCGCCTCGGAGAACATCTGTATCCCTGCTTCTACCTAAGAGGGTCACTGGCTATATTCCACGACACAAGGGAAACCAGATCGAGTAGCTTCACTCGTTCCAACTGGGGGACACCCATCCATCACGGTGGATTCTCTAGAGCATGCATATATCCCTACTAAAATCCAGGATGTTCTTCGGCGTATCCCGGCAGCATCACGAGACCCAATTAGACAGGGACCCAAAGGAGGTGAAGGTCGTTGTCAGCAGCATGCGGTCCCTGCTGTCTTCAAAAGGGCACCCTGAACGCACCAAAGGCTACCAGAAAATAAAGAGCGGGTTCATGACTCTTCTCTGATAGAAGATGGTGTTTCCGACGCCGATAAGCACACATCAAAGGCTCAAAACCCTGCCCACCCATTACCATATTATGGGAGTGGCAGTAGCAGTTGTGAAGGTCCTCCCTGCAATGTCGCTACCAGCAGCTCTGAAGGTCCTCCCCAGAGCACCCGTGGGGGCCTCCCCCACGGGCATATAATGATCAGTCACAAGATCTTCTCTCTTGATGTGGGTCACGGAAACCCTC
Source organism: Viscum album (assembly GCA_963277665.1). Lineage (NCBI taxonomy): Eukaryota > Viridiplantae > Streptophyta > Magnoliopsida > Santalales > Viscaceae > Viscum > Viscum album. The sequence goes on from OY728141.1 coordinate 146,019,937, forward strand.
CGCATGACTAGAATTTCGATCAGCAAGAAGGTCCTCCACTTGCTGTGGTCCACCCTGAAGCTCCTCCCCGGGGTATACACTACAATCACTCTCCATGCAGTGGGACCACAGATTGTGATGGTAGTCCTCGCTATCATAGTCGCAACTACGGAGGTCCTCCCCGTAGTGATGTCTCATCACGACAAGAAGGTCCTCCCCTTGTCGTGGCCTACCCTAAAGGTCCTCCCCAGGGGTTACGCTGCAACGAAACTCCACATAGCCAGGTATCAGATCACGGTGGTAGTCCTCGCCACCCTGATAACGGAGGTCCTCCCCATAGAGACGTCGAGCAACAAGAAGGCCCTCCCCTCATTGCGGTACATTCTGGAGGCCCTCCCCTTGATGTATCCCACAGATATTCTCCCTACGACCGCAGTAATGGTAGTCCTTGCCATTGTAGCAGCTGTGATGGTAGTCCTCGCAATCATGACCGACATTGCGAAGATCCTCCCCGCAATGGCCCCAAGCAACAAGAAGGTCCTCCCCTTGTCACGGAGTGTCCTGAAGGTCCTCCCCAGGATGGGCGTCGAACGTCAAGCCATGATGGTCATCCTCACCATGATAACAGCTGTTGCGAAGGTCCTCCCCGTAACAACGCTACGGAGCCAGAAGGTCCTCCCCTTTCTACGACACGCCTTGGAGGTCCTCCCTAAGGTGTGAACTGGAAAATTCTTTTATGCTGTGAAGAATCAAGCAGTAATGGTAGTCCTCGCCATTACGGCAGCCATTGCAGAGGTCCTCCCCACAATGACATATTATTTCGACAGGAAGTCCCCCCCCCAACCGTGTCTTGCACCAAAATGCCCTCGTATGGAGAGGCACTCCGAAGGATGGGATCGAGCATGTCATATTCCCAGCTTGTCGCTAGCGACACCCTTCTTCGATCAGGAGTAGTTACAGGGTCGCGTTCATCTTCTGAACCACCTCAGAATCTCCCACAAGACAATACGATACCTACCGGTCCCACTGCCTCCGACTACTGTGAGAGCCCTAGTTGGGCTGACCAGGTAGAGGAATCACTGGCGGAGGAATATGCCGATATGATGTACCTGAGGAAATGACTGGCCATGAATGATATACCAGTTATGTTTTGGCCCACGACCACCTCTCAATACTACATACCCAGAGAGTTGTTGGAAGAATGCATTCATGGAATCCTCCATAATATATGGACGACCCTCTGTCGGATGAAATCGAGCTTCTTGCCCTATGATGGGTATGTGGACCACGTCAAGAAGATAGGGGACCTCCTGCGTCACATCGACCTGGAGGCCCTTTCCTCGACGCGACAACAATGCCCCAAGAGGCGCAAAGGAAATATGGAGGCAGCTTGCCTCCGTGCACTACACCAACTACGCCTCCTCATTGGTGATGCTCCGATGGGAGTCCATATCAGGGGATGGGGGGAACACATAGCTCTTCATTTCACTCTGCTCCCCACCCAGAAAAAACAATTTTTCATGGTGTCTTGAAACTTCGTCACATAGAGATGGCAATCGAGTGGTCCCCCTATCTAGGAAAGGCAACACACCCAACAGAGTCGGGCATTGAGTAAGTCCCAGAAGAGTCAGGCCCGGTGGGAACAAGACATTCAAAAAATCCTGAATCAGGCCACTGAGAGAATCTAGCAGGCCTCTCGCCTAAGAGAGGCCAGTCAAAAATCTTTCGCTGCCTCCCCAGATGGGACTGATCCATAGGTGAAATCAACACCAAATCTGGTTCACCCCCAGATGGGGGCACGCGAGATCCGACAGGTCATGATAGCCACAGCCACTGCCGCAATCCAGGGTCAACCCCAGCCTGCAGGGCTGGGAGAAATTTTAACAACAAATTCCATCGTAAGACCAATAAAACAGGGAATGGACTCAACGTCCAGGGAATGGAGCCAGCCCCAGAACTTAGGGATAGGGGAATTATTTTCCCCCTTAACAACAACCTCCCCCACGAGAGTCAGTATTCTCTCGTCTAGGGAGGATAGTCATAAGAGGAGGTTCTCATCCTATCCATTAATCTGAATCATCATCCCCTCTGAGAGGAAGGCACACCATAAGTTCGAATCAAAGACATCTCAGTGTCACCCATCGTCAAGAAGTCTGAGGGCAATCCCAAGTCATGAAAGGGAAGACCAGCCGAAGACGCGGGAGATCCTCTCCCTATTCAGAATATGAATTCCCCTCCACACCACAATATGAATTCATAAACGCCATAGAGGCTAACCCTACAAGCTTCCAACAAGGATAAGAATAATGGAACAGTTACCCTTAACTCATCCCCCTCTCTCAATAAAAACGATCCACTCACACTTGAAGAGCGGTTCACTCGTCAGGAAGAAGAGATGAAAGAATTGAGGAGGATTTAACACTGAGCTGCTCCAGAGGAACCGCCTTATTGAAAGTGTATGCCAAGAAGAGCCACGTCATGCGCTCCCAGCAAGTGCACCTCAAAGGATAAGGCTTTCCCCGGCAAACGAGATCAGGGCTCCTGCCCAATGAGGTGATTGGTTCGTCCAACTAACTAAACATGGATGATGAATACCAGGATTTCCCTCCACTTGGGAGGCAACCGGAGCAAGTACGCCCGAACCCCCCAAGGGAACCCCGAACGGAATATGCACCCTTGGTGCTAGCCAATCCGGATCCTCAGGCAATGCCTCAGGCTACGCGTTCCCAAGACTGGGCCCAACAGGATGTAAACCAGGGACTCACCAACACCATCGAGGCACTAACAGCTCGAGTGGAAGAGATGGATAGTCAACGCGCTCCGATACAGCTGGAGGGGAAACCCTACCTAGATTGGGTGACCAACACACCGCCTCCACCCAATTTTGGGAGCATTGTATTCCCTATCTTCAATGGATCAGGCGATCCAGAGCAGAATTTGATGCACTACGTGTCCTATTGCGACCCTATGATGGGGACTCCAAAACAACAAGAAGCAGTGAAACTCAGATGCTTCGTACGAACCTTGCACAGATCCGGCTTCATGTGGTATATGAGTCTGCCAGCCCAGTCGATAAATAGCTGGAAGGACCTCTGGAAACACTGCCTAAAAGAATGGTTAGCAATCTCATGAATTGAAAGCACAGGGAGAACGAGAGGGTCTCAAATGTCATCGCTAGATAGAATGGTCTGACCTATTCTCTGAACAGGCCAATGCCTCAAGATGAGATGATATCCATATGCATGGATAATCTTATAGATGAGCTGCGAACACTGCTCATACCAATGGAGTGCACCACTAGCTTCCACCATCTCTCGGCCATTGCCCAGAGAATTAAGGACTCCCTGCAGAAGACAAATTCAAAGTCCCGAATAGCCTCGCCGGCTCCTACAAAAAGAGCCCCTAGAGCTGAAGCGTCCGCTGTCAGACTTAAGCCGACCCCTATGCCTGCTCCACCGCCCAGGCCTCCACCAAATCGTCAAGGGCCCCCTTCACATCAGCGGCCGCCCCCGCCCAAATGGGACGATCAGAGAGGACCGAAACGGAACCAGTTTGAGGAAAGAAGACAAAAATATTATTCATTATAGGATGATAAAATCCGCGGCTACTTCATTGCCGCCATGAACTGCAACTTTCTCCGCCTCCCGGAGCCAAGGAGACCTGAAGAAGTCAGCCACGATGGAAGGCCAGATTAGTGCCCCTACCATAGGATGTTGGGGAATAGTATCCGAGAGTGATTCTTCATCAAAGACCTCCTGCAGAGGATGGTAGATTCAAGACAAGTCGAGCTGGGACCACCCCCAGCACATGTGGCATGTATCTCTACCACCGACTCCGACAAAGAGGAGGGGTGGAAGAAAGTCACCTGCAAGCAGGGGCAGAAATTTGACAACTGGATGACTCGGAAAACTATCAACTGAGACCAGGGCATACTCCGAGATCAACTATAGTAGCCGGTGTTGCCACCAGCAGCCCCTGGAGTTGCAAAGCTGACCACATCAGCCTCACAACCCTCCACAAGCCGGTCATCCAGACGTAGTCAAAGGAGGAAACAATCACAAGAAGATCAGTCCGCGACGGGGCCAAAGTTAGTCCTAACCCTGGCAGACTTTATTCCCTCGAATTTGGCACCACGGGCACCGACCCACCAAATGGCACCATCAGAGACAACCGACCAGGTTGACCTGTCAGAGGATGAAGAGCCAATCTTGGTTTCTATCAACGTCATCCATCTCATGGAATCATTACCTGATGAGGGGTATGATTACAAAGCTGAGTTCCCTACAGAAGGATTCGGGAGTAGGAATCACAGAGGAAGAGGATACCAGGGGAGGTATAGCCGTGGCCGAAACCAACCCAACGGTTGGACCACAGCCCAGACCGTCAATATTGAGGAAACCCGTGGGAGATCCCTTCAACGGACTCAGCAGGAGAGGGAATGCCTCTCCACTTACACAAGAGGCCACTCTGACCCTGTTGTTCTGCGATATCCACCATAGGAGGAGCAAGTGTCTGGTCTCCTAGTGTGCACAAACAGACTGGCCAGGTCAAGTCCTCAAAACGCAAGAACACCATCGACATTCATCCCCACGTCCGGTCCCTCCTCATCAAATGCTCCAGCTCCCAAAGAAGACGTTAAGACTCTCCCGCCAATGGAGAAGTGTCGACCGCTGGAGCTAAAATACGACATCCTTAAGCAGCTGGCGTTATTACCAGCCAAGTTGTCAATCCTGGATGCCCTGAGTTTTTCAGCCGACCTTAGGGGAGGCTCTTATCGAAGCTTTGATCAGCCCCCAGGAGTTTCAAGCCGAGGTAGCTGCCACCGAGATATACTAGACAGAGAATGACCCAGCTGAATGCAATGAGGTGATTTCATTCCCCGATTAGGACGAATATTCCATCATGCTAGGACACATTAGACCGCTATATGTGTCTGAAACACTGAATGGTATTGAGATCCGAAAAGTCTTTATAGACAATGGCACTGAAGATAACCTTCTTCCCCTACGGACACTCTGTAAGTTGGGCTACAGTGTGGACGATCTAATTCCCTCAGCCACAACTTTGTTAGGTTATGACAAGAGTGAGCAAAACCCAATGGGACATATTAAGATAAAGACCCATTTTGGTGACCTGGTAGCCTACACGGAATTCCTGGTGGTCCGGCAGAGCACGACATTCAATGCCCTACTGGGAAGGCCATGGATCCATAAGCACATGGTCGTTCCTTAATCCTACCACCAGTGTATCAAGTACTACATCAATGGATAAAGCGGGACATTGCATGCGGAGAAGGCCCCTTTCGAGCTCTCTGAGTCACATTACATCGACGCTGGGTTCGATGAGCAAAATAAGAAGAAGCCTTTGGTCAACGGCGTCGACTGGATCCCCACTCCAAATGGCCTGGAAATGGTCCCCGATGACCCCCTCAGGTAGCTTGGCAGAGATTATGTCCTGTCCATTAACCATGTTGAGAGTAGAAGTTCAAGTCCGGACACGCATTCGGATGTCCTCATGACTTCAGCCACAACGGACGAGTGTGACAATGTGGGAACATATGCTGACCCTCAATCGAGGGGAAAAATCTTGAACAAGGACGCCCACGACACCTCGCCTCCGGACTTCCAGGATCTCGTGTCACTAGCTCTCTCTTCGATAGACCAAGAAGATGAGGATTTGAAAGAAGAAGAGGGGGAAGATCTCAGGGGTGCATCTCTTGCATTTGAAGAGGTTATCTCCATCACTATGGACGAACTCAGGGAAATAAACCCGGGTACCGAAGAAGACCCGAGGCCCACTCTCATTATCGTGGCCATGTCTACCGAGGAACATGAGGTATATACCTCCTTCCTAAGGCAACATCCGGATGTATTTTCATGGAATTACATGGAAATTCCAGGACACGATCCCGAGGTAGCGACGCATCACCTGGGTCTTCCAGAAGACCACCGGGGCTAAAAACAGGCCGCTAGAAGGACACACCCCTCACATGCTGCCAAGATAGAGGCTGAAGTCGATAAGATCATTAAAGAAGGCTTCATTAGGGAGGTCTAGTACCCCATTTGGTTGGCCAACACCGTCCCTGTCATGAAAAATAGTTGGAAAATACATGTCTGCAAGCTAAGACGAAAGAGATCCACGAAGTCAGTCCTATCCCCGAGCCATATGCTCCAGCCACTAGCTGGATGATCTCCATCACGAATTACCTTTAACGGGGAGAGCTTCCATCAGACAGGGCTAAACGAGAGAAAATATGGAGAAGGGAAATAAATTTTGTCTTATATGGCGGCGCGAGTCAGCAAGAGGTCCTCTACAAATGAGGCCTCGATGGAGTGATCCTTAGATTCATTGATGGAGAAGAAACTGTTGTCGTCATGACTGAAGTACATGAAGAAGAATGTGGATCACATCAACCGAGGACCAAGCATTACCATTAGGTTCGAAGGCTTGGGTACTACTGGCCCACAGTGGCATGAGACTCTGAGCGTTTTACCGCAAAATTCCACTAATTCCAGATTGATGACAACTTCATATACCAAACCCTGGAGTTACTTCATCAAGATAAGTACTTTTGGAATTTGTAGTCTGGGGAATGGACGTCGTGGGACCATAACCTCCTGCCACATCCAAACAGCTGATGTATATCCTCATGAAAACCGAATTATTTTCCAAATGGGCAGAAGCCATACCCCTCAAGGAATTCGGGGAATGAAATATTTCCAGCTTCGTGAAGACCAATATCATCACCAGATTTGGTGTCCCTCATACTATATTGATAGACAACGACACCAATTTATGCTCTGATGAGTTGGAAAAGCTATACCATGAGTATGGTATCAAGGCTAACCACTCATCCCGCTACCATGCAGCGACCAACGTATAGATAGAATCTTTCAACAAGACCCTGTACAACATCCTCCAGAAAATGGTGGAAAAAGACAAGAAGTCATGGCCGGATAAACTCCTCCATGCATTGTGGGATTATCGAACCGCAATCTGCACCGCTACTCGGTCTACCCTGTACTCATTGGTGTATGGAACAGAGGCGGTCCTACCCATTGAACTCCAACTTCCCTCACTCTGTGTTGCCATCTCTGATCAATTATCCGATGATGAGCAATCATAAAAGCGGCTAGGTGAATTAGAACAACTAGACGAGAAGAGGTTTCACACTCTGCACCACCTGGAAGTGTACCAGAACCAGATTGCACGAGCCTTGAAAAAAAAGGTCTGCCTCTGGTCTTTCTTGGAAGGAGAATTAGTTCCGGTCCTCTAGACCCCAATGATACCTGGAAAGAAGCCTCCAAAGCTGGAGCCCAAGTGGGAGGGACCACATGTTGTACACAAGGTCTACTCCAATGGAGAATATGCCCCGATATCCATGGACGGGAAATTCACCATGGCTCTTACCAATGTGAGATTCCTGCAGAAGTATTTCACATTGAGACCAAGAAGTATTCATGTCCTCACCGCATGACATTAAACTGCATGGAGTTCATCCTTACCGCACGATCATAAACTGCACATATGAAGAAAAAAAGGGGGTGTATTTACGTCCTCACCATATGACGTTAAACTGCATGGATTCCAGCCTCACCACATGACGTTAAACTGCATGGAGTACGTCCTCACTGCATGACATTAAACATCATGGAGTACGTCCTCACCGCATGATGTTAAAGTGCATGGAGTCTGTTCTCACCGCATGAAGTTAAATTGCACAAACAACATGATTTAAAAACACCCTCTTCTCTTGTGTACGGACCAGACCTACATAGGGTGTATCATCTTTCAGAGAACTACGTGAGTCTTGATTCCTTCCCTCGTAGGATACGTAGTGATGCTAGAATTCCACACCCTAGCCCAACCACCTCAAAAAGAAAAAAAACAAAAAACACCCATTCCCCCGTGTACGGACCAGACTTTCACGGGTTGTATTCATGTCCTCACCGCATGACGTTAAACTGAATGGAGTCCGTCCTCACCGCATGACATTAAACTACACGGACAAGGTGATTTAAAAACGCCCTCTTCCCCTATATACGGACGAGACCTGCACAGGGTGTATCGTCTTTTAGAGAACTACGTGAGGTTTGATTCCTGCCCTCGCAGGATACGTAGTGATGCCAGAATTCCACACCATGGCCCAGAAACCTCAAAAATAAAAAAAATAAAAATTCTCATTCCCCCGTGTACAGACAAGACTTGCACGGGGTGTATTCACGTCCTCACCGCATGATGTTAAACTGCATGGTGTTCGTCCTTACTACATGACGCTAAACTGCACGGATAACAAAAGTTAAGAATGCCTCTCCCCCCGTGTATGGACCAGACCTGCATGGGGTGTACTCATCGTCCGAGCTGCATGACGTTAAACTAACAAGCACCCAACGGTCCAAACTCAATGACCTTAAACTAAGAGTATGTCATCCTCACCGCATGACATTAAACTGCACAGAATCTAATAATACCCCCTCGTCCTAACCACATGATGTTAAACTGTATGGACTTTGTCCTCACCGCATGACGTTAAAATTGTGTGGATTCCAAAGAACTACGTACGGCTTGATTCCTGCCCTCGTAGGATACGTAGCGACGCTAGGATCCCTAGTCTTTGACCAGCCCCCTAAATAAAAAATAAAAAAATTCTTTCTTTCCCCCATATATGGACCAAACCTACATGGGTTTTACTTCTTCCAGAGAACTACGTACGACTTGATTCCTGCCCCCACAGGATACGTAGCGACTCTAGGATCCCCAGTCCTGGCCCAACCCCTAGAAAAAAATGCCCTTTCCCCCCGTGTGTGAACCAGACCGACATGGGGTTTACTTCTTGTCCCTACCGCACGACGTTAAACTGCATGAACAATGATGTTAAAAATTCCCCCTTCCCCCATGTATGGACCAGACCTACACGGGGTGTATATCTTTGTCCTTACCGCATGACAAAAAACTACATGGACTTCGTCCTCACCGCATGACGCTAAACTGTACAGACTTCGTCGTGACCCACCCAAGACACATGGAAATACGATATGGAGATACTCTTTGCACATTTGGATGCATCCTCTCCATACATCAGAGTCCACAACCCGGATAATCATGGATATTCATAACCACTCAAGGCCATCGGAAGTGGAAAGTCATCGACCCATGGACAACTTTTCATGACTATGCATACCATGCCCTCATTGGCTCTGTATAATGATAGCCCCTGGCTCATCTACAAAAGGTAATATTTCTACAGGTGACACTCTTTCTAGCTCCATACGCTTATCGGCCTTAGAGCACCCATACCATACCTCATGATCCAGAAGTTTATGGCGAAGTGGTTTACAAGTTCATTCTCCTTTTCACATCCAAAGGTGTTTCCAGGGTATCCCTATCTTGATAGCCTATGTGTCTATCATTGGTTCACATAACTACCTGCATCAACAAACATCAAGCCAGGACTAGGATGCTTTGACACAATGGACAATTGTGGTGAAGATGTTTCTTGTATACTCGTACACCATTATCCCCACGTACCGAACTCTGCACTATGAGAAATCACATATTTTCATAATCATTCATGGACATCGGAAGTGGAAAGTTACCGACCTGAAGACACCTTTGTATGAATATGCATACCATGCCCTCAGCGGCTCTGAATAATGATAGCCCATGGATCATCCATCAAAGGAACGATTTCCTTAGGCGGTACTCCTTCTAGCTCTGTACGCCTACCGGCCTTAGAGCCCCCACACCATACCTCCTGATCCGGGAAAGCTAAAATTTACAGTTTACGAACTTCATCCCCCACCTTGTTCCAAGTATATCAGAACATGTTGTCTCAGTTATCCTCTGAGTGACTGCAGCAATATTTACCCAGTGGTCCGAGCTCTATGACCGATAAACTAGGAGTACTTGTTCCTTACTGCATGATGTTAAAATGCGTGGAATGAAGGCACACCCCCATGCAAAAAGAAAAGAAATATCAGCATAGGGGGGCTTTTTGAAGCTCAACAAGAAAACAGGGACGGATATCCCCGACATGTCCAGACATTCCCCTGCCAAATGACAGACTTTGTGGCCCGGATAATTGCGGATCTTCATAGCCTTTCATGGCTATCAGAGGTGGAAAGTGATAGACTCGTGGACACCTTTGTATGACTATGCATACCATGCACTCAATGGATCTACATAATGATAGCCCCTGGCTCGTCCATCAAAGGCTATATTTCCACAGGAGATGCTCTTCCTAGCTCCGTACGCTTACCGGCCTCAGAGCCCCCATATCATCTCTCTTGATCCAAGAAGCCCCAGAACCATGATTTACACCAATCAACCCCCTTCCACGTCTAGGGAATGTTGAGTTATTCAAGCCCAGTTACATTCTGATGAAGAGCAGCCTTTGCAAAAATACCCCTTGTCCTCGCTGCATGACGTTAAACTACACATCAACCTTCAAAAATGCCTCTCGTCCTTTCCGCATGATGCTAAACTGCACGGATTATGTCCCAACCACATGATGATAAACTACACGGTCATACTCGTCATGGGTTCAATGAGAAACATAGGCTTTTCTCTAACTTTCAGTGTACGGGTCAGACCTGCACGAACCACCGCCTCACACCAGTGTGATAAATAATTACTTCACCCGTTCTTATGAAGTTTACTCTAGATATTTCCCATGTATTCAGGCACCCTCTCATCATAAACCATACTCTGTACTCAGAAAAATAGCCGAAATCTCATAATCCACCCCTTGCGGTCCCAAATCTCAACTTCCCTAAAGTTTCTCGGCAATCAGAAGTGGATAGTCTTTGGCTTAAGGACACCTTTTAAGACTATGCATACCATGCCCTCAGCAGCTCTGCATATTGATCGCCCCTGGCCCGTATACCAAAGGCAAGATTTCCTTAGGCAATGCTTCTCTCCGTACACCTCTTGGACTCTGAGCCCCCATGTCTATCCCGGGATTTGGAAACCCTCTGAGCTACGGTTTACCAACCTCTTCCATAATCCTACCTGAGTGCGGCGGAAAGTCTTTGACGGGATTACCGAGAACCAGGAAAATTCATTCCATTTCAGATGATGTCCCAGCTGCACGACTTTAAACAGAACCAAGCCCCAACCGTCCTTTATGCTAGATAAATGCGTAGGACGGGAACCTTGCTTCCACACTCCTAGTTGATACAGATTCCCTCAAAACCCTATCAGACGACACATTAATTTTCCTGGCCACCCATGGTGGATCCCATAAGCCGAACTTCCATGAAGTCTCATGGCCATCAGAAATGGATAAGTCTTTGACTTAAGGAAACCTTTGTATGACTATTCATACCATTCCCTTAGCGGCTCTCCATATTGATCACCCCTGGCACATCTACTAAAGGCATATTTTCCTTAGGCAATGCTCTTCATACCTCTGTATGCCGACACAACTCCCATATCTTGAGACATGCCCTGCATGCCGCTCAAATTCAAATATGTTTCCCCCCACGTGCGTCTGAAGGGTATTAAGACATATTTTAATCATTTGAACCCCATTGGGGGCCTCATCCCACCATATTTGGTCAAAAATGTTCGACCTAAAACATCAGTAGTGGTAGTCTTGATGGAGGGACTTTAATCCACTCACAAAAGAAAGAGGCACAAAGCCTGTTAGGCCGAAACCCGAAAAGGGAGACCTAAGAAAAAGCTAGGTTATACCCGCTGGGTCCATACCAAATGGGCCCAAGAAAAATCAGGGCATTAAAATAAAAAAATACAAAAAAAAAGTTTCTGGGGTTTTCCTACAAAACCCTAGCAATAGTCAGACTATGCTCACTGGACCCCATTGTCTAGGAATAAATTAGAGCTTTTTTCCTGAGTTATGATTAATTCTGACTCATTGAATTGTTATTTTCTCAACAATTGTTCTATGTAACAATCAAATTCCACAGAAACAAGTGATTGATAGATACTATGTTTCATTTGAATAAAAAGGGAGGAAATCCATAAGCCGAGGTCCCTCTTTCACACAAAAAAAAAGAATAAGAAAAAGAAAGGAGACCTAAGAAAGTAGGGGGGATAGGGACGTCATCCTGAAGACCAAATCCATAGAGCGGGAGCCGATTGGATAATAGATAACTCATAAGATCAAGAGAAAGCTGGTTCTTCAATACATTGTCATCAGGAATGATGAACCGACTAGGATCTTCTTTGACGCCCTCCGCTCTTTGAAACATAGATGAACGTCTCTTTGAGCCGGTTGAGAGGGGCTCTGCAGCAGGCCTCGGCGCAGAACATGGGGGAACCATATTTTCTCCCTTCACAATGAGATCCAACAATTGGTTAGTCTGGAATAAAAGTATGGAGAAAAATAACAAAATGAATGTTTAAGGAGGCTTCATAATCAAAATCCGCAAGCAGGCCTTGGAGGATGGTTTGTGATGACATCATCCCGCGAACCAGCCCTCCATGAAATCAGTCCGTGGAGCCCTGTCCTGCGGAGCGTTGTCCACAAAACTGCGAACCAAGTCGCTCCACGGAATTTCAATCCCGAGTTTATTCGGAAGACTCAGAAACCTTTTAAATTTCATGAGATTTTTGTTCCGCGGAGTATCGAAAGCGTGAAGCAAGTTCCTTCGAATCCCGTAATCCCTTAATTTTTAATTAAATAAGAGTAATGGTTCGTAGTTGGGAAGTTGGTTCGCGGGTGAAGGCGACCGTGAAGAAGGAATGGTTCACAGAGGATTGTTGTCAGTTCGCGGATGAGGCACTTCGCGAAGGAGTGAACACACGGAGGCGAAGGAGCTCTGGTTTCGCGAAGAATTCGGAAAAGGAAAAGTGAAGGGCTCCCCGTATTTATAGGCGTAGTCCCTTACTGGGTCCACCTTTCTACCACAAACCATCTCAGTTTCAGGACCACTTTGCATCGAAATAGCCTCCTCTTCATTCCGATCGGACCCCATTCCGATGGGGGGCATTTGTAGGGTCCTGAAAAATCTGCAAAGGAAATTTTGCCTAAAATCCCCCAAAGAATTGGGGTAAGTAATCAAAGAAGAGACACAAACAGGACCAGTCTACGAACTGGTCCCATGGAAGTGTGAAGTGGCCAATCCCCACGAGGAACACCCCTCCACGAACCATTTTCATTCACAAAATGGAGGCGGAAAGCCTCCGCAGTCACGAGGCAGGATGAGCGTCAGTCCAGTTCACCGTCACAAACCGCCCCAACTGTGGACCGTGTCGATCGGTTCAAGCCGCACTCGCTTTCATTCACGGAATAGAGGCGGAACCCTCCGCATCCGCGGGGCACTCCCAGAGTTCACCTCGCAGAAGGGGGGAAGAGTTTAATACCCACCGCGAATCACGGATTGACCAAGTCACCTGTGAACCGGGTATTTGTTTATGGGCCTCCGCAAAAAGTGTCGCATGGCCACAGATACATCCCTTTCTGCACTCTATAAAATGAGACTCAGGGGAAAGAAAAAGGATCAGAGAACTGGAATCGGATTCAGAGAGATTGGAGATTCAGAAGGAGATCGGTTGAAGGAAGGATTTAGATTTCTCAAATAGCGAAATCCCCATCCGTGAACCACAACAGGTATATGAATTAACAAGGAATTGGAAAACGCATAATAATTTGGTGAACCGTGAACCTAAAATAATGAAAAAAGGAGAACTACGAACCATACCCCTCTGCAGATGACATCCCCATGGACCAGGGGGTTTATGCCTCTTTTCCCATCCGTCTTACTGCGTAGCACTCTCCTACGCGGGCGAAGCCCCGACTGACGAGCCTCCGATCGGCGCCACCCTTGGCCGCCGCTACCCTCCTGGAACCCTCCGTGAACCACCCTAGTTCGCAGATTGAACCTGAAGCCGTGAACCACCCTGGTTCGCGAGATGCCAATCAGCCTACGGACCACCCTGGTTCGCAGAAGGCTTCTCCAGCCACGTGGCACTTCCCCACGTGAAGGGCAACACGACCCATACCTCTTGGTGGCTCGCCAAAATACTTCGGTGTCCTCATTTCCAGAGCCAGGTAAAATCCTTCTGATCCAGCCCAGTCCTCCGCGATTCCCTCATTAGCCTATTCGTCGACCCCATGCCGATGCCTCCACCAGAGCCACCTGACCCGTGTGGTGTAACTTTCAGGCACATCAGTGTGCCATTTTGAGTTCACATACTCACGGTAAACAGGAGCACCCTTTTCCGTCTCCTGCTGGGCTTTGTCGCCCCAGGAGTCCATCTCAGAGTAAGACCTGACCATCTGGGCCTCCTTAGAGTGTAATACACAATTCATAACCCTGGGACGCCCTCATGCATAAGCCCCACTCCGCTTCTCACGGACGAACCTTTCGCATTGTGATTCTCTGGTCCCTGCTGCCTCTTGTTTCTCACACCGAGCATGACTCAAGTGGGCTTAGAGTAAGCATCGACAATGACATCCTCATATGGGCCTACATAGAGTGTAAGCCCCAATCTATCATTCTGGGTTGCTCCAGAGCATAAGCCCCATGGCATAACCGAACTATGGGGACTTTGATCCATGACAAAGCATGGTACGTAGGAAGCCTCCACGAGGTTCAAGCCCACCACTCGGTCGTTCTTCACATCGAGTTCCACCCTCGTCCAGCATGACGTTAAACTATGTAAGCGAACTACATGGACTTTGATCCCTAATTCCTAAGTAGGGTACGTAGGAAAGCTCCCTGAGGTTCAATCCTAACAACTGGTCGATCTGATCATCTCCACATCAGTTCACCAAGCAACTCCAAGTGCCTCCTCAAGCGAGTTCCAACACTTCAGGATCATTAATCTAATGAGGGAAGGTAAACAGCAGGCATAAATGATTCCAAACCCCAGCATCCATTTGACCGTTGCCCACCAAGGTTAAATCTGTGGATACTATGTTTGGGTATAAACCAAAGATTCGCAAACATATGAATACATCATAAATCTATAAGAGAGTCTCGGAATAGGCAATAATCCCCCCCAAAAAAGGTGTGATGAGCCTGACTTACCATCCTCTCAACCAATGTGATTTCTTAAGAGTCGCCAGTCAGACCATTCGGTGAATGCCTGCCTTTGGAAAGCAGGTCCATCAATCATTGGATACGGAGCCGTTGGCCGTTTCGTGGCCGAAAACCAGAACGAAACAAGGGTTTTTAGGGTTTCGATTATGTTTTTGGGATTTAAGTTTTTGTAGAATTAAAAGTTTTTTATATGTTTTAATTATTTTTTAGTTTTTATGGTTTTCTAAGAGGTTTTTAAGGTTTTTATTTGTTTTTGGATTTTTAGAGACTTATTGTATTTTTATGGTTTGTCGGGTTTTTATGGATTTTGTTTATTTAAGGGTTTTTAGGTTTTTTAGAAAATTTAGGGTTCATAGGGTTTTTAAGTGTTTTTATGTTTTTATGATTTTCTTAGCAGTTTTCATGGCTTTTAAGGGTTTTATGTATTTATGAATTTTTCGAGATTTTTTGGAGTTTTATAGTTTTTATGGATTTTAGGGATTTTTATGTTTTTTGGGTATTTAGGGTATTTATGGTGTTTAGGGGTTTTATCACTTTTTAGGTTTTATGTTTTTCTTTAATTTTTTAGTGGTTTTATGGTTTTTTAATTTTTTTTAACATTTTCAGGATTTTAAACATTTCTAGTTTTTTAGTGTTTTTTCAGGTTTTTAGGGTTTTTATATTCTTATGTGGTTTTATGGTATTTTTTTAGGGTTTTAGAGTTTTTAACATTTTTAGGGTTTTTTATTTTTTTAAGGTTTTTTTGGTATATAAGTTTTTCTTAGGGTTTTTAGGGTTTTTATGGGTTTTTATGGGTTTTATGATTTAATGTATTTTTATGGGGTTTAGAGTATTTAGCATTATGTAGGTTTTAGGGGATTTAAGTGTTTTTATGTTTTTAAAGGCTTCATAGGGTTTTTGGGTTTTTTACATTTTAAGGTCTTTTTTAGGTCTTTTTTATGATTTTTATCATTTTTATGGTTTTTAGGGATTCTAAAGGTTTTTTGTGTGTTTAGGGTTATTATTATTTTTAAGATTTTGAGTTTTAAGTGATTTTAGGTTTTTATGTTTTTAGGGGGTTTTCATGGTTTTTTGGTGGTTTTATATTTTTTGGGTTTTTAGTCTTTTTAGGATTTTAATGGGTTTTAGGGATTTATGTATTTTAATGATTTTTATGGTGTTTTAGGGATTCAAGGGTCTTTATGTTTTATTTTGGGTTTTTGGGTTTTTCAGATTTTTTACAGTTGTAATGTTTTTTAGAGTTTTTTTTATGTTTTTAGGGTTTAAATGGTTTTTAGTGTTTTTAGTGGTTCTTTAGGGTTATAATGTTTTTTGGAATTTTTAAGGTTATTAAGGTTTTTTTATGATTTTTAGGGGTTTTTAGGGTTTTTAGGGTCTTTTAGGGTTTGTAGGGTTTTATAGTTTTCTTAGGGTTCTTAGGGTTTTTTTACATTTTTAGCGATTTTTTGAGATTTTTTTTGTATTTTTGTGTGTTTAGGGATCTAGAGAGTTTTTAGGGTTTTATGGTTTTTTGTGGGTATTTTATTTTTTGGGTTTTTTCAGTTTAATTGTTTTTAGTTTTTAGGGTTTTATTTGGGGTTTTCTTGGGGTTTTAGGGTTTTTCCAGTTTTAAGGATTTTTACGTTTTTAGTATGTTTATGGTTTTTAGGGTTTTTTTAGGATTTTTAGGGTTTTTCAGGTTTTTAGTGCTTGTATATTTTTTGGGGGGGTTTAGGTTTTTCTGATTTGTTATAGGTTTTATGGTTTTTTTGTGTTTTTAAAATTTTGAGGGGTTTAAAGTTTTTTTAGATTTTCAGTGGTTTTTAGGGTTTTAGGGGTTTAAAGGGATATTATAGTTATTATTGTATTTTTAGGATTTTATTGGGTTTTAGGGTTTTTTATGTTTTTACTATTTTTATGGTTTTTATTATTTATTATAGGTTTATTTTATTTTTAGGGGTTTATAGGGTTTTTAGCATATTTTAGGTTTTTATGGGTTTTAAGTTTTTTTATATTTTTGATGTTTTCTTAGGGTTTTTAGGGTTTTTATGAATTTTAACATTTTGACATATTTTTATAGATTTTATTTATTTTATGGGGTTTTAGTATTTTTAGGTATTTTGACGTATTTTATGGTTTTTAAAGATTTTTTATGGTTTTTATGGTTTTTAGGGTTTTTAGGGATTTATATGTTTTTTTTGGTTTTCATATGTATTTTCAAAATTTTTAGGGTTTTTGGAAATTTTAGGGGTTTTTATGATTTTTAGGGTTTTTATGGATTTTTAGTGTTTTAGGGTTTTTAGGGTTTTAGGGGTGTTGTGGGTTTTTTTGGGTTTTAAGGGGTTTTTATTTTTTTTTAGGGTTTTATGGTTTTTTATATTTCTTTAATACTTTTAGGGTTTAAAGGGTTTGGGATTTTTTTTAAGTGGGGTTTCAGGGTTTTGGGGGTTTTTACGTTTTATGGGATTTTTTGGGTTTTAGGGATTTTAGGGTTTTTAGTGTGTTTTATGTTTTATTCGGGTTTTTATCAATTTTTAAGGATTTTGGTGTTTTAAATGTTTTTAGGCTTTTATGGTTTTTAGGGATTTTATGTTTTTAGTGATTTTTAGGTTTTATATTGTTTTTAGTGGTTTTATGGGTTTTTTGGATGATATATTTTGTTTTATTTTTCTAGGGGTTTAAAGGTATTTAGTGATTTTTAACGTTTTTAGGGGTTTAAAGGTGTTTTAGAGTTTTTACCAAGTTTTAAGAGTTTTAGGGGTCTTGGGGTTTTTTGGGGTTTATTAGAAATCTAATAGTTTTTAGGGATTTTAGGATCTTTAAGGTATTTTATCTTTTTTAGGGTTTTAGGGTTTTTTGGGTTTTTACATTTTTTAGGGGTTAAAAGTGATTTTATTATTTTAGGGTGTTCTTAGGGGTTTTCAGGGTTTTTACCTGACCTAAAAATTAGTATTTTATTTCCTTAGTACTTTTATGGAAAAATTGGGAAGCCGAACATGTCAAAACTTCAATGAGATATACATAGAAGGAACCGAAAAAATCATTACAAGAAAATTCTAGATTATTGGAATTACTTTCCCTATATCAGCCACATTATGGCATAGTTACCAAAAAATCTATATTTTCCTTGACAATATCCACAATGTGATTGGAAAATTATCCCATGTTTGAATATATTCCTATAAATTAATTTTCCCCTCCTAGATTCCACATTCCAATATCCGAACTTGTTTGTTGATCCACTTAGATTTCGGAGAATTTGGAACAACTTAAAGAGATATTGCATACATTTTATATTGATCCTCCTTTAAAACATTGATATTTAATTCTTTATCTAACATCTCTTTCTTCTAATCAAGAAGAAGCAATGGGCCAACATTCTCACTATTTAAAGGTGTTGATGGAACCCTTATAGTACCACATTTTTGAACCTCTACTGGGTCTATCGTAGAATTTTCTTCATTTATATTAAATTTTCCATCTAATTTGGTGATAAAGGGTTTAGAATTATGGAGTAGTCTTATTAATACATAGTTATTTTCTTTTTATTGACCATAAAGTTTGTAGGAAGAACGTTTCTTTACTTTCCGTTCCTTAATCAGTACCCAACATTAAACAATGTATGTTGATCTTGTCCCCACTCCGAAAAAAATTTAGTGTCTGATTCATTTTCATAAAAAAGTTTTTGAACATCATGTACCAAGTCCTTGGGAACCATTGTTTCTCCCTTCAATGTAACCTCTTCATTGTTGCTTTTAGACTTAATTGATTCCCATCCTTCATCAACCACATTTCTCGTGATTTTATTTCTTAACATATAGAACCTATTATAAAAATTAACATTAGATCTCTCCATATACTTGGCACCATCAACTTCCTCTAGTTCCATGAATTTAACTGACACACCATCATCAATTCACATAACCCCTCCATTCCCAGAACCTAGATTATTATTCAAAAAACAAAATTTCAATGAAACCTTTCTATGAGTGTCTATCAGCAGATGAATTCATAGGGGATAAAAATAAAGCATTGCATATAGTCTACACCATGCCTGCTGCCTTTAAGGATGTTGTAGGTCATGAGTCCCCTTCGCTCAGGCAGGGATCATACAAATCTTTACCTTTACTTTCATTTCACAGTACTGTTTGATGATGGGAGGTGACCATTTCAGAAATAAATTTCCACGGACCTTCCTCCTTTTGAATGTTGGTATCCTTTAATATTCCAGATAGATCCAACTAATCATCTAAGAGGATAATAAGTAGATCATCAATCAATGACTCCTTATCCCCATGTTCTCTAATGCACACTGCATCTGAATTACTAATTTAGTTAGTTTGGACCTATTTCCTCAGATCAATATCAAGAACGGACACTAAATACTTTACACTACATTCCAGCTTGACATCCATTATCTGGTAGTTGATCATTCTGCCATTCCAATACACTTCCAAAGGGTGGCCCATTCATTTACACGAAGAACAAAAATCACTCAATGATTCAATGAAAATGGGATGAGTATAGAAGAACTCTTCCCTGAAAGCGATCCAAGCATGATCATTTGGTAGTCATGATACACTGACCTCAATGAGAATTCTTAAAGAAATAGGGTTTCAAACTGATCTAGTTCAACTATCATAACAAAAATATTAACCCACATGATTCCATAACAAATGTCTAATCAAAGGATTCTGAAATGGGAGAGGGATTTCATGAAATCTTACCCAAATAGTCATGGTTGGGGTATCACAATTCATATGAAAATAGAAATTTCACTAAAATAGGACGAAATGTGAATTGTTATAGATACTAGGATCTCTACCCCTACCTAAAACAAGTTTTTCTCTAAATTAAATAGAATAATAATATTATTTTTGTCTATAATACCCATTGTTTCATGTTCCTATAATCACCAAAAATTGAAAATAATTCATTCAAAATAACCCACTGATGGATGGTGCTATTTTTTGTGGGATATTAGGATCATATTTGTAAGTGAACAAGAATTAGTGAATTATGATGAGAAGATGGTAAGTTTCATTAAGTCCTTTAAAAATCCGAGACTTTTTAGATTAGTGTGATTTGAGGGAAGGAATGGATTAAGTAACAATTAAAAAGAGGAAAGAAGGGATAAGACCAAGATACCTTAACAAAACATGAGGGTTTATCTACCTTCCGGGGGAGAGGGGCTCACTTGGCAGCCATCTTCATTCTGTTAGAAGAAGGGATACCCCCATCTTCACCTTTCAAGATCATCTATCTCATGGTATTTTTATGTTATTATGGATTTTGGGGTTTTTTTAGTATTTTTATGGTTTTATGGTTTTTATGGATTTTAGGGGATTTAAGGGTTTTAGGGTTTTTATAATTTTTAGGTTGTTTAGGTTTTTATGGGTTTTATGTTTTTTTTGTTTTCAAGGTTTTCATAGGATACTTTAGATTTTTAGGGTTTTTATGATTTTAGGGATTTTAGGGATTTCTTTGTACATTTATGGGTTTTAGGGTTCATAAGGATTTTGAGGATTTTAGGGTTTTTATTGGTCTTATATCCTTTTGTGTTATATGGTTTTAATGTTTTCTATAGTTTTTTAATGTTTTTTGGGATTTAAAGGGTTTATAGTATTTCTAGTATTTTTTATGTTATTACGTTTTTTGGGGGTTTATGGTTTTAATGTTTTCATGGGTTTTAGTGTTTTTATGGTATTTTAGGTTTCCTTATGGTTTTTAAAAATTTTAGTTTTTTAGTGATTTTTTGTGATTTTTTGTTTTTAAGGTTTTCATAGGGGTTTTCAATCTTTTTTAAATTATTATGGATTGTGAGAGTTTTTAGTTATTTTTCTGGGTTTTTAGCATTTATTGGGGTTTCAAGTGTTTTTAGGCATTTAATTTTTTCGTAGGGTTTTTATGGTTTTAAGGGATTTTCATGTTTTTAGGTATTTTTTAGTATTTTTTATGGTTTTTAGATATTTTGAGGTTTTTAGGGGTGTTTATGATTTTTATGATTTTTTGGGTTTTTAGTGCTTTTAGGTTTTTTGGGGTTTATGTGTTTTTATGTTTTTAGTGTTTTCTAAGGGGTTTCTTGGATTCTATGGGTTTTTATGTTTTTAGATAATTTTTTGGTTTTTTTATGGTTTTTGAGGATTTTTCGGGTTTTCATGGATTTTGAGTTGTTTTATGGGTTTTTAGTGTTTTTGTTGTTTTTTTAGGTTTTAGGGGTTTTTTTATGTTTTTATGATTTTTAATGTTTTTAGAGTTTTGTATTGATTTTTGGGAATTATTTTTTTTCTAATGTGTTTAGTGTATTTTTTTGGGGGGTTTTGGGTTTTTAATGTATTTTGGGGTTTTATGGTTTTTATGTCTTTTATGTTTTTTAGTTTTTTAGCATTTTTTAGGTTTTAGGGGTTTAAAATGTTTTTAGTTTTTATGGTTTTATTAGGTGTTTTGAAGGTTTTTAGGGGTTTTTAACCTTTTATATATTTTTTAATATGAAATATGTAGTATATAAATAAATATTGGTGAATTAAAAATAAACCCTAATTGCTGGAATGATGGAAGACCTAATGAAAAAGACTCTAATGCCAAAGAAACCAACATGATGTAACATGATCACAAAGGAGCACCCAAAAATCTATATGAACCAAGAAAACTAAAAGGCATGAGGTACTCATAGTAATATAGTCCACAACAAGGTGGAAAACATCACCCCATGTTGTCACATTAGTAGAACCGCCAAACAACCACAAGCAAACACCCATGGAGCACCAAGGACCAAGTGACTATAACTACATGAGATCCACGCAAATTCAAACAAATAAAGAACACCATATGTAACCAAAATAGCATCAGAATATCAATACAAAAGGAAGATATAATTTTATTACATAATGAAACAATGAAGGCACCATCCAAATTAGTGACAATTCACAAGCAGTACCAAAGTAAAGCACCCATGAAACACCAGGAACCTGAGGTAGATACATAGTGATCACGTACAACAAACACCATCATTTCTTTCAACATTCCTACACCCTAACCCAACCAAAACCCATCCCATCCATAGAAGCAACATTAGGATACCTATAAAAAACAGAATAATCCAAAAGAATTTGGAAACCACAATCCCATCCCACACCATTCTTGTCCCAACATCACCCCACCATCAAGCTACCAACACCAGAACCAGAAGCAGTACCCCTAACCAGAACCCAGACACCTAACATATAGACCAAAAATCCAACAAGGAAACCTATCACCAAGAAAATAAGAATCCCACACCCCCACCAGCACCTGAAACAAGAAAAATACCAAGCCTATAGTCAATGAAAAAAATATAGACGGGTTTTTAGAGTTTTTTGGAGTTTTTTTGGGTTTTAAGTGTTTTAGAGTTTTTAAACATTTTCAAGGGTTTAGAGGGTTTTATTAAATTTTATTGGTTCTTAGTATTTTTATGGTTTTTATATGGTTTTCGGGTTTTTAGGGGTTTAAGGTCTTTTTAGGGGTTTCTAGGGTTTTTAGCATTTTTAGATTTTTATGGGTTTTATGTTTTTTTATTTTTAATTTTTTCATTGGGTTTTTTAGGGTTTTTATGGTTCTTTACATTTTTAAGGATTTTAGGGATTTTTAGGATTTAAATTTTATTTTAGGAATTTTGAGGGTTTTTACCATTTTTAGGAGTCTTAATTGTTTTTAGGATTTAAAGGCATTATTAGAGGAGTTCACGGACTTTAGAGCTTTTACATTTTTAGGGACTTTATGGATTTTAGGTTTTTTAATATTTTTATCGATTTTGAGGGGTTTAGGGTTTTATATGGTATTTTGGTTTTTTTGAGTTTTTTTTGGGTTTTATGTTTTCTAGAGTTTTTAAACATTTTAAGGTTTAAAATGGTTTTTATCATTTTTATTAGGTTTTAGGTGTTTTAGGGGTTTTTATGTATTTACAATTTTTAGGGGTTTTAGAGTTTATGGTCTTTTATGATTTTATTTTTTAGTGTTTTTCAGGCCTTTAGGGGTTTTAAGTGTTTTTAGGTTTTTTAGATTTTTCAAGGGGTTTTCATGGTTTTAGGGTTTTTTATGTTTTTAGTTTTTTATGGTATTTAAATATTTTTATGGATTTTTATGGTTTTTAATGATTTGAGGTTATTAGGGTTTTTAGGGTTTTCTTTGTTTCTTTGGGTTTTTTGCATTTATTATCTTTTTAGGTGTTTTTATTATTTATAGGTTTTTAAGGTATTATTATTATTTTAAGGGTTTTTAGTTTCTTTACATTTTCATATAATTTTAGGGATTTTTTATAATTTTTATGGGTTTTAGTTTTTTTGTGATTTTGAGGACATTTATGGGTTTTGGGGGTTTTTATTGTTTGTTTTTTATAGTTTTTAGGGTTTTAAAGGGTTTTTTTACTATTTTTAGGTATTTTTAGTGTTTTTTAGGATTTTTAGGTTGTTTTAAGGGTTTTGGAGGGTTTATGGAAATTAGTGGTTTTTAGGGTCTTTATGATTTTTTAGGGGTTTGGAATTTTTTGGGTTTAAAGTGTTTTGATTTTTTAGGTATTTATGGTATTCGTATGTTTTTTGATGGTTTATGGGGGGTTTTATGTTTTTATGTTTTTTAGGGTGTTTCTAGATTATTATAATATTTAGGGGTTTTAGATATTTTGGAGGGTTTTAGTCGTTTTATGATTTTTCTGGTTTTTAAGGTTTTTAGTGTTTTTATGTTTTTAGGGTTTTTAGTTATTCAAGATTTTTAAGTTTTCCTTAGGTTTTTTCTAGGTATTTTTTATATTTTAATTGATTTTCGTTATTTTTAAGGATTTTTATGGGTTTTAGGGGGTTTTACGCCTCTTAGTGTTTTGGGGTTTTAATGATTTTTTAGATTTTTTAGATTTTTTTTTGTTTTTAGGGGTTTTAAGGTTTTTATAGGTTTTATCGTTTTTAGGGGTTTAAGGGGTATTTAAAATTTTTAGTATTTTTAAGGGGTTTAATGGGGTTTTAGTGTTTTTAAGGTTTTTAGGGGTTTTGGGGTTTTGGGGTTTTAAGGTTTTTATTGGGTTTTTTGGTTTATTATGGATTTAAGTGTTTTTAGCTTTTCATGGTCTTCATATTGATTTATCAAGGTTTTTAGGGTTTTTATGTTCTTAGGGAATTTTAGGGATTTTTATGATTTATATAGTTTTTATGGGTTTTTTGGATTTTGAGGGTCTTAAGGTTTTTATGGTTTTTAGGGTTTTATTCTTTTTTGGGTTTAAGGGGGTTTTTTCAATTTTTATGTTTTTTAATATTTTCTAGAGTTTATAACACTTTATGGGGATCAAATGGGTTTGAAAGTTTTTAGTGTTGTTTTCTATTTTTTAGGGTTTTTATCATTTTTATTGTTTTATGGGGTTTTATGGTTTTTAGGGGTTTTAGTGTATTTTTAGGGGTTTGGTGTTTTTAATGTTTTTAGGTTTTTTAGGGGTTTTAAGTGTGTTTAGTTTTTTAGTTGTGTAAGGGTTTTTCAGGGTTTTTAAATATTTTTTACATTTTAGGTATTTAACATTTTTTTGGTATTTGTAATTTTTTACAGTTTTTAGTGATTTTGATGTTTTTAGGGGGGGGGGTATAGGTTTTTTATAGGTTTTAGAATTTCTTGGTTTTTTAGGGTTTTTATGTGTGTTTAGTTTTCTAAAGGTTTCTTAGGGTTTTCATGGGCTTTAGTTTTTTTTATGTTTTTCAATATTTTTATTGATATTAAATGATTTTTTTGGTTTTTAAGGTTTTAAGGATTTTGAGGGGTTGTAGAGTTTTATGGTTTTTTTGGGGGTTTAAGATTTTTTTGAGGGTTTTATGATTTTAATGGGTTTTATATGATTAGTGGGTTTTTAGGGTTTTATGGGGTCTTAGGGGTTTTAATTTATGTAGTGGTTTTACGGTTTTTAGCCATTTTAATGTGTTTAAGGAATTTTAAGGTTTTTGTTTTGTTTTTTGCGAGTTTTTGGTTTTTAGAGGGTTTTAGGTTTTTAGGAGTTTTATGTGTTTTTTTAATTTATTATTCTGAATTTTATGGGTTTTTAGTGGTTTTACAAGTTTAGGTATTTTTAATTATTTTTGATTTTTATGGTTTTTAATAGTTTTTATGGATTTTGAGGATTTTTAGTGTTTTTTGAGGTTTTTAGGGATTTGGGGTTTTTAATATTATTTAGGGTTTTAGGGGGATTAACTGTATTTAGTTTTCTAAGGCTTTCATTACGTTTTTTTTATTTTTTGGGTTTTAGGGGTTTAAAAGGATTTTTATAGTTTTTAGTGGGTTTTTATGGTTTTTATAGATTTTAGGAGTTTTATGGGTTTTATGGGGTTTTATAGTTTTTAGGGGTATTTCGGTTTTTTTGTGTGTGTTTTTTGGATTTTTAGGGTATTTAAATTTTTTAGGGATTTTATCTTTTTTTGGCATGTAATGTTTATTAAAGATATTCAGGTTTATTAGGGTTTTTTCAATTATAGGGATTTTTCGGATTTTTTGTATTTTTATGGTTTTTATGGTTTTTAGGTATTATGAGAGTTTTTAGGATTTTTTGGGTTTTTAGGGGTTTTATGGGTTTTAAGTGCTTTTAATTTTTATTGTTTTTACGGTTTTTTATGGTTGTTATGTTTTTTATATTTTTTGGGACCTTTAAGGGTTTTTTAGATTTTTATGGTTTTTACAGTTTTTAGGGATTTTTCTGGTTTCTAGGGGTTTTAGTTTTTTTTATGTTTTTTCGGTTTTTAGGTGTTTTTTCAGTTTTTAATGCATTTATGAATTTTTGAGTGTTTTAACATTCTATTTTTTTAATGGGGTTTTAGGATTTTAGTGGGAATTAAGGGGTTTATGGTTTTTAGGGTTTTTAATGTTTTATGGGTTTTATGGGTTTTATGGGATTTTAGGTTTTGGTGGTTATTTTTAAGTGTTTCTAGTGTTTTTATTAATCTTGTTGTTTTTATGGGTTCTAGTGTTTTAGATTTATAATGTTTTATTAGGGGTGTTCATATATTTTAGGGATTTACGTTTTTAATAAATTTGTTGGGATTTTTTTAATTTTGTTTTTGAATTTTTAAGGGTTTTAGGGGTTTTTAGGGTTTTTAGGGGATTTTATGGTTTTATGGTTTTTACGATTTATAGAATTTTATGGTTTTTAGAGATTTTATGTCATTCTTGATTTTTAATGTTTTATCATATTTTTTCATTTTTTATGGATATTACAAATTTAAACCTTCTTAGAATTTTCATGGTTTTCATGTTTTTAAGGATTTTGTGGGGTTTGAAGGTTTTATTGTTTTATGGGTTTCAAGGATTTTTTTGGGGTTTTAGTTTTTTTAGTTTTTTTGGTTTTCATGGTTTTTAGAGTTTTTAATTTTTTTGGAGCTAAAATAGTTTTTAGTGTTTTTAGTGGTCTTTAATGTTTTTATGATTTTTTTGATTTTTATGGTTTTAGAGATTTATGTGTTTTTATGGGGTTATTGGGTTTCTTAGGGTTTTATAATTTTTTATGTTTTTAAGGGTTTTAATTTCTTTTAGGTTCTTGAGGTTTTTATATGTTTTTATGGATTTTTAAGCTTTAATGGATGTTTTTTATTTGTAAGGATTTCTCTCGATTTGAGGGGTTTTATGGATTTCGAAGGTTTTGTGAGTTTTTTTATGAGTTTTTAGGTTTTTTAATTTTTTTTAAAAAAATTAGGGTTTTATATGTTCTATTTTTTTGAGGTTTTCTTAGGGGTTTTGGGGTTTTTTATGATTTAGAGATTTTTTATGATTTTTAATATTTTTTTTGTTTTTTTAGGATTTAGAGGGTTTAGGAATTTTACTAGTTTATAGTTTTTCTAGATTTTTAGGGTTTTTTGAGTTTTTAGGGGATTTAAGAGTTTTTAGTTTTTTATCATTTTTAGGTGCTTAAATGGGTTTTAGAATTTTTATTAGGTTTTGATTGGTTATATTGGTTTTTAAGGATCTTAGGGGTTTTATGGTTTTTACCGGTTTTATGGTTTATATTGTATTTTAAATTTTTTTAAGGTTTTTTAGGAATTTTTAGATTTTTATGTTCTTTAAGTATTTTTAGGGTTTAAAATTTTATTTGAGGGTTTTTACATTTATAGTGATTTTTAGGGATTATTTAAGAATTTTATGGGATTATAGATTTTATGGATTTTTAGATTTTTAGGATTTTTAGGGTTTCTTAGTGTTTTTAATGTTTTTAGCATTTTTAGATTTTTATGGATATTAAGTGTTTTTAGGTTTTTTGTTTTTTTTTTGGTTTTTATAATTTTTGGGGTTTTAAAGGTATTTTCTGTTTTTAGTGATTTTTGGGGTTTTTAGGTTGTTTTAAGGGTTTTGGAGGGTTTATGGATATTAGTTGTTTTTAGGGTCTTTATGATTTTTTAGGTATTTTGGAATTTTTAGGGTTTAATGTGTTTTAATTTTTTGGAATTTATGGTTTTCGTAGGGTTTTTAAGGGTTTTAAGGCTTTTTATGTTTTTTATGGTGTTTATAGATTATTATGCATTTTAGGGGATTTAGATATTTTGGAGGGTTTTAGGTGTTTTGTGAATTTTCTGGTTTTTAGGGGTTTTAGCGATTTTATGTTTTTAGGGTTTTTAGGTGTTCTGGATTTTTAAGTTTTTCTATGGTTTTTTCTAGGTATGTTTTATATTTTAAGGGATGTTAGTTATTTTTAAGGATATTTATGGGTTTTAGGGGTTCTTACTTCTCTTAGGGTTTTTGGGTTTTAATGGTTTTTTAGTGTTTTTAGGTTTTTTTTGTTTTTAGGTTTTTTTTTGTTTTTAGGGGGTTTAGGGTTTTTATAGGTTTTATTGTTTTTATGGGTTTAAGGGGTATTTAATATTTTTAATATTTTTAAGGAGTTTTATGGGGTTTTAGTGTTCTAAAGGTTTTTAGGGGTTTTTGGGGTTTTTGGGTTTTTATTGGGTTTTTTTTTTCTATGGATTTACGTGTTTTTAGCTTTTCATGGTCTTCATATTGTTTTGTCAAGATTTTTAGGGTTTTTATGTTCTTATGGATTTTTAGGGATTTTTATGATTGATATAGTTTTTATGGGTTTTCTGGATTTTGAGGGGTTTTAGGGTTTTTATGGTTTTTAGGGTTTTATGATTTTTTGGGTTTTTGGGGTTTTTACAGTTTTTAGGTGTTTTAATATTTTCTACAGTTTCTAACACTTTAAGGGAATCAAATGGGTTTAAAAGATTCTAGTGTAGTTTTCTATTTTTTAGGTTTTTTATCATTTTTTGGTTTTAAGGGGTTTTATGGTTTTTATGGGTTTTGTGTTTTTTATGTTTTCAGGTTTTTTAGGGTTTTTATGTGTGTTTAGTTTTTTATTTGTGTAAGGCTTATTCAGGGTTTTTAAGGATTTTTACATTTTAGGGATTTAACTTTTTTTGCATTTTTATTTTTTTATGGTTTTTAGTGATTTTGAGGTTTTTAGGGAGGTGTAGGTTTTCTTGGGGGTTTAGAATTTCTTGGTTTTTTAGGGTTTTTATGTGTGTTTAGTTTTTTAGGGGTTTCTTAGGGTTTTCATGGGCTTTAGTTTTTTTATGTTTTTCATGTTTTTTAGTGACATTAAAAGAATTTTTTTGGGTTTTTTAAGTTTTAACGATTTTGAGGGGTTGTAGAGTTTTTTCGTTTTTTTTGGGGGGGGGGGTTTAGTGTTTTTTGAGGTTTTAATGATTTTAATGGGTTTTATATTTTTAGCTTGTTTTTAGGGTTTTATGGAGTCTTATGGGTTTTAATTTATTTAGTGGTTTTACGGTTTTTAGGGGTTTTAAAGTGTTCAGGGAATTTTTTGGGTTTTTTTTGTTTTTAGCGAGTTTTTGGTTTTTACCGGGTTTTAGGTTTTTATGAGTTTTAAGTGTTTCTTTTAATTTCTTATTCTGAATTTTTAGGGTTTTTAGTAGTTTTACAAATTTAGTTATTTTTAGGGATTTGTAATATTTTTATGGTTTTTAATGGTTTTTATGGATTTTGAGGATTTTTCGTGTTTTTTGAGGTTTTTAGGGGTTTGGGTTTTTAATATTTTTAGGGTTTTAGGGGCATTATTTGTTTTTATTTTTCTAAGGTTTTCCTTATGTTTTTTGGTATTTTTTGGGTTTTAAGGGTTTTAAATGGTTTTTATAGTTTTTAGTGGGGTTTTATGGTTTTTATATATTTTTAGGGGTTTTATGGGATTTATGGGATTTTTATAGTTATTAGGGGTATTTTGGTAGTTTTGTGTGTTTTTTGGGATTTTTTGGGGTTTTATCTTTTTTTGGGTATGTAATGTTTTATTAAGGGTATTAAGGTTTATTGGTTTTTTTCATTTTTAGGGCAAGGAAGATTCGAGGGTCAGGCTATTCCCCCCCCCCCCAAATTTATAAAGAAAAGACACAACAGACAAGGGAGGGGAGGGGTCAAACGACCCACACCCAAAAACCCTTTACAACCCCAACCCAAAGACCCAAAAAAGAAAAATCAAATGGAAAACAGAGAAGGATGGAAAAACATATCAGTCAACGTTACCACCAAAGTCTGAAATAGAAACCACATCATTAGGATCACCATCCACACCATATCCAGAGGCCGCATCATCAAAGCAGAAGTCAGAGTCATCCCATCCTAACTCATAATCTTTATTAAGCTAGAGGAGCGTCAGAAACATCACACTCCATTTCTTTTGGTCCATTGAATGTGGCTGCTCTCAATTCTTAACCTTGATTTTCAGCTTAACCGCCTTTGAAGAAGCCCAAGTATCCTTGGGTCTGGGGAGAGTGGAATAGTCCCGCCTCTGCCTCCTCTTTGAGGAGATCGAGGTGGGACCATCATCCATCCCGTTGACCTTCATGATCTCAAATGAGTGCTCCTCCGCTTCCATTCCATGGACCTACTCCGGTATAGAGGAGGCTTCCTGAATAAGGGAGCACTCAACAAAAACATCATCCTGAGGCAACCATATAGCCACTTTGGTAGGTATTTCTGTA